>CM044558.2:6908004-7385504 GCA_024416835.2 Perccottus glenii
GCAAAGTTCTTTTTTTTTTTTTTTTTTTTAAGGATTTGTGTGCGATTCATTTAATAAGCACATTCACTGCTAGTTGTCTTGCTGTTAATTTTAAATAAACGTAAAGCAAGTAGCTAATCAGTGTCTGCTCGTTTATTCAAACTAATACCCCCCACGCACCCCCCCGCAATATTAGTTTAGTGATACTAGGATAGTCCACTGAGATTACAAATCTCTTTTGCAAGGAAGTCCTGGACCCATGTGTGTGTGTGTTTGTGGAAAATGCCCATCCCTACTAAGTAGAGCAGAACCTTCCTCACTATAACAAATGTCTCTCAATTAAATCCCAACACTGGCACATTGTGCCTCTGACCTACTTCACTATATAGTCTCAGTGATGGTCTGTGAACCTGCCGGCCTCCAAAGCTATGTTACAAAAACATAATCCATCTGGTTCAGTAGACTCACACCAGCACTTTGAGAGCCCAACTTACCAACTTATGAACATACTAAGAGTGACTATTTGAGTCACCTATATTGTAGGGCTGGGCGATATGACCTAAAAATAAAATCTCCGAATTTATTTTTTCTTAATTCGATTTTTTTCCGATTTCCCCCCCTACTTATTAAGAAAAGCAATAAGTACAAAAGGAATATGTTCGTCTCGGAGAGACTGGCATTTTTCATATTCGGCTGGATGTCTCTGTTTCATATATTGGAATAGGTTTGTGGTGCTGCTGCTTTTGACTGCGATGGGCTTTAGGCAAATGTTGCAGCGTGGGGTCTCTTGATCCACGTCTGTCGCAGCAAACCCATACCAGTTCCAAACAACAGATGATTTTATTCCTTTCTTGGGAACAAACTTCCCACTTTCACCGGTAGCCATGTTGTCGCTTTCTGTTGCTGTTTTGTGTGTGCTATATTGTTGCTGTTGTCGCTTGCCGTACTGCTCTGCTATGTGAAACTAACGCTACGGAAGCTCCGGGGAGCCAAAAATGTGCCGTTACACAAAAACTCGATTTACTTATTTTTTAAATCGCCCGCCACAAAAAAATCTAATTCATTCATTCAATCGATTTTTCGCCCAGGCCTACTATATTGTTTGACTACACTGTTGACAAATGTAGTTCAGTGGCTGCTTATTACTCTGAAGCTGGAAACAGCAAATGAGAAACCACAAAGACCAGTATTTAGAGCAATACTCACGCATTTGTAAATAAGTGTCGTTATGGAGGCAAAGTTAATGCTAGACTCTACAAACAAAGCGCCAAAGTCGCAAAATTGCGACAAGCAACTTAACAGGAAAAAACAGCTGCTACTTCCGGTTTATGTGCTAAATTATGCTTCCACTCCCTTCCACCAGATGTCAGACACCCTGTACTTTGTTTCTAGTCCACTATTACCATGTGTTGCCATTAAAAAAAATTTGTAGAAGAAGACCTCAAAGACGCGTCTCAGTGGGAGTGTCAGGACCGGCTCAATAGAAGCCTCATTCTCTTCACGCGAGCTGATAAACATGAAAATAACAAATAAAAAATACACCTGTGATGAAGTTTTGGTATTAGTAATGGCTGACTCTGATTCTGAGGAGTAGCACCTGCAGCTTTACCTTTAGCACAGCTGATAGAAGTGTACTGCCGTGGCTGCGGTAGTGACAGGAGTTTGGGAATAATATGGCTTCTCTTGACAGCTGTTTGGGACAAATACGTGTTGGTCATCCTGACACTTTACCCAGTAGAGGAGGGAGAGGCAGCAGTAAACATAGTCAGCGAGACTGCGCTAATCAAGCGATCGTAATAAAAGTGATGGCTGTGTGCTGTGCTTTATGAGAGGTCCCACACTCTAAAAAACTACTAACTGGCATAGTTAGTAGTTTTAGAGTGTGTGTAACCTCTCATAAAGCAAAAGATGGATGGATAAGAAAAGATAAATCTACTGCAACCACACACATACAGTACATGTGTATATTTCTCATAACTATTTGCATACGTTT
Organism: Perccottus glenii; assembly: GCA_024416835.2. Classification (NCBI taxonomy): domain Eukaryota; kingdom Metazoa; phylum Chordata; class Actinopteri; order Gobiiformes; family Odontobutidae; genus Perccottus; species Perccottus glenii. The sequence goes on from CM044558.2 coordinate 6,909,977, forward strand.
TATTAGTTATGGTATATTAGAAGTTGTAGTTATTCTTTATTTTGGTAATGTTGCTACGTTGTTACAAATTACAATTATAAAAAAATATTTCAGAAAAAGAAAAAAAAAACTATTATATGTTCATTAGTGTGTATGTACTGTAAAAAACATAACTGCCAATATATAATGTCATGGTATGCAAATTATATGCAAATTAGATGCTTAAAATTTATTTACTTGTATACTTTGGGTCATACCTGACCTTTTTCTAGTTTAGAGTAGGACTCTATCTCTTATCATTTTCAAACCACAGCCTTTTGAAATTTGGTTCTCAAAAATCTGTATTTTTTAAAATAAACCCTGGCGCCTAAAGGGTTAACACTGGCTCATTTTCTTTTTTTAACAAACGCTGAATACTAATAAATGCCAAAACATGAATCCAGCATTTGCCTGAGCCAAGCAAACTTTACAGTTTGATTCTTCCCTGTGCATGTCAACTCAGACAGAGAGAATAGATATCTTAATACAGAAACATGTGTCCTCAGAGCCGATCTCACAGGATGAAAATAGCTATCTTAGGGTCCTGTTATTTAATCCGGACCCTAAGGTAGCCATGGTCAGCCATAACCGTAAAACCCTCCAAAGAGTTGTGCGCTTATCTCAGGGTCAGCTCTCCCGTCTCTGCAGGACGTCTTCACCAAACGCTGCAGAGATAGAGCTACCAAAATCATCAGGGACACTAATCACCCTGCAAACCGTCACTTCACCCTGCTGCCATCTGGTAGCGCTTCTGATGGCCAAAACTGAAAGACTTAGGAGGCGCTTCTTCCCCCAGGCCATCAGACTCCTGAACTCACTAACAGCATCACGTGACTTCACTTCACTTCAGGATAAACATCCACATACTGACATTACAGAAATTGCACTGCACTTTCTGCTCTCGTTGTTACTGTGTAACAACCTGTTATAAACCTGTTTGCACATTATTCTTCTTTGTACATTTCTTAATTTCTAAATTTTTTAAGTTTTTTGTAATTGTTAATTTGCACTGTCCATGGAGCGGACCTGTTTACATTTCACTGCCGGTTTATATATTCTGTATACAACTGTGTATGTGACAAATAAAACTCTTAAATCTTGAGGTCTGAAGGGGACCATAGTGTACCTCACAGAAACATGAGATTTGGCAATAATGAATATGCTCTACACGTTCACCCATTTTATGGCGCTTTTGGCTGCAAGACAAAATGCAGTATTAGCATTTTAGGGGTCAAATGGTTGGGAACGTTCTTTCAGTTGATAAAATAAGTACAAATTTTTACAGATTTATACCGTTAATTTTAAAATTAAAGCAGCTTTATTAGTTAATTATTCCCAGTGCAAAAGAACTAAATATATTGAACAATACAAATATAAGCCTATGAAATCACTACACGTACATTGACTTGTAGTTTGTTAATAGAAACACCTCTACACGTTCAAAGTTCACTTTCAACAACATTGTCTTACGCTGTGGGCCGTCTGGCTTTTGGCCTGTGGGTCTATGAACTATGAACTATTCCAGAACTATGTTCTGGAATTTTCCAAACTCAAGAACAATTTGTTCCGCAAGTTGCAAAAGAACCCTATGTAAGATTTTATGTAAAGCCTTCAGACATTGATCTACCACTGTCAAAGAAAAAGAGGCGGGGTCCTGGATCATAGAGCCATTAATCAGGTCTGTTTTGTCTGCTTCCTCTTTGCTGTCATGTCAACCAAGACCACCTGATTCATACTCGAGCTAATCGACAAACGCTGATGGCCAAAACCCGCAGAACACTTGATAGGTGGGATCACATTTCATCAAAACCTCACTGAGCATCTGCTTCCCGACCAAACCCCAGCTCTATGGACAATGATGTAACCCATTTTTTATGCAACCACAAAAAAAGGTTTATGTAACTGACCTTTGCTGGCTGTCACTGTGAGGGCAGAAACCAGCAAATCCAAAACAACTTTATTATTTGGAATATTATCCACAAGATGTTCTGGAGTTTGTTAAGTATCTTGCCCAAAGACACAATGACGTGTCTATTTTGAAGATATATGTGCCTTATCAGCAGTTTTGAAGCCGTTACTTTGCATAGGGAAATCCTTGGTCACATGTGACCGCACCACAAATGGTGACTCAGCAGTAGTCACTACATACAGTTGTGCTCATAAGTTACCCTGGCAGAATTTGTGATTTTTTGGGGGCCATTTTTCAGTGATTTTCTGGGCTCCTGACAAACCCTTGCATCTTTCATCCATTTGCTGCTGATGTTTGTGTAATCAGAGTCATGGGAAAAATAAAATAATTGTCAAAGGGTCTGCGAGAAAAGGTAATTGAACTGTATAAAACAGGAAAGGAATATAAAAAGGAAGCTGCACATGGGACGTTCCAACATGACAACAATCCAAAGAACAAGGCCAAGTCCTCATTGGCTACAGCAGCATAAAGTGAAGGTTCAGGACTGTCCATCTCAGTCTCCTGACATCAATATCATTGAGTCACTCTGGGGAGATCTCAAATGTTCAGTTTATGCAAGACAGCCCAAGAATTTACAGAAACTGGAGTTTTGCCAAAAAGAATGGGCAGCTTCACCATCTGAGAAAATAAAGAGCTTCATCTACAACTACCACAAAAAACTTCAAGCTGTCATTGATAAAAAGTTGACAATAAACACTATTAAGTATGTAAACTTTTAATCAGGGTCATTTGGGAAGTTTCTGTTATTATGATTTAAAAAGAGTTGTATTTTTAAAAAGTTGTTGTATTTATTGTAAAACAACAATAAATTGCTTCGCCCAATCACTAACTATGAGTGAAAAAAAGTTTTTTGTGTTTTACATAGTCTCTGAAAAATTGCCAAACTATTCATACCACTGGCAGATTTTGAGTTAAAGTTACTTTTTCTTCAACCAGCAAGTTTTTTCTTGATTGGAAATGACACAGAAGATAATAAGATGATGTACAAGAGGCATCATTGTGGAAATAAATTCTTAGTTTTTATTTACAAAAAGTGGCATGTCCAAAATTTTTCATACTCTATCCAAACTGTCAGTTTATTTGCAAATCTAAAGTTCTATACCATTCCAAATAGTCCAAGCTTTTCTAAACTATCCTAATTACCCCAATTCATTAGGAAAAGCAGTTTTAATCAACTCAACAGGTAAAAAACAGCAGCTCTTTCCAGTCAGGAGACTTTTTAGACAAAGGAGTGACAAAGGAGTGAAGACTTGCAGCTGTCAGGAAGTCAAGGGCTATAAGGCCATGTCTAAATGTTTTCAAGTTCCAGTGGCTACAGTGCAATGTATTATTAAAAAATACAAGATGTTCCACACTGTAGAAAATCTCAAAGGACGTGGTCGGAAGTCAAAAGTGACACCAGGAGGATAACTAGAGGTGAAAAAGAATCCAAGGATCACCACCAAGGCCATCCTGTTGAATCTGGGCTCTGCTGGTGGCAATGTCTCAAGGCAGACAGTCCAACGGACACTGCACCCAGACCAAGAAGGACATCCACATAAGACACACAAAAGGCCGCTTGGCCTTTGCAAATGCTCATCTGGGCAAAGACAAAGACTTCTGGTCTTTTCTTTTATGGTCAGATGAAACAAAAATTTTATTGTTTGGCCACAATTTAAAAAAAAAAGCTGGTCAGCAATTATAGGAAGTGCTTATAGTGATTGCTGCAATAGCCAAAGGCTTCTGATTATTGAGAAGAGTATTAATAATTCTGGACATGCCACTTTTTCTCAAATGTAAATAAAAGCCGAAATTTTTTTTCCACAACGATGCCTCTTGTACATCGTCTTAACTTCTGGAAGGCGCCTGTCATTTCCAATCAAGAAAAACTTGCTGGTTGAATAAAAGTAACTTTAACTCAAAATTTGCCAGGGGTATGATTTGCGCATGATTGTAATATATACAATATACATTTTGATAGTTTTATTCAATATCAACAAAAACATGTTTAAAAAAACTTAATATTTAAAATTAAATACTTTCTCTCACATGCATTTTAGCGTATTATTTATTGTACATTTTATTGACATAACAATTGAGTACCCTTGGCCTTGTGAAATCTTGCATTGGGTCTAAACTAAAGTGAAGCCAGTCGCTGACAGTATGTAAATAATATTCGGGGCATTTAGTATAATAATGGAACTACTGTTTGAACTGACGTTGTCTCACATAAAGCCTGTAAATGAAACAAAGACTCCTCACGCGTAGTAACATAGCATGCTTGCATCTCTGCGAGCCGTAAGCTAAAGAAAGCTATTTCAAAGACTTTAGAAATTTGCCAGTCTACATTTAGGCAAACAATCTACAAATGGAGACGCTTTGGGACTCTTGCCACTCTACCAAGAAGTGCACGCCCAGTCAAAATGACACCAAGAGCACAATGGAGGTTAAGAAACAACCCCGATTGACAGCCAAAGATTTGAAGGCATCATTGGAACTCTTAATCGTCCAAAGCCGCGATTACACAAAAAAAAAAAAAAAAATCTGCGCGCTTAAGAGGCGTGTTTAGATCATGTCAGATTGTGAGTGGCGAATCACCACTTTTAATAATAGTCTGTAGGCGTGTCATTATCAACGACCAGATTATCCACTGATACGTCTCATGCATGGGCGTAGGTTTAGGAGGGGACGCTAGGTACTAGTCCCTATCAATATTTTGAGATGGCAAATTTGTCCCCACCAATATTTAGCAAGCTCTTTTGAACTGCCATTTGGATCGATTCTAACGGCCAGGACGACGACAGTACAAGAAACGCCGTAATTTGATTGGCGGCGGGATATCTGACAGGCTACAGGCGCGGGCCGGGACTACTTTTGAGCTTGCACTAGCAGCGAGCGGCTGGTGTGTGTGCGCGCATGTTGAGCGCACGGTAAGTTACCAGGGCTGTCTCTCTGCCACATACAAAGGCCAGAGTAAAAACATTCTAATATTTCGTTTTTTTGCCCCTTTTTGTACTTTGTAGATGCCACCCAAGAAGAAAAACATAAGAAGCTTTTTCATAAAGCAGAGTCGAGTGTAAGCAGGCAAAATAACTAGCTAGCCACACAAATAAACTAGCAGTAGTGACTGACCAGTCACTAATCAATGTTATATAGTTCAACAATAATAAAATGTTAGAATATGATCTGTATTTTATTCTAATGTTGATCTAGCTTACTGCTAGTCTCATACAGACAAACTTACCACATAGATTAACATAAATTTCAACACATTAATCCACAAAACCATGTTCCCTTCATATTTAAAAATGGCTCTGAAATATAAAAATGATATGTTGAATGCATACCATGATACGTGTGTATTTTATTCATTAGTTCATGTAATTACATATAGGAAACTCAGACATCTTGTGAAGATGTCATAAAGCTTGTTGAGGAAGAAGTAGCTGGACCTTCAGGGCTTCAGGTGAGGTCTTAAAGTGATAGATCGTCTTAAAGAGAAGGTCTTAAAGTGATTCTGTGATGAGATATACTACTGTTGATTAATAGCAAATTATTACCTGTTTTATTATGCAAAAGTGAAGTGAATTGGTATTAGTATAAAAGGATATCAGTGTGAACCAATGTAGAAAAGCAATAAAAGTTTTTCAGGAAGAGTGTTTTCAGCTTGTTTTTTTTTTTTTTTTATATACAAATATGGCATGAAGTTGCTTTAAACATGGTATAAAGCTACTTAAAACATCAATCAATGTAAATTGTAATAATCGTAATTAATAATCGCAATTACAATTTCAAAGGAATAATCGACAATTATGATTTTTGTCATAATCATGCAGCCCTAATTGCCACTCTACAGCCGTATTGGCAAAATGTTTTGAATTAACATAAATAGACCCACATCCTGCAAACATGCTATACAAATTGTAGTTTGTTGAAACTGCTCAAGTTAAAAAGAATAAGGGGAGGGTTTTATAAACAATGTTTGGCCTGGATTCTTTCAGTCTGGGACTTTGGGGCCGGTTACATAAAAAAAATTGTACTCGTAATTTTCTAACACAATGGCCTGCTAAAAAATCTTAAAATGCACCAAAATTCAGGGAATTATTCCGATTTTCTGAGGGAGGAACTCCAGATCCCCCCCACCACCCACCTATTAAGTCTAACATACTTGTGTCTGACAGCATGCCCAAAACTGTGTTAACATGCTTCTTTTGGTGACTTTTGTTGGGAAGTGTGAGTCCAGGGTCCAGGCTACTGTGAGAAATCTCCCGGTGGATTTCAGAACTCCACTGCTAACAACTGAACCCTAGTGTCCACAACCAATATTCATAAATATCACAAAGAGTAAAACAATCCCTCAGAAATTAACTATGGAATGTAAAGCATTTTTCTATCACAAATGTTTTAGTACGAGTATGAGACAGCATGTTGTTCTCTAAAAGCATGTGGTCCCGCTGCAGTATTGACTGTCGTGCAGACTGTGTAACACAATAGCCTATATTTCAAGCGACAAAGGCTACAGACATTAAACTAGTCGTTTGTTGTTAGCCCGAGGTTTCTGGTTTCACACTCATTACTTTTCCTACTCGAGGTTAGAAAAGCTTCCAACACCTGTCTTTAGGGTTTCAACTCACCTGCACAAGACCAAACACCGCCCCTTTGCAGATTCCCACTCACGCACTGGCTGTTAGCTAGTTTATCCGCTTACTTAGCGCATTTAAGAACTATCACGAAACTGCATCACCGAAAAGTTTAATTACTTCGGAAACGGACTCACTGGTTTGTTCGCATCCAAAACGTGACGGAAGTTCCACACTCCTCGGACATATATATTTCCTGCACAAATGTGTAGTCACGGGTTCTTCTCACCTGTTTGTCGCGAGGTAAAGTCCAAAGAAGCTCCAGCAGCGAACGGAGAAGCAGCCGACGCTCGCTCCAAACTTCTGCCGTTGTCTTAATGTCTTCTGTCAAGTTACCGACAACCTCCGGTCAGCACTGGTCTTTCACAATAAAGCTCGGTGTTATGCCGGGAGAATTGCACACACTTCGCTAAAGGTGCCAAGAAACGCTTAAGCCAGCTTAAACGATTAAGACTATTTAACCAACATATAGCAAACTTATAAGAAATTAATATCATAACATGCACACTTGTCAGAATAAAATTGCATCTCCTGAAACATTCAGATGTAAATGATTTACAGTGTTACCCAAACTTTTTTCAAAATGCCAAATGAGTCTTTACCCAACCCTTTCGCAACCAGTTTGCGTGGGGGCCATGTCACTTGTCACAAACAAACAGCATGGTACACTACACACCCCCCAGCCTGATATGGCAAAGCAGCACATCAAAGTGATCAGCGGAGACTCAGCTACAAGCAATCTAAGCCATTAACATTTACTCCAAAACAGACCAAACAGCAAGCAAACAAAAACAGATGGTGCCACACTGTGCCAAACCCTGCCCTATTGTTCCAAATGTCTTCATCTAAAGGGATATTCATCCAAATATTTTATTTATTTTTTTATTTTTTGGTGTTATTTTGCTGTATTTCATCTTAAATTATTCTGAAACTGTAACATGCACATTAAGAATTTCACTTCTGGGAAAACAACACAAGGGCCCCCTTCATTTTGACACCAGTATTATTGAAATACACCTTTTAGTTACAGAGATACAGTCAATTTACCTTTTTGAGCAGACACACCAAAAAACAGGTTCGGTTTTAAAGGTTTAATTATAGAGTTGTTCAGTTGGTAGGATACTGCTGTTTTAAATGATTTCAAAACCAGCTAATGTAATCATGCCCAGTAACCATCACAATCATGCTTTCAGATGTTTTATGCTTTTATTGTTAAAAGAGAAATGTCAAATAAGATATATTTTACCACCACCTGAGTCCCGACCCACTGTTTAGGAAACAATGATTTAGACAAATTAGGTAAATTATTTATATATATATATATATATATATATATATATATATATATATAAATGTGTGTGTGTGTGTGTGTGTGTGTGTGCGTGCGTGCGTGCGTGCGTGCGTGTGTGTGTGGAAAAACTATGGAATTCATCCCCTCTGCAGAATAATAAATACCATGCATTTAACCAATAAAATAATTTTAGAGAGAAAAATTTCCCACTTTCTATGTGGAACTAAAGAGCACACACTGGTAAACTCATTTAGGTTTGTACTTTAAAGTGGCACTGCATAACCTTTATCCAGTAGAGGGCGCAAAACAATCTACAGACTGTGTTGTTACAACGACGTTTGTTTTCTAGAGAAAACTATCCAAAAGTTTGTCAGAACAAAAACATGCCTCTGAAACAGTAGTTAATCTGCTAGGATCCAGTCCTCTATGGGCCTATTATGGCTCCCTTTGTTTGAACTGTAAAGCTTGTCACTTACATCATGTCATTTACACTGGAGGTTTGTTTCATGCTGAGAGTACTGTGTCAGGGACATAGACATGATTCTATTGATCTCATGACTTAGAACAGTTTTTTATTCAATTTTTTTTTTATTCTCAAAAATAAAACCCAATTTTATTGATTTATGCCAGAAATGGTGGGGGAAATAAACTAACATTATTTGAAAGAACATTTCTAGAACTGGACATAGAATAGGCTGTCAATAAGTAGATATGATTTATACCTGTGTAAATGAAAAGGTAAATCAAAGGGGCATATTGTAACTGATATAACCACAATCTCACTAATATTTATACATAATAATTTCTTGTCACTTTGGTCACAACTTGGATTTGAAAATTTGCCTTGTCCTTTATCTTTAATCTTACTGTGTAGCTTAATTGATTGTTCTTTTTTGTCTCATGATCTTATGTCATTATGAATACAAAGTATAGACATCAAAATACTAAATACATGGATAGTATGATTTGTTGCAGAGTTTATTTGTATGAAATTGCAGAATGCTTTTCAGGCTTTTAATTTGAGCTCACAATCTTGTATGAGCACTCCTTTGAATCCATGAACTGATCTTTACTCAGTACCTGCTCTTACTCCAACATCGTTCAACACAATTATTATTAAGACACTTCACAGCACACATTTTAGCTGCTGTTTATTAGAAATTAGGTACAGCTTTTTGTTTGTTATTTAGTTTATGCAAAAGGTCCTTCCTTGCTTCCTTGCAGTCCTATTTCTCTTCATCTCCCTATTACTCATCTCCTTATTTGCATCCATCATTCAGTTTCAGTTTACTTGCCATTTTCCTGAATATTCTTCAAAATGATTTTATACAAATAAAAACACTTACAAAAGAATTGTCTGAGAAGGAAGAAGTTTTGCTACACTTGGTCTTGGGCGTCCCTCTGTTAGTACATAGCTGAACTGACGGGCGAGGTCAGCCTCAGTTCAGTGGACAAACAAGTTGAAGTCATTGCTAAAGCAGCCCTGATAAACAGCTCCTCTAGTTTTTTACAAGGCTTGTAAACTGCTGAACCCTACAATAGACTACCATCTCTCTCTTTTTTGGCCCAAGTCCTTTCTCAGATGTGAGTCAGGGAGGTGGAAAGCATGTGTCTGCCTCTGCTGTTTGTCGGAGGTGGCTCTTTTGAATACTCTCTAAAGCGGCCCGTCTCCAGGCATGTCGTCAAGGGTAACAGGCTAATGGTAGACAAATGATCCCCGACCAAGGCCAGAGTGGCTGATGAGTCCAAGATGAACATAAAACTCAGCCAGATGGAAAACACACAGAGGGGAGTTCATCAGGCCCACGTACCTTCTAAATGTATTCTCTGTCTTGGTAATTCAGCGTGTTCACCATAAAAGATAAAGGGTTTGTTGTGGAGAATAAATGATTCACATGCACGATGGATTTGTTGCTGCTCTTGAGGAGTGCATTCCACAGACACCAGTGACCTTCTCCTGGTGGTTACAATGTCTCTGACACATGCAACAGCAATTCTGCTCCAATGTTAGATTCAAATACAGAGTCTAACAGTAGCTGTGGGAGCATGGAAAGTGCATATACAGACTATTTTATTGCTCATTTTGATAATATTTGTAGCTATTTATCCCGATGATAAGCCTGTAAGCTCTGTGTCACACTTAGGTTAAGCCAGCCAACAATGATGTTGAATGATACAGAGACAATACAAAAACAATAAATGACAATGTGAGAATGTGAAAGGGGACCATGCACATAAATCAACATTAATATGGTTTACTAAGCCAACTCCACACATCTATTGTGTTCTCTTTCTCAGTTCAAGGAGACATCAAATATCTGAGATTTCATTTCAGCGTAAGAATATAGCCCTGAATATCGATTACCTTCCAAAAAAACTAGCTTAGAAAAGCATGAAGGTGTGAGTGTAAACATTGGCGTTTGGGCTAAAAGGTGTGCATTTATATTGCACGTTTTTGTACCCTTCTCAAGCACCCAAAGTGCTTCCACTCACCCCATTCACACACATTCGCCCCTGGGACAGACAGAGAGAGGCCTGCTACACACACGGCGCTCACGGCCTTCTCCGACCACCACCAAACACACCTGTACAGTCACACATTCATACACCAGTGCTGTGGCACTGGAGCCAAGGAGGGTCTTGTCTTGCCAGTATGAACTGGGGAGAGGAGGGAATCGAACCACCAACCTCCCGTTTATAGGACGACCGCTCTACCACCTAACCCTAACCCACAGCCAGGCTAATGCCATTCAGACTGAACGAGCCTGCAATAATGCTTCAGCAGCCTTTTGAGATGAGTGTTAAGTGTTTTTTTTTGTAATTTGTTTATTATTTTTTAACATTATTACAATAAAAATTAAACAGAAATGGAATAAAATATAACAAAATAAAATACGGAAGGGAAGGGGTGAAGACAGAGTCACAGAGTTTAAAAACATTTCCAGGAGCGGCTGCCACTTGCCTCCAAACTTACTCAGGCAACCACTCCTGGAGTATCTGATCCTCTCAACTTTTAAAAAATAACCACTAAGCCACTGGGTGTTGGAAGGAGCTGTTGCTGACTTCCAATGTAGGAGATGACGTTTGGCAATTAGGGAGGTAAAAGCTAGAACCTCCAACTGTGCTGATGAATACTGTGTGAAGGCCAAAGACGGCTACATGCGGGGAAGCACAGACTGATACTGAGAGAACCTTAGACATAGTGCCAAAACAACTCGAAATATTGTCAAAATAATTTACAAAGGGCTGGGCAGGTGAAGAACATGTGGGTAAGATTACAAGGTGATCCAGCACATCTATCACAAACATTCACCGTACTTGGAAACATCTGGGACAATCCTGTTTTGGAGAAATGACATCTAAACAGCACTTTAAACTGGATCAGTGTGAGACGGGCACAGATGGAGCTCCTGTGAATCACTCTCAAAGCGGAATCCCACCACTGTTCATCAAAAGTCAATTCACGCTCCTAGGCCTCTTTTGTTTTGATGGTTGCAAAACCATCATAGGTTTGAATAGTATTATAATTTTTGGAGATAAGAGAGATCGATATCACTACCTCAGGTGTTATTGTAGTTTCTTTAGAATATATTAAATTAAGTAGAGTTCGTATATTATAGAAGAGCTGGCGTCCTTAAATAAACCCAGTCTGCTCCTTAGAAATAATAGTTGGAAGCACCTTTTCCAGACGGTGGGCTAAAGCTTTCACAAGAATCTTAGTGTCCACGTTCATTAAAGATATAGGCCTATAGGACGTACAAAGTCCAGGGTCCTTGTCCTTCTTTAAAAGGATACTAATGGAGGCCTGTCTCAAAGTAGAGGGAGAGAGCCCTGCGAAAGCACCTCAGTGTGAACAGAATACAGTAATGGGATACGTTTTGCTGAAAATGCTCTAAAAAACTCAACCAGATACTAAACCAGATAGATAGAAATCTATCTGGACCTGGTGCCTTATTACTCTGCACGTTACTTCAGGCCAGGGAAAGCTCCTGTGTGGTCAAAACTGAGTCTAATTCAGTAACCACCTCTGGGCACATACTGGGGAAATCAAGGTCATCTAAAAAAAGATGCATATCTTAGATCTGATTGGAGTTCCGAGTTATACAACGATGTGTAAAAAGATTAGAAAACCAAATTGACTAAAGTTGGTTCCTCCAACCGCGCGCCTGACTCATCTTTAACGCGAGGAATTAAACGGGAAGCCACTTGTCGACGTAACTGGTGAGCCAGTCACCTTCCTGACTTATCACCATGTTCATAATATTTAGTGCGTGAACGCAACAAAAGACGTTCAGCTTCGGTTGTTATGACCAAATTTAGCTCCGTTTTTAAAGCAACCTGTCTCTTTAAGAGATCGTCTGACAGAGTTGTTGCCAGTTGTTGATCTACAGAGGCTAGGTCAAAAGAGAGCTTTGAAAAGTTGATGCATGTACATTTTCCCAACTGTGAAGAGTACAAGATGGTCTGGCCTTGTAAATAGGCTTTTAAAGATTCCCACAACAGTGCAGCTGAATATGGTTCTGAATCAGACTGATTTAGACTGATAAAATCATTGATCACATTTGTAATGAATTTATGGAATTTACCATCTGCTAATAGCAGTGTATTAAATCTCCAAAGCTACATTTAGGAAATACCACCAAATAAAAAAAATAAAAATAAATATAAATATAAAATAATTTTTTTTATACCATTGCTTTGGCGCCCCTATGCGCCGCATATAGCACATACCCCCTTTTTGCGCCACTGTGTGCAAGCTTAGGTTTAAGAGGCATATCAGTGTTCGAGTGAGATAAAATAAACTCACAATGCAAAATATGTTCACAATGAGTCCGTCCGACACCCTGGGGGTTATTTTAGTGAACTATGCAGGAGCACCCGAATCCACCCTTCTCACTCCATTAGATAAAAAATTGGAAGTCAGGATGCTGTATTCTTTAGTTTTTATAAACCTCATCCTGCGCTGTGACAGCTCACTCCAGTCAGGACATGTATGTCTGCTGCCTTCTGTTGTTGGAAATATGGTAAATAAGTCATTTCTGTTATTGTCCCTCCCATTGTATGAATCCTGACACTTGTTTGTCATGTAACACCCACCTTCACAGACATCATTAGCATTAACACTAAGTAAACAGGCGCCAGGCGAATACTTCACCTTTAGGCTCTGGTCGACAGGGCAGAGGGGAGTAAAAGATAGAAATAATAAACGACTGTGAAGCCTTTCCTGTTCGCTGTCTTAGGTCCTTCTTTACCATCACAAAACAACAGACACATGTTCTAATAACAAGTAGCCAGTATCTGGAAATGTTACTTTGTCCTCATTTGAAATCATTTCTCTGGTAAAGATTGTGAATGTCAGATCATCATTTAAGTCTTTTACAGCACTCAAAATAATTGTTTTTTGTTCTTAATGGTTGGTAAAATCCACCAATCTGACAAAACATTAGAGGTGCTTGTTTCTTCATTTATGATAAAAGTGTTGCAATTCACAAAATTAACTGACCTTAAAACTGCTCCAGACCAGGCAAAGCTGCAGCTGCAGTGTCCTGCACTGCAAAAAGAGATGTGTCAAAAAATAACACATATGGTTGTGTTAAGGTCATTTTAATAAAGGTTGTGTCGCTTTTGCACACAATGTAGTAAATATCTCTGGAAAGCTTGACACAGTCTGTGTGTAAAATTTTGGATGGAAATATTACACATAGACTGTGTGTAATATTTCCCTGAACACCAGCCTGAACACATCATCGATGATGTAATCTCATGTTTTTCAACATCAATCACCCTCACCCTAGCGACCCCACCACAGTGGATCAGACTGTGTTCAGGTGGTATTCCTAATCCCCAGGGACCTTCTCTCTTGATCCAGAGCTCTGCTCCTTGCTCCTCCTGTTCCTGCTGAGGGCTCTGTAGAGTGAGTGACCCACAAATCCTCTGCAGCCTACTTCGATGGCCATGCACCTCGCTTTCCAACCCTGTTCTCGACAGATTGAAACCAGATGTCATCTTCCTTTTGTGGGCCTCCCCCAAGCAGTCCTCCCACGACACTGTCAGCGCCATGATTATGATGTTCTTACTGCTTTCTGAGACCAAAAGGATATCTGGCCTGTGTAAAAGCTGTTCTTGCAACTGCCCCTCCGGAGCAACCCCTCTCTATTTGTCTCCTGCCTCGAGAAGAAGCAGAAGTGGAGACACCTGTAGGCTAAGTAATATATTTATTCATTTTAGTTTTAACCTAACTTGAAATAAAAATGTTAATATTACTAAATTTGCTAAGACAAGTTTGTAAAAACTGTAACTTTCTCCATGTTAAGTTTACTTTATGTTAGCTTATTTACTTTGCTAATGTTGGTTACAAACAAATCCAGAGCTTTAAAAAGTGGAAGTAGGTGAGTTCAGAACCTTTTTCTGTGAGTTTTCTAATGAATGACTGAGTTTTTTAAGCATAAGATATATGTTAACCTGTTTAATGCTATTTATTTATTTATTCACATTTTTGGTTAGGATTAATCTCTTGAGATGAATCATCTTGTTTTCGAGGGGCCCTCTTACTCACATTCATTCACTAGGAACACTTTAGATTTGCCAATTAACCTGTACATGCATGTGTTTGGACGGTGGGAGGAAGCTGGAGTACCTGGAGAGAACCCACAGTAACACGTGGAGGGACATACAGACTCCTCACAGAAAGACCAGAGTCGGCCGAGAACGTTTGAGTCGGCCGGGTCTTGAACTCACAACCTTCTTAGTTATCCTAGTTAAAAGCACAAATACTACAATGATCAATAAAATAAATTCAAAATAAAAATAAAATAAAATGAATCACTTGAAACAAAACTAAAAGAGAAGAGTGCAGATAAAATACTTTTAGTTTTAATATGTAGAGTTAAACAGAACTGTTTTTAGCCTAGATTGAACATTGTCAGAGTAGAGTCCTGTCTCATCTCCTCTGGAAAACTGTTCCAGATTTTAGCTGCATAAAACTGTCCCAAAACGCAGGCTTGCCTAGACTGCAGCCCAGGGACCCCTGCAAGTGAAGAGGCCCCGGATTTTCCTGATAATTTTTTTATTCTTTTTTATTTACTGCACCACAAACAAAAACAGACCTTCACTGTGTGTAATATGTTAGTTAATTGACACGTTCGTAATGTTATTAAACTAATTTGCTAAAAATATAATTTTGAACCGGCACTCTAAAGGGACAGCTATGTATTAACGTGTGGGTCACTGGGTTACTATGGTTATGGACAGAGCAGTGGCAGATTCAACCAGCACTGGACCGTTATTATGTCAATGATCTTTTTAGGCCTACTGCGTTTATTGCTTGCTCTAAAAAGTGGTTGACTTGTTTACTCTCTTTTTTTCTTTTATCGTACTGGCTCAGAGAGTAGGTTTGCTCACACTTCAAACAATGCGATCTGAAGACAAAGAAACCTAAAGACGCTTCCGCGTCATGTGTTTCTTATACCCTCTGATCAGGTGCGCTCAATCACACAGCTGCCGCTAATGAGCTGCGTCACCAACCGAGGTATTAAACACGTGACACACGTGCTTCACAACCGGTCACACAAAGAATGTTCCCCATAGCGTAATGCTAAGCAGCATCGAGTGGTGCTTTTAATAGGGAACACCCAGGATCACCTCATGGGGCACAATATCCCAGGACACAAGGTCCATGACTGCTTTGACAATAGTGACAGCTGAAGAATATGTGATTGAACTGGAGCCATGCAATAACTGATCTAAACATTAAAATCATTGTTTAATCATTATTCTCATAGGTTTTTATTAGCTACCTATTGACAGGGTTATGGTTATGGTTAAGGTTACTAGGTCTTAGTGTCAGTGTGAGAAATAGGGAGGCAAAGACAAGCGTCAGAAGTGGATTTATTTGAGATCGTACGCGTTATTAGATGAATTATTGACATCATTGCTCTCATGGAGTATAATATATTTGATTAAATAGGCTTAACCTTAAAAACATATCTGCAACACACAACACCACAAACAAATGAGAACAATTTTTTTGTTTGGTTGTTCTCATTATGAGCTATAAATACACTTCATAAAACAAGACAAGACATTGACAAGACATTTATTGCAGGTCCAATATAAATACAGACTTGGCTCAAAGAACTTTACAGACTGTACAATAATAATAATTGCAATGGCGTGCAATGATGCAGACAGGAGAGGTTATAAAATGATGACACATTTTATTAGAATTATGAACTGGATCCAAGACAAACGGGTCCTAGGTGACGGTCCAGACAAAGAGCGGTTCCGAAAACTTTATGGAAATGAAAAAATCAAGGACGCCGGTCTGGCGCAACCGGGGCCCCACCCTGGAGCCAGGCTCCAGGGTTGAGGCTCGTATGCGAGCGCCTGGAGGCCGGGTCTTTCCCCACAGGCGCAGGAGCGACGTGGGGCCGACCTCCCGTGGGCCCACCACCTGCAGGAGGAACCGTAAGGAGTCGGTGCAATGTGGATTGGGTGGCAGTCATAGGCGGGGGCCTCGGCGACCCAATCCCCGGACACAGAATCTGGCGCTAGGGACATGGAATGTCACCTCGCTGGCGGGGAAGGAGCCTGAGCTTGTGCGGGAGGTTGAGAGATACCGACTATAGATAGTCGGGCTCACCTCCACGCACAGCTTGGGCTCTGGAACCCAAATATTCGAGAGAGGCTGGACTCTCCAGTACTCTCCTGCAGTGAGAGGCAGCGGGCTGGTGTGTGCTTGCTTATCGCCCCCCAGCTCAGCCGCCATGTGTTGGAGTTCACCACGTTGAACGAGAGGGTCCGGGATAGGTCTCTCACTGTTATTTGTGCTTACGGGCCAAATGGCAGTGCAGAGTACCCGGCCTTCTTGGAGTCTCTGGGAGGGGTGCTGGAAAGTGCTACGACCGGGGACTCCGTCGTTCTACTGGGGGACTTCAACGCTCACTTCAGATTGGGAGGAACGGCCCCTGGATCTGAACCCGAGTGGTGTTCGCGCCAATTTTAGGACCTCTGCTTCTTGGCGGAGATGATATTACGCAGGTCCAGCCTCTTTGGAGCAGCGCAAGAACCAGCTCCCCAGTCCATACGGGGTGCACGATTCGCCACACTCTCATTCTGGGCGGCACGCTTTTCTCTGGAAGGAGCCGGACCTGGTCGGGACTGGGTGGCTGGTCCCGAATACTGAGCACGGCGAGGGAGGAACCTCACAAACGCCTCCTCGTAGCGTTTTGCCTCCCGGAACTTAGTGGCGACGGAGTCCACAAAGACCGGAAGGCGAAATGGGTGCATCAAGGAGGAAGGCGCGGTCCTTCTCCTTGATGCCCGCGAGGTTGAGCCACAGATACGTTTCCGTCGCAACCAAAGCAGACATGGAGTGGCCAATAGTGCGGGTCGTCTGGCTAGTTGCGCAGAGAGAGAGGTCTGTGGCATGGCGTAGCTCTGAAAACGCATCCTCGTTCACAGTACCCCTTGTGCTCAAGTCTTTGAGCAGGTCAGCCTGGTACGCCTGCAAAACCTCCATGGTGTGCAATGCTGCACCAGCCTGACCCGCCGCCTGGAAAGCCTTCTCCACCAGTGATGATGTGAACCGGAATGGCTTGTTGGGGAGTGTAGGTTTCCTCAGGGAGGACGATGTCCCAGGGGAGAGATAGCCCGCAAACGTCTCTTCCACCTGGGGCATCGACCCATAGCCCCGCACCTGTGCGCCCACGATAGTTGAATAGATCGACGTCGAAGGCACAAAAACACGGGTCGAATAGGGCTTATTCCATGAGCGTGCCAGCTCAATATTCTGAGGCCACTCAATATTCAGCCGTGCCACTGCTCTTGTTAACCACAACGAGCAGCTCCTCAAACGCCGCGTCAGGGCGGGAGGAGCGCTCCAGGGCGGCGGCGCAGAGAAGTTCTGGCGTCGTTTCACCGTCTCAAGGAATATTATTGTCAATCCAACGCATTTGATAAGTAAGTAAGTTTGGTAAGTTGAAGCACATTCTATTTTTTGGGTAATGTTTGCTTAAGTAATCAGATTTTATTTACTATTGTTAAATACAAGCTGATCAGTAAATCTAGCAGTTAGCTTTAGCAATTCGCTTGTGCAATTTGTTACTATGCTGCACTATTTGGCAGAAATAACATTCAACAAGTAACACTTTTTTTTAGATTTTAACTTTTGTTAATATTTGTGTGTTTTGTGTATAGCATAAAAGTTGTTAGTTTTATCTTAGGATGTGGGAATTTAGGAGTTTTTTGTTATAATTTAAGGCTATTTATTACCAATTTTATTTTATTTTATTTTATGAATAAAGTCAATATGCTTTAATAAATTAATCTTATTTTACTCTTTAGGTGGAACAGAGCTTGTGACTGGAGGGTCATCTGCGAGGACATCAGCCAACAGAACTTGCTGCTCTTTTTGGACTGTACTAAATACTGCAGCTCTCAGTTTCAAAAGGAGGCAGCCTGTACTATGGAATTCATTCAGAGGTAAGTTGTGTTGTCAGCCTCTTCTACTGAAGGCATTTCAACCGTAAACAGACTTTGCTGTGAATATTTACAAACTTCAGTCCAGTGTGTTTTATTTTGAGCTTTAGCCTCTGCACACCTTTTATTTGTTTACTCAAAGTTTTAGGCAGGAAGGGGTAACCATCCAATTTTTTTTTATTAGAAGAATCCAGGGTGCTCACATAAATTGTGTTATTGTTTGTTAGATTATCTGTTTCTTTCTGTCAGCAAAATTGATTTTTTTGGTTTTATGAGCTATAACTATATAACAACTCTGAAATATAATAGCCTACTGTGTTTTTCAGATGCTTTTTTGGCATCAACTCAGAACGTGGACCAAAGGGGCCACTGTAGGTGAGGTTATCTCCAAGAGGATTCTCAAGCTGGTTCTCAAAAGGTTATCTGCAAAAAGGATTTGTGCAGAAGAAGGCACATGTTGAGAAGTATGTTATTGACACTGCTTCAGTGTATAACATAAGAAAGTGAAGCGAGGGAAGCAGGGGTAACACAGTTGTGAATTTGTTTTTCAGATGGGTGAGTATTTACATAAAGCAAGGTAGCAGTAATGTACTGACTCTTTTTCCTTTGATGTCCTTTTGTGAGTAGGCTACTTTAATCAAGTTCACATACTGTAATTATCCTTGTTTGTTCAGTTTATTTAATGTTGACAATTGTTGCTTTTGTGCTCTCAAAATGTCTAAAATCTGTGTGCAAGAGCACCATTAACTGGATGAATATTAATTTTGAAATAAATATGAGTTTAAGCTGAATATAAACTCTACTTCTTTGTTGATTTTTTTCTTGTTTTATATATCGTATGGTCTAAGCCACTTTCTAAGGATTTTATTGCATACAACACAATTTGACTTATAGTTTTGAAGGTTGGGGTTACACTTTGTCAAATACGAATGGTTCCTCACTGAACTTATCAGGGACCCAGTGTCATATTTTGTAGGAGCCGCTGATGGCAATACATCTCCACACTTTGACTTTACTTTTAATTTGATTATTTATTAATTTTGTATTTTCCAGCTAATCTGGTCTACTGCCAGTAGAACATATCACAACTGTAAAATAAACACTAAAGTACTGATTGCAGAACATGGTATAACTGTAAAATAACAGTAAAGTACTGATTGCAGAACATGGTATAACTGTAAAATAACAGTAAAGTACTGACTAAAGTCTACAGTAGTACTGTAAGAATGAACAGTAAATGAATGTGAATATAACCAGGGTTCGAATTACAAAGTGGCTTTCGGGGGAGCCCTATTTTCCGATCCTCCCTGACTGACTTTAACGCTTTTGGTGCATGTTAGGGCATTTAAAACCATAGGTTGACAGTAAACCTATTGTTTACTTAGTAAAACTATAAAACGCAAGCGTCAGTCAGTGTTGTCAGTGTTCGAGCAAACAGCTCTGTCCACGGTTCTGAATCAACCGCGCTTAGACTTACATCATGCAAATCATGATAACAAAAACAGAGTGACTCACATAACAATCATAAAAAAATACATCAATATTAAATAGGATTAGGGCCAATCCTCACAAACGCACAGATCAAGTAGGTAATTCCATGATTCTTACCTCGGCGAGCAACAGGCTTTTTGCCTCCATGCATACTGTACATCCTAACTTCTGATTTTTGGAATAGAGCCATGTATTCCTGATTCTCCACTCACTCCATTGCTTTGTTGTCCAGTTGAAAGGTGTTGCATGATCGCCTGGTCCGCTGCAGGTCGCAGCGGTGGTTTCTGGCGCTAAAGTCTCGCTATCCTCGGTGCTGGTGCTGTCACTAGCAGCAACTTTTAGCGGCGGCGGTATATCACTGGCAAGCTAGTTGTAGCTGGTGCGCTGTCATCACTCCTCTTCGTTTGTTTTATAAATCCAAATTGACTGAGGTTTGGCTGCTTTCTTTTGACATTCTTATTAGTATCCACAGAGTGTTCCAAAAACGAATAAAGTATGTTTTGAACTTGAAGTTAAGCTAACATTCAAATACCAACTCAGTGAGAAGTTCAAGTAGTGACGTAAACGTAGTAATTTCAGTGCAGCACCGCCACGCATGGATGGTCACAGCAGGAGACACAGCGGAAAATAGTGTTCGGAAATAGTAATGTAATGAGCGAATAAACACACAACATTGACACATTTTTAATATCATCATTTATTTCAGAAACCTTAATGTACAGAAAATCAAAATCTATATGCGACACAAAAAATGGACAGTGTTTTAGAGCTCCCTAAATGTCTCAAAGTAGGCTTTCAGGGAGCCCAGGTCCTTTTCAGGGGAGCCGAGCTCCCCTTAGCTCCCCCTTAATTCGAACCCTGAATATAACAGTTGTACTGTATTCAAGCAAAACAGTAACTTACTGTTAAGATGATAACGTAGCAGTACTGTGAATAAACAGTACATTGCTGGCAACTCTGCTGCCAGTAATTTACTGTTAATTTACAACAAACTTTTACAGTGTGAGTGTTATGTTTGTGCATGTACTGTTACTGTCGACTCATTTAAAAATGAGATTATGCCCGACAGATAAATTATGACACTAATATTATGCCCACACAGATTATCTTGCTCACTGTTACTTATTAAAATTGTGTTTAAAACCTTGCACATTTGAATGCACTTAGAAATTGCATTTAATGACCTCCTTATATTACTCGTGTTGTCCCTCTTTTTATTCTAAATGTATGGATAATGTTTGCCACGTAAATGTGTATTATTAACACAGAAAATGGATAATTTTTATTTTATGTTTGACAACACAATATTTGTGTTAAAACGGCTCACACATGATTGTGTAAAAACATTAGAAAATTACACATTTGTATAAAATAACCTAACACATTGAGAGTGTTAAAAATGGCTGACATTTATTTTGTGTTAAAGTTAACTCAACATGTGCTGCCCCTGAACACACTCAACACATGTTAAAATGTTTCTCTTTTTGCAGTGTGGTGACTGAGTCTGACTCAGGACATTTGTTTTATGCAACAGAAATATCAACAAAACAGCTTATTCAAGACTTATTCACATTGAGTTACCTCATTTTGAAAAAAGATTAAGGCTATAATAAAACCTGTCACTCAATCAATAAATTCTACATCATTTAAAAGTGAAACATCTGAGCTCTTGTAGTTCAGGCCTTATTGTACAGTCTTATAGGTGTTGGCACACAAGAACACCTCAAAGACTCAGTCTTCCCCCTGGAAATGGTCAGTCTCTTGCTGAAGGTGCTCACCCCTAACTTGACTATAATATTTCTCAAAAATATAATTTATCCCATTTTGCTCTGTAATACTCTCCCCACTTTGAGAGCACACCCCAATAATTGTGTAGTTCTTGTGCCCATCAACTGTAACTCTAAAGTTTTCCATGAAATGTAAAGGGTCTTGTTTTTGTCAGTGTCTAAAAAGTCCCTCAAGTAAAGTCACCACACATTGAAAACCAAACTACTAAAATCACTGACTTTGTGAGTTTGGACTGAGAAACATACTTTATTAAATTATTAAATTAAATTGCAGTTTATCATCAGAATTTATTACTGTTTCAACAGTAAATGGACTAAACAGTCGTCCACTTTGGGACACAGACAACAGCAGGCTCCCAGGACCCTTCTAAAGAACTTCCTGACCCTCCTGATGCTCCTGGAAACTGAAATGTTGACGTCTGGCACATCAACTACATTTTGAGCTCCATTGTTGGAAAAAGCCAACTCTTTGTCAAAAACAGTGGTAAATCCAAATCCAGTTGAGTTGGGGGCTGGATTTGGATTTAACAACAGATCAACAACTGAAAAGATCTTCAGGAGGGGCCTTTGGCTTCAGAGGCACAGGTGAACGGTGCTTCAACTTCTGGGAGACCTTAATGTGTTGTTAGCACTGAACAAACATGGAACTGTTCGCCCCAATCTGGGGCTTTGGCTCCGTCGGAAAAACCTTTTGATCCAGTCACCAGTGTGCTGTGTGTCCTCTTCAGGTTAAGCTCCATCCATTTCCATGGAAACCACTTAGGAATGGATGGAAACTGTAAGTGAGAAGGAAAAAAGAACACTTGAGGAGTACATTGTCTTGAAAGGATTTGAAATTATAAGTTGACCTACAGAGCAAAGTGAAAACATATGTATATTTAACAAACATCTAATGTCAGAACATATCCAGTGTAACAGCCATATTTACACAAATAACAAAATAACAAAACATCCATCCATCTTCTTCCGCTTATCTGGGGCCGGGTCGCGGGGGCAGCAGTCTAAGCAGAGACGCCCAGACTTCCCTCTCCCCAGACACTTCCTCCAGCTCTTCCAAGGGGATACCGAGGCGTTCCCAGGCCAGCCGAGAGACATAGTCCCTCCAGTGTGTCCTAGGTCTTCCCCGGGGTCTCCTCCCGGTGGGACATGCCCGAAACACCTCCCTAGGGAGGCGTCTAGGAGGCATCCGAAACAGATGCCACCTCAGC
Source organism: Perccottus glenii (assembly GCA_024416835.2). Taxonomy (NCBI): domain Eukaryota; kingdom Metazoa; phylum Chordata; class Actinopteri; order Gobiiformes; family Odontobutidae; genus Perccottus; species Perccottus glenii. The sequence continues at coordinate 6,932,839 of CM044558.2, forward strand.
TGGCTCCTCTCGATGTGGAGGAGCAGCGGCTCTACTTTGAGCTCCTCCCGAGTGACCGAGCTCCTCACCTTATCTCTAAGGGAGCGCCCCGCCACCCTGCGGAGAAAGCTCATTTCGGGCCACTTGTATCCGGGATCTTGTTCTTTCGGTCATGACCCAAAGCTCATGACCATAAGTGAGAGCAGGAACGTAGTTTGACCGGTAAATCGAGAGCTTTGTCTTACAGCTCAGCTCCTTCTTCACCACGACAGACCGGTACATCGACCGCATCACTGCAGAAGCTGCACCGATCCGTCTGTCAATCTCACGTTCCCTCCTTCCCTCACTCGTGAACAAGACCCCAAGATACTTAAACTCCTCCACTTGAGGCAGGAGCTCTCCACCAACCTGAAGGGGACAAGCCACCCTTTTCCGACTGAGAACCATGGTCTCAGACTTGGAGGTGCTGATCCTCATCCCAGCCGCTTCACACTCGGCTGCAAACCGTCCCATATATATATATATATTGCTCTGTTTAAAGTACAAGTCCAATAATATATTGCAACAACTGCTGTGAGCACCAGCAGCGCCTCTTTACCGCTGTTGACACAGAAGAGCTCAGAGAGCTGCGAGTGAATAAATGCACTCATCTTTCTTAAAAAAATACCCATCTAAACTGTGGTTTTAATGTATACTGGATGTAATAAATCCCATACTAATGGTATCTGAGCCATAGTCTCTATAAGTCTGGTCACCGGCTTAACTACACATCCCCCCCTAGATACAACCTGTTCTGGGGCGCGGGCAGGGAGCATTGTCAGTCTGGATCTAGCATCAGTGCCATGGTAATCGTGTCCTGTGTTGGGGGTCAGGGCAGAGTCACTGTTAAATTTCTGAGTCGGTAAGTGCGAGTCGACAGGCCGTGTATAGTCACGGTGGGGTTGTAAACATGAATCTCAGGAGTCCACCACTGTGTAGACCATGGGTTCATACGTCTCAGTCAACTTCTTTTAGCTTCACTCGTCTTTATTGGCCAACAGCACTCTGTCACCAACCTGAAGCATAACACCATTGACCTTCTTGTTGTCCTGTCTTGTCTGACTAAGGAGTGGTAACGTAATAGGCAAAGGTCACCGGCTCGATCTGCTGCAGCCATTTTATTTTATTTATTTAACCTTTATTTAACCAGGAAAGTCCCACTGAGATTACAAATCTCTTTTGCAGGGGAGTCCTGGCCCCATGTGTGTTTGGGGGGGGACTATTGTACATGTTTTTTTTTGGTGGTAGGGGAAACCGGAGTACCCGGAGGAAACCTACGCAGACACAGGGAGAACATGCAAACTCCACACAGAAAGGCCCTGCCCTGGATGGGGTCGAACCCAGGACCTTCTTGCTGTGAGGCAGGAGCACTAACCACTCTGCCACTGTGCCGCCATTCTTGTTTAGCTCTCAACGGGAGAGCTCTAGAGTCATCTTTCCCAGAGTACGTCTGTTTCTCTGTTTCCCATAGGATGATAGGCGGTGGTATTAGACTTAGCCATGCCTGAAAGGCGCAGAAGTTCAGACGCCAATTTGCTCTCAAAATTGGTCCCTTGGTCGGAATGGACACGCTCAGGAAACCTGTAGATGAAGAATACATTGTCCCAAAGTTTCTTAGCAACCTGCTTTGCGGATTGGTTGCCGCAGGAAAAGACATAAGCCATCTTTGTAAAGTGGTTTGCAAACACAAGTACATAAATAAGTAATAAAAAGGGTTAGCAATAGCTGAGCATTGGGAAATAAAGCTATGGTAAAATAAAAAACACAACGCCCAAGAAGGACTTTAACTTTTTTACTGAAGGAGAGCAGCCATCCTATTTCATCAGGGACTTTCTGTGCATCTGGGAAATCACCTCCACCCTGGATAAACACAATGGTGGTCGACTATGTGTCCCAAAAACTTCAGTCAATTGCATAAAAGGTGACTTTTTTGTGCTTAACTTCAGGACCATTTTATATATATATATATATATATACACACAGTGGCATGAAAAAGTATCTGAAGCCTTTGGAATTTCTCACATTTCTGCATAAAATCACTATCAAATGTGATCTGATCTTTGCCATCAGTGTCTTTGAAAACAGTGTCTGCTTTAACTAAAACCACCCAGACAATGACAGAAGGGGGAGGAATAAGTAACTGAACCTTCTGCCTAAGGAGACTTTGAGAGCAATTAATACCATTTTTTACCAAACAATTTAAGTCAGGGGTGTGTCCAATCACTAAGGAGTGGCTTAAAGCTGCCCTGCACACTATTAAAAAACACACACCTGGTAAGAATTGTGTCTTGATGAGAAGCATTGTCTGATGTGTACCATGGCTCGCTCAGAAGAGCTCTCTGAAGACCTACGATCAAAAATTGTTGATTTATATATATATATATATATATATATATATATATATATTAGTGCTGGGCAACGATTAATCGCACAATGTTCTGTAATTAATCATGATTAATCGCATTATACACAAAATTTAATAAATTAGTGTACTGCAAAGTTTTATTTTGAAAAAACTGCTATATGAACAAAATAATAATAAATAATAAACTTTATTTTATAAAGCGCCTTTAAAGGCAACTTCTCAAAGCGCTGTACAAAAACAAGCAATACAAAAACAAGCAATACAAAGTTCAAACAATTAAAAGTAACATCAACTATCAAATGCTAATTTAAAAAAATAAGTCTTAAGTCTACCTTTAAAAATGTCGTAGCCCTGTGCTTCCCTAAGATCAGGAGGCAGAGAATTCCAAAGGACAGGAGCATAGGAAGAAAAGGCCCTGTCACCCATAGATCGTAAGCGTGTTTGAGGAACAGCCAACAAGTTGGATTGTGAAGAACGAAGTCTCCGAGTTGGGGTATAGGAAGTTAACAACTCAGACAGATAATAAGGGGCCAAGCCATGCAACGCTTTATATGTCAGCATCATAATTTTAAAATCTACTCTGAATCGGACTGGGAGCCAGTGTAAGGACTCCAAAACTGGAGTGATGTGATTGCAAACCCTGGACCCAGTCAGTATCCTGGCGGCCAAGTTTTGTACATAATGTAGTTTGTTAAGTGTGGATTTAGAGACTCCGGCTAGAAGGGCGTTAATCTATCCTAGAGATGACAAAGGAATTCATCAGCTTTTCAGCTACTGAGAAATTTAGCATAGGACGTAGTCTAGCTATATTTCTGAGGTGAAAAAAAGATGATTTAACTGTACTCTGGACAAAAGAATCAAATGAAAGCCTGGTATCAAAAATAACTCAAGATTTCTCACTTTAGCTTGAGTAGCCAAGACTGAGCCATCAATAGTCAAAGATAAGGAACCAGCTTTTGAAATTTGATGACGGGAACCAATAAGCATAACTTCAGTTTTACCACTATTCAGACACAAAAAATGTGTACTCATCCATTTCTTTATCTCAGAAACACAGCCGGACAGAAAATCAACATCAAGATGTTCACCAGACTTTGAGTGTATATAAATCTGCGTATCATCAGCATAAAATGATAATGGAGGCCAAGTGATCGCAGCAACTGTCCAAGTGGTGCCAGATAAATGTTAAAAAGCAGAGGGCCCAAGACTGAGCCCTGAGGAACCCCAGTGGAAACAGAGCTAGTCTCAGACCTGAAACCGCCCATAGAAATGAACTGAGAACGGTCAGTAAAATAGGATTTAAACCACTTCAAAGCTGTCCCCGACACACCAAAATCTTGTTCAAGACGGGCGAGTAATAGACTATGATCAACAGTATCAAAAGCTGCTCTTAAATCAAGAAGGATGAGAATGGAAATTACACCAGAGTCAGAAGCCATCAACAAATCATTGGTAACTCTGACCAGAGCCGTTTCAGTACTGTGGAATTTACGAAAACCTGACTGAAGAGGATCAAACAGGTTATTAATTGCGAGATCGTTACGTAGATGAAAGGCAACAACACGCTCAAGTATTTTTGCCATGAATGGAAGGTTGGAGATGGGTCAAAAATTATTAAAATCCTCCAGAGTAGTATTTTCTTTTTTTGGTACTGGGGTTACAGCAGCAATCTTTAATGCTGCAGGAACCTCTCCCGTTTGCAATGAATGATTCATAATACTAAGGACAGTAGGGCTCAAAACATCGAAGCAAGATTTAAATAAGCTTGAGGGAATAGGATCAAGCAAGCAAAAGTGCAATAACATTTGGTTTGCACTTTAAACAACACTTTAAAGAAATAAGGTGCTTTTTACAGCAGTTAAAGGTTAGTAGCAGCAATTTCAACTTAAACATTAATGTAATCAAATTAAATATTAAACCAAAAATATTTGCACTAATATTTTTGTTTAGTTTGTTATAGAAAAAGAAGTTATGTCCAGAGCTTTAATCATAACATTATAACAATATAAACAATATAAATGTCTCTCTTGTGTTTTCATTACAGTCAGAGCATTAGTGATGGGATTTATGGCTCTTTGAGGGGATCCGGATCTTCGCGATCCTTTCAAAGAGCCATTCAAAAGAACGGCTCTTTGGCTCTTTTTAAATATTTAGTCAGTTTTAAGAAGCCAGCTTGGGAGCATCTCAGTTTATCCTGGAAATAATCACTGGGAGGAATGATGAGGTGAGATTTGTAGTCAAATAATTAAAACTCAGATATCACACACCAATATCTGAGTTTGAATTATTCTGAAATATTAATTATTACCTCATTTGTCATGTGTGGGTTGCACAAATCCCTCTGCTTAGACAGTGACATCACTATTTTGGATTTACATTTAGTACAAAGTGTGTGTGTGTGTGTGTGTGTTTCTGTGTGTGTCTGTGTGTGTGTGTGTGTGTGTGTGTGTGTGTGTGTGTGTGTGTGTGTGTGTGTGTGTGTGTGTGTAAAGCTACGTTGACTTATGTTATTCATACAATACCTACTCACAAATAAACATCAAAAACAAAGCCGGCTGCAATGAAGTTCTGTGCAGCTTTTACACTTCCACACAAGAACATTATCACACAAGAACATTTTGATAGAAAACAAAAAATATTTAAAGTAGATAAAATTAGAATAAATAAAATGGAAATGTCTACAAACTACATACTATTACTACTGTAAACTTTGCAAATAGGACATCAGCCCCTTCAAGTCAATGAACAATAACAAAGTGGGCTGCAATGAATGTCTGTGCAAAACAGCTTTTAGTGAAAAATTTCTATACAAGAACAGTATCACAAAAGAACATTTTTAATGTCCTACCCAATGACAGAGGCACGCAGGTTTTTTTTTTCCACTGGAGCACTCACGTGAAGGATGCGTGCACAACTAATAACTAATATCATCACGCTGTAAAGGGTCGGCCTGCGCTGGGTGCGCCCCTCCCCCTATACCTGTTCTGTCTCGCGGAGGAGCTCATTTGTGTGCATCTGTGTGAGACAGGCATAGGAAAAAAGAACGACAGAAAGAACGGCCCCCTCCAGCCGCGACTCGGCTCCCATCGTTCATGTTTATGAGCCGTTCAAAAGAATCGGTTCGTTCGCGAACGTCACAACTCTACAGAGCATGTGAATGCAGTACGTTTCACACACCCTCTCCGGCCACGTTGAATTGAGTTGTGCGCTTTTCACTTGTAAAACTCAAGGGTGTATGGGGAATGTAGTCTCTGCTCTCTGTGGGACGAATTAGGAAGCGTGCATTGTGAAGGGTGCTCTAGAAAGCGGCAGAGCAGGCAAAGAATTAAAACCTATATTAAAACAGATGTCCAAATGAGCGTACCGGTACGCTAAAAGCATGTTCTGGGCACACGGAGAAGTGGCGCTATGCTCGAGAGTAGGGCTGCCCCCGACTAAAGATATTTCTAGTCGACTAACACTCCTGCATTTTAGCGATTAGTCGAATAATCGTTCATTTATGATATTAATATAAAAACTTGCGTATATACATGAAAGGTATAGTCCAAGTTGAAGATTAACACTTCCATATGACAGAAAATGCTAAAGCATGATATTAGCGCGTTCACAATGAAAATTAAGCGCTTAAAACAAAATAGTAAAGCATTAAGTTAACAGCGCAAATGTGTTTATATCCTGTGCTGTCCTCGCCCCAAGCTACTGTCTTTGCAAGGCTAGACTGCGAGATAACGGCGCTCCAATAAACAGACTTTGTTACTTTTTGCTGATTTATTAGAGAATGGCATTCAACCATTGTCCTCTTCGACCAACCGTAAAACTGAAATAATACAAAATGTCATATTAGCTGGACATTAATACATAGCTCACGTAACATATGCTAATGATTGCTAATTTTGTGCTAACATATCATTTAAGCATTTCAACTAACGTAAATCTCATAAAAACAAACATTTGTTACATCACAATACTCACGGACAAATATAGTCCAAGGCAACAACATATTTTAAGGGAACTTAAACTTTCAACATGAGCAAGTCGTAACCGTCAAGATGTTACGTTCGGCCATCTTGGGTTTTTACTTAGTTCACCAATTTACAACAATAGCACTGCGCAACCACACGAGCGCTGCAAATAAGTACAAACCCGCACCACCCAAATACCACATCCCCAGAACGGGCAGAACATATCCTTATTGTTAAAACGAGGCCATGTGGTGGTTAACGTTACTACTTACATGTTTTAAATGATAAGACATATTCGATGTTGACGAGTGATAGGCAAATGTTTGCCTGCAGAGTTTGCAAACAGCCTTTTTAGGGTCGTCCTTCGACTTTTCAAAATGATCCCACACTTTGGACTTTTTTCCTGACATAATTATTAGCATCAGCCAGACACCTCTCCCACAAGTGTGCTTTGGTATACGCGAGGCACGATCGTTGATCTCTCGTTGCTTTGATGTCATGTCATACACTGACTGCGAAGCCCCTGATTGCATAATTTTTCACGTGATTTTTTTTTTTTTTTTTTTGCGACTTACCACCTAATGAAAATGTATTCGACCAAGCCCTCTTCATATCGACTAACGTTTAGTCGACTATTTGGGGGCAGCCCTACTCGAGAGCTATATTTAGAAGTGCGACTCAGACTGAGTACCGGTGCGTACCGGCCCACTTAAAGCACTGGATGAGGGCGGCTCATACGTGCAGTCATTCGTTGCGATCCTAAGAATGTTCTTCAGACCGACATCTTTCACTATACTAATCGGCCAACGTTAACGCGCATTAAAATAATTAATTCATTAATGCGTTAACGCAAAAATAACGCGTTAACTAACAGGCCAGTCATCATGGACTTTATCGACTGGTGTGGGCTCAACAACCTGCAGCTAAACACTAGCAAGACTTCAGGAGATGGTGATAGACTTCAGGAGAAGGACATCCCCCCCAAACACCGGTGAAAATCCAGGACTCAGACATTGAGACGGTAGACAGTTTCAAGTACTGGTCCCACAACACCAACGCCCTGTACAAGAAGGACCAGACTTGCCTCCACCATCTGACGGAACTGAAGTCCTTCTGATGAGAATGTCCTTCTAATGAGATTGAAGTCCATCTGATGCTACTGTCCTTCTGATAAGACTGAGGTCCTTCTGAGGAGACTGAAGTCCTTCTGATGAGACTAAAGTCCTTCTGATTAGACTGAGGTCCTTCTGAGGAGACTGAAGTCCTTCTGATGAGACTAAAGTCCTTCTGATTAGACTGAGGTCCTTCTGAGGAGACTGAGGTCCTTCTGAGGAGACTGAAGTCCTTCTGATGAGACTGAGGTCCTTCTGAGGAGAATGTCTTTCTGAGGAGAATGAGGTCCTGTGGATGAGACTGAGGTCCTTCTGATGAGACTAAAGTCCTTCTGATTAGACTGAGGTCTTTCTGAGGAGACTGAAGTCCTTCTGATGAGACTGAAGTCCTTCTGAGGAGACTGAGGTCCTTCTGAGGAGACTGAAGTCCTTCTGATTAGACTGAGGTCTTTCTGAGGAGACCGAAGTCCTTCTGATGAGACTGAAGTCCTTCTGAGGAGACTGAGGTCCTTCTGATGAGACTGAGGTCCTTCTGAGGAGAATGTCTTTCTGAGGAGAATGAGGTCCTGTGGATGAGACTGAAGTCCTTCTGATGAGACTGTCCTTCTGAGGAGACTGAGGTCCTTCTGAGGAGACTGAAGTCCTTCTGAGGAGACTGTCCTTCTGAGGAGACTGAGGTCCTTCTGAGGAGACTAAAGTCCTTCTGATTAGACTGAGGTCCTTCTGAGGAGACAGAAGTCCTTCTGATGAGACTGTCCTTCTGAGGAGACTGAGGTCCTTCTGAGGAGACTGAGGTCCTTCTAAGGAGACTGAAGTCCTTTGGATGAGACTGAAGTCCATTTGAGAAGATTGTCCTTCTGATGAGACTGATGTCCTTCTGAGGTGAGACGGAGGTCCTTCTGAGGAGATTGAAGTCATTCTGATGAGATTGTCCTTCTTAGGAGACTGAGGTCCTTCTGGTGAGACGGAGGTCCTTCTGAGGAGATTGAAGTCCTTCTGATGAGACTGTCCTTCTTAGGAGACTGAGGTCCTTCTGGTGAGACGGAGGTCCTTCTGAGGAGATTGAAGTCCTTCTGATGAGACTGTCCTTCTTAGGAGACTGAGGTCCTTCTGGTGAGACGGAGGTCCTTCTGAGGAGATTGAAGTCCTTCTGATGAGACTGTCCTTCTCAGGAGACTGAGGTCCTTCTGGTGAGACGGAGGTCCTTCTGAGGAGATTGAAGTCCTTCTGATGAGACTGTCCTTCTCAGGAGACTGAGGTCATTCTGGTGAGACTGAGGTCCTTCTCACATCTCATGTACTGTTTGATGAATATGTTTTAATGAATTCAGGGAGGAGGTACAGGGTTCCAAACATAAAGGGCACTCGAGGTTAAGATAACTGTGTTTTCAGATGTTTTTGCACTGTACATGGGGGGATGGTATAAACTAAGGTTTAGGGTTAGGTCATGGTCATGGATGGCTGGTCCCGGAGACTTATTGATGGTGCTGGCACATCAGGAGGTGACATTGCCCATGCTGTTTTTAAAAATGCTGTTTTTAAAATTGTCCTTATTATTTATGTATTTATCATCTTGTGTGTGACTGTGTTTTATGTTGTGCTGCAGTACTGCCTTTTTGTCCAAGACAAATTTCTCCAATGGGAGACAATTAAAGAACTTTGAACTTCTGATGAGACTGTCCTTCTGATGAGATGGTCTTAATGTGTAGGTCCCAAGATCAAACCTCTGAGTGCTGGGGTGTAGCCAAGTTTTGCAGTGTTTGTGAGACCAAAATATTTTTTCATTTATTTTTCCATCCGTTGCTGCTTCATCCATCTCGCCTCTACCCATGGTCCCGCCTTGAAATCCTTTTCAAACCCCACAATCCCAGACTAATTTCTCTGTATGTGATACAATGCAGTCTGGCTGCACAGGCTATCAATCATGAAAGACAAAATACAAAATGGTAAAAGATTTATATTTTAACTATTTCAATATAACTAATCATGAGCTGTTGAATCCCTTTAATTAAACACTTTGCATTATTCTCTTGTAGATCTGATAAAAAACTGTTGAAGTAATTGGTAAATGAGGCGAATGATGTTTTTTCTAGCTTCTGCCTCCAGGCAAATCTTTTCTGTTGGAGTTGAACAACATCCACAGGGTTTAGGGTCCGTGAACATAGCAGCCTACAGATTTTTGTCTTGATGTGAGAAAACCAAATTTGGAATTCCAGAAATTCCCCGTTTTTGTTTTGAAAATGAAAATTTGGAAAAAAAGAAACACCCGTTATTTGATTTCAAATGAGGGACTCCTGCTTTAAATTTCACTAGACAAAACCTGGCAAGTTAGGGTGCAGGAAAATTTATAAAAGTCTTATTTGCTATAGCTCTCCTTGTGAACCTTTTGAGAACAGGATAACCCGTCAGCCCACTATTTGCCCACTAATCACTGTTCACATGAAAGGAGGTGACAGCACTGCACGGTGGGTCCCTCCCACACTGAAAAAGTCATCCCCCACCAAGATACTAGAGACTGACTCAGTATGGAGCAAAGTCCTTTACTTCACAGTCACGTGAAAATTATGTTTTGTTGGGAGTGCATGAAAATCTACAAACATTCTGTAGTCTTACTGTTTTGACCAATGTGTCTAACGCAGAACATTGTCTTGAGTTTTGCAAACTTCAGTGTGCAATGTTCTGTAAAAAGTGTGACGCCAAGACTTTTGCTCATTGGTGTATAAAAAATATTCGGTAACACTAAAGAGTAGGGGGGACATTTTTATGAATTCATGCATTAAATCATGCAGGACTCAAGCATTAGTACATACATTAAACTCTACTGAATCAACAGGAATGATCATGCTTTTCTATCATATTTTTATCCTAACCCTAACAGATAACATAACCTTAACCATAACCCTATGCATGTACTCATGCATAAATTCATTAAGAACTAAATCTTCAACCAAAATCCTACATTCTAATCAATTATATATTTATTTAACCCTTTTATTTTTTTCTTATTTTAATAGGATCTTAATTAAACTTGTTACTAATACACTCATATCTGACCCCTCTATAAAGTGTTAATATCTTTGTATATACACCCCATTCAGTTAAATATATTATTTATTATTATCAGGTTTACAAGTAGATATACAGCAGAAATACTAAATATGCATGTGGTGTGTGTTGGGGGGGGGGTGCTCTGCTGTGATTCTAAAGCACATTTAATACAAATATTAATAAAAATCATATTTAAACTCCAGCATTTAGTGCTTTTTTGGTCCTTCAGCTGCTCCACGTCAATCTGAATCCTGAAGGCAGTGTGGCAGACTGGGCCTCGAATACAAAGAAGACCTGATGAGATGAGGCTGTGTATGGAGCAATGTTGGTTTCCTGGAAAAACAAAGAGATTTTAAAACGTTGAAGAGATGTATTTACTATTTTTGTTGGTCAGACCTCAGTTCAAAAGTCTTTAATGAAGTCCTAAAACCATCTGTGTGCATCTATCTGGTACTTTCATGTGGCGTTATTTGGCACTGGCATGTGGCCTTTAGCAGGTGTTGCCTAAATGCTTGGATGAAGTGAACTAAATTTGGCCAATGTTCTATACACCACTCACTGACACATGTAGTCAAAACCATTTTGTTTACACAGACTTTGCCTTTCGAGTACACTAAAGATTTTCCGACCTTCTCTGACTGTAAGAACTATTGTAAGAACTACAATATGTAAAATGTTATTGTTAACACCAAAATAGTTTCCTTGTGTTTTATATATACACTGTTTGCACAATTATTAGGCAAGTTGTATTTTTGAGGATTAATTTTGTTAATGAACAACTACAGTGCTCTTGGTCAATACAAAATGTTAACAAACCCTCAAACCTGAACATTTCAGTTGTAAAAGTATTTTTTTGGCTTTCTTCTTCTTTTAAGAGAATATCTACATGTACACCATTATTAGGCAACTAATAGTGTGCAGAATTATTATGCTTCTTTTCGATAACAGTCACAAGACTTCTATTCACAGAGTCAGTCAGTTTCTTGAACCGGTCAGAATCCACTTTTTGTGCAGCTGCAACCACAACCTCCCAGACACTGTTCAGAGAGATGTACTGTTTACCTTCACTGTAAATGTCCTGCTTAAGAAGGGCCCAAAAGATATCAATAGGGTTTAAGTCAGGTGAAGAAGGGGGCCATGTCATTAGTTGTTCATCTTTAAGGCCTTTACTGGCCAGCCACATAGTGGAGAACTTTGATGCATGTGATGGAGCGTTTTCTTGCATAAAAATTCTTCTTCTTGAAAGATGCAGACTTTTTCCTGTACCACTGTCTTCAAAAAATGGCAGTAGGTCTGAGAGTTGATTTTGAGTCCATTTTCAATCCGAAAAGGTCCAACAAGCTCATCTTTAATAATACCTGCCCATACCAGGACCCCACCTCCACCTTGTTGGCGTCTTAGTCGAAGTGGAGCTCTGTGTCTGTTACTGATCCAACCACGGGTCCATCCATCTGGTCCGTCAAGAGTCACTCTCTTCTCATCAGTCCACAAAACCTTTGAAAAATCTGTCTTCAGATATTTTTTGGCCCATTCTTGACATTTCAAATGATGTGTCTTGTTCAGAGGTGGTCGGGTTTCAGCCTTTCTTACCTTGGCCATGTCTCTGAGAACTGAACACCTCGTACTTCTTGACACTCCAGGTAGGTTGCAGTTGTGGAATATGGCAGCACTGGAGGATAATGGGTTCCTGGTAGCTTCATGTTTGATTCTTTGCAAATCTTTGGCGGTAAATTTGCATCTTTTCTTCTCGATACGTTTCATGCGACCCTGTTGACTATTTGCTAAAAACGTTTGATGGTTTTGTGATCACACCCCAATATCTTAGATATTTCAAGAGTGCTGCATCCCTGTGAAAGACTTTTTATAATTTTTGAGTCAGTTAAATCTCCCCATCTGTGTCCATTTTTCCTGAGGAGAATAATCTGTATAATAATTATGCACACCTTGATTATGGGTGTTGATCTCCTTAGGCCACACCTTCCCTTGTTGCACAAATATATCAATAAAAGAAAAATGGCCTTTGTCCATTGTCATAGTCCAATGTAGAAAATCGTTTTAATTAAACTTAAAAGGATTTTCTACAAACACAACACTCCAGTCCACTTTAAACCAGGAAATACTCAAAGTCAAAAACTGGTCCATCCTAAAGACAAGATCCCCACAAACAGAGTAATGTAGTTTATGCAGTTCAGTGAAGAGCGCAGTGACAGTTATGTTGGAGAAACAAAATAACAGCTTCACAAGAGGATGTATCAGCACAGAAGAGCCAATCCTGGAGGACCTGAGTCCTCAGTCCACCTCCACCTCAAAGAGAAAGGACATTCCATTGAGGACAGCAATGTCCAAATCTTGGCCAGAGAGGCCAGATGGTTTGGGAGAGGGATGAAGGAAGCCATTTTTGTGAAGATGGAAAAACCTTCTTTGAACAGAGGAGGTGGCCTCAGATTCATGTTGCCTAGTATTTATAACAGTGTTTTGAAACCTAAACCAAAAGAGTTGCACCCTAGAACAACAAACACAGCACCTGAATGGAGCACTGTCACTAACGACTCTAAACCCCACTAACCTCACTAAACCCCTCCCTCTAGAGATATAAGCTCAGCTCTCTTACCAGTTGAATTGATAAAATCTCATGGAATTAGAGACAAAACGTCTTCACCTTGAAAACCGAGTCCAGATGCTTTTTTTTTTTTTCAAGATGTCCTGGATGACTGAGAACCTTCACAGATAGGCATGGCATATTGTGTCTCTTCTGAAATCTCCAAAATCTTCCAAAAGATTTTACGAATATGAGCAAGACAAAAAATTGTCACAGACTCCCATTGACTTTTCCTACTTTGGCTCTCTATAATTTTGGCATTTACACAATCAGCTCTGCTGTCTCACCGTTCCACAGTACGCTCCTACAAGCGGTGAAGAGGTGTCAGGCCCATCGTACAATCTCAAAAAGTTCCTCTCACAGGCTCCTTCGTCATCGATGCTGATCTGAGCGAACCTGACGGTAACAACGCGTCCTCTGGGTGCACTGATGGCCCATTCACAGTGAGTGCCATTGGGGTAGGTGCCTGGGTAATTAGGACTGGCGAAAGAACCATGGTCTCCGTAGAGTGTCCCGCCACAGCCTGTTAGAAACAACAGTTAAAAAGAACACCCCTAATAATCACTTCTTTTAACATTAGTTGGTTCCTGACCATGAGGTGAGGATGTCCACGTGGCCTCGAATCCGTCCAGAGAGTTTGAGAAATCTGTCTTGAAGCGTAAGTAGAGCTGGTTGGACTGAGGGAAAATGGGGGGAGGCAGGGTGCTGCCGCATAATTTTTCTATCAACGGTGAGCTCTCTGTGCTGCCATTGCGAACCTGAAAGTAAATTGAGAGTACATTATCTTCTATTTTGAGTAGGTAGCTGTATATCACTGTATCACTTCTCTAATATGGATTTCTCAAAAGATTTCCCCTTTTTCCACAGCTCTTGACTTTGACCAGGGCTTTATTTGCAGTTTGCTGAGCCTTTTTTATCAACCTTTTATTTACCAGGTATAGCATGTTTTAGCTGTGAAGTGACAGTGCTGACCCCTGTGCCACTGTACCGGGCCAGCTTTTAACAATAGTATAATATTCCTAACAGTATTGCTATCTGTATTGCTATCTGGACAACTCTTGCATTTTCTGATGACTTCATACGGGGCACAGTGGTAGAGCAGTCATCCTATAACCGGAAGGTTGGTAGTTCAAGTCCTGCTCTCCAGTTCATACTGTCGTTCTGTCCTTGGACAAGACACTTAACCCACCTTGCCTCCAGTGGTGTTCCAGCTGTAACACTGGTGAATAGAAGCTTAATGTAAAGCGCTTTAGGTGCCTACTACATGGAAAAGCGCTACATAAAATCAATGCCATTTGCCATGTCTGCAAACTATAGATGTAACTATGAAACAAACAATTAGTTAACCTTCAGCTGTACTTCATTTAAAGAGCTGATACTGTGACTAAACTGGGGAAAAACAGGTCTACACCAGGAGAATACAGGGGGAAACCCAGGCACTTCAGCAAATTCTAAACTAAGATTAAGCCAGGACTAAATCTAAAGTGAAGACAAAATGTGTAACTGCAATGGCCCAGGCTGATGTACCTCCAGGTAGTCAAATGCACATTGGGCGTGGCTCTCTACGTTGAAGTTGTTGAAGAAGAAGGAGATCATGTTGTTCTGTGGAGCTCTGAGGATGATGGTGCAGTCAATGTTGTGTGGGTACACGTCAGGCCAGCCTGGACTTTTTAGATAACCATATTCTTGTTCATAAGTTCTGCTGCAGCCTAGAACCAGAACAAAATGGAAAAACTTACAGTATATAATGTAAAACAGCATTTACATAAAACCAATAACATTCAAACATCAGCTATACAAGTCTAGAGATGGCGCTTAATTCTGTCATGACACACTATTTTACAGTATTATAATTATTAGTATAAAAATACATTTACTGTCTGGAAATTTACACTATGTGCATTTTGTTTTCCTATTTTTGCAAGGGAATAGAAAATGATCTCTGGTTGATGGTAGAATGGAATTGGTTTGATTGGTTGCTTCATGGTTTCAACTGGCTCTCCAGCCAAGGTTTAACTAAACATTCATTTTAGACATTTCTTTTTCTTTGTATAAAATTTGTCCAAAAAAGTCATACCTGCTATTTGATATGTAAAACTGAGACCGTTTCCCGTCATATAGGCATCGGATTTGAAATCCGCATGGACTGTTCTGCCAAAGCTATAGAAGTCCGGGGGATGAGCATCAGCTGCACAGAACTTGTGTGACTGCCCATAGTCTCCCTGGAAATAATGACTTTCATCAACAACACTATATTTTCAATAGAAGTTCTTGTTGTAATGAGAAACCTAAGTGTAACCCACCAGAGGCCAGTCCTTCATCTGCAAGTAGTTGGTGGTGCAGATCTGGGTTGGCTGTAGGACAAAGATCTGGACAGCTATCTTAATGGTTTCTTGTGGAGGGGCATCCAGAACCCAGCGACAGGACGAGTACGGAGGATACGGGTGAGGGAAAGACGGTGAGGTCAGGGTCTGGACAGCGGTGGTGGCATTCAGAACTCCTCCACAAACCACTAACAAAAAGAAACATTAACAGGTGGATAATGATGGTGAGTTAGCCATTTTAATTATTACTACATAGTTAATATTAGAATGGACTCACATGGAACAGATATGTAGGTGGCATTGAAGCCTCCTCTCTGGACTGAGCTGTCAGTTACAAAAACTACAGTCAGAAAGTTTCCACTGGAGACAAAGTAACCGGGAATGGAGTTTCCACAGAATGTCCCGACCAGAGGCCAGTAAGTGCTGTCCCCATCGTAGATCTAATATATACAATTACCCAAGGTTTTTGTAAGATCAATGGCAAAGTCATTTATAGGATTTTCTAAATTTACTAATTGAAATAAGTTATTTTCTGACCTAACAATTGCATAATTAACCCTGTCCACACTTTGTCTTTACCTTGACCGAGTCATAGTGGCAGGTGGAAGAGCTCTCCAGGTCAAAGGAGCTGAAGGTCAGGTTGATGGCTCTGTTGATGGGCATTTCAATGGTCCAGGTGCAGTCCAAGCGCGGCTCGTAACGGCCGTCCATGTCCACATCAGGAGAGCCTAACATACCCATGGGCATGGACAGGTAGCCCCCGCATCCCTGAGCTGGACCTGTCAGGCAGAAAAAAAAACTATTGCCTTGTCTCTATAGTCTTGTCTCTGCTGCAGGAGTGGACTCCAATCCTCTGTAACTTTATTTTACAAATATTTTACATAGTATTATTAGGCCCGAGCCGGTGATGACCGGGAGGGCCTATTGTTTTTGCTCGAGTTATTTTTTTTTTTCTTTATTTTTTTTTTTCTGCAAAATGATTCTAAATTTGACCCAGTGAACATGCACGAAAAGTCATTTTTATTGGTCCCAGACTTCAAGTCCGGCGAAAAATGTATGTATTTGAAGTCCCCGAAAAAATGTATGAAAAATGACTCAGTGGCGACCCCTAGAATATGAAAATACATTGTGCCTATGTAAAGTGAAAGTAATTTTTTTCAAATGTAGAAATACAAAACTTGGTACATCCATAGGACACCTCAGGGCAAACAGAAAAGTTTATTACAGCCATACCGTAAACTCAACAGGAAATCTACTATGTTGGGTGGAATGCGTGACCACCTAAATTGCACCCTTGTTGTGTCTAAAGGCTTTTCATCTAAACAGCTCCAAATTTGGTGAGTATCATCTAGACACGTGTGCAAAAAGTTATCAATTTGTTTTGATACATTTGTGGCTGTGGTCGTAATGAGTCTGTGAAGAGGCAGCCATTTCTTTGGGAAATAAATGCCATTTCCCAATTGCCAGGATCCTTCCTTTAGAGGAGGCCCCTCTAGAGCCAAGGCTAGAGTCTTAGAAAACTCCTCAGAATCCTTTGGAACTTGTAAACTTGTACTTTTAGACAAGTAATATTTACATTTTGCCTTTTTAAACAGGGGGGTGCAGCGATTCCTGAGTCATCTCGAATCTCCAGCCAGTACTTTGTTTTTCTCGCCTTAGCCCAAGCATAATCTATTATTTTCAAAAGTTCAGCCAGGGATTGTGGAGACTTTTAACTCTAAATTACAAGGTGGTGTAGCGAGCCCCAGCAGTAGCACAGGCCCGAGGTGATGCGATCCTCCGAGTGCATGTGTCCCCACGGTCCCATGGGAGGCGAGGGCCTTTATTGCCGCTTGCGGCTTTAATTTATTATTATTATTTTATAAATTACATGTTAGGACAAAACCAGGACTAAGTTTACAATAAAACTAGGCCTTCAACTAGTACTCAACCAGGACTAGACCAGGTCCAAATCAGGACTGAACTACAACCTATTCACATTTGTAGACTACCGCTTTATTTAGTTTTTCACCAAAACAGAAAACAATCCATTTATTTTGGTCCACTAAAAAAGCCCCAGTCCAGCTGTCATTTTAAACAACAAATATATCTGAGCAGCCCACTCTATCAGTGACTGAACCAGCTGTACTGAGGGAACTGAGGAATGAGCTCCTGGGAAAGCTATAGGTCCAGACGGTGTCTGTCCACAACTTCTGACAGAGTGTGCTGCCACACTGTGGTTCTGGTACTGTTCTTGCTCCATTCCTCTTAACGTTATACACTACAGATTTGAATTATAACTCTGAGTCCTGCCACATTCAGAAACAGTGATGACACAGCACTAGTGGCTTGTATAAAAGACAGACAAGAAGAAGAAGCCTTAAAGACAGGAGCCTTAAAGAGAAGATGACCTACTGTTATTTGTTTCCAATTTGTCTACTTCTATCTCTGCTGTGCTATAAGTTCTGGAGACATTCAGTAGAATTTTTGGATACAAGCTAAATCTCAGTAAAAGCGAGATCTTTTCCATTAATAAGTCTGCTTCAATCTCTTCCATTTAAATGTGATAGATTTGTTTTTTTTATTCTTGTGTGTGTTTGTAGCAGATTAAAAGAAATCTTTTCATGGATAACTTTTAGCAGTTTTGACACGAGTTAAACGAGATCTTGAGAAATGTAATCGTCATCTCTTGTCTAAGAATATGGATTCAATTAGACATGATTTTGGATTTCAGTCATTTTCTACTGAAGCTCCTCTCGCAGCCAATCCTGCCTTTTCCCCATCCTTCACCACCTGGGCCAACCTTGGATTGAAAACAGTGAGATATTTATTTGTGGTTGAAAGATTTTCATACTTTAGATACCTTCAAGTTTGTGGTTTAATCTGTTGCTCATTTTTGGGATTTTCTACTCTCCCTGTTAACCAAGAGTTTGACAGATTCTTAGTACCGGCCTCCTCAATGAAGGGGGCTATTTCACGTATATATACTGAACTATTCTTAGCCCCTCATTTGGAATGAGATTTTGTATAGGGTACATTTTATTTATTCATTTAGCTGACCATGGGCAGAACTAACGTTCGCTGAGTAAACCGATCAGAGAAACCAAGGATGTGATGTTATTCGAAATTCGAGTGTCCAGCAGCATACGACACACACACTGCCAACTGTTTGTTCTTTTTTAGACATCTGTGGTCCACTTGAGGTTTACACATTAATCAAAGCGAACCTAAGTTCAACTGAAAGCAAATGTTTGGTGCACGCTGAGGTACATTCACATTTTTCCAAGTGATCCGCACTAACAGAGCAACTGCACCAGAGTCCGTTTATACTGCATCAAACATGACAAGTGTAAGACTAAATCAGGATTAGCCCAGGTCTAAACGAAAAAATAAATAACTTCTAAATCCAGCACAAAATTTTGGCTAAAACCTGAAAGAAACCAGAACAAAGTTTACATCTAAACCAAAACAAAACCTAGGACCAAACCAGGACTTAACAAGAACCAAAGTAGAACTAGGTTTAAGACTAAACCAAGATTAAACCAGGTCTTAACCACAACTCCCCAAGGACTGAACCGGACTAAACTACAGAAAATAAACTAGGAGTAAACCAGGATTAAAGTACTGTACAACCAGAACAGGACTAAATATATCATCAAACCGAGCCAAAACCAGGATTGAAATAGAACCTGACCTAAAACAAATGTTGGTCTAAAACTTGGCCTAAAGCAGAACCAAACTAAACCAGGATTAAACCAGGATTAAGTTGAGTCTAAACACAGATTATCTAAATCTAAATCTAAAACCTGATTAGAGCAAACCCAGGGCCAAACTAGAACCAGACATGTTTTACCAGAACTAAAGCACCTTGACTACTTCCAGCTGCTCGGCGCCACACTTGAACTGACAGTAATACAACAGAAGTGGCGTACCAAGAGTCTGGCTGTAGGTGGCCCTCCAGCCGGCCCCGCTCACTGAGGAGTCGGTTCTGAAGACGATGAACAGGTTGTTGGTGGAGGACCTCAGATCAGGGGGAAGTGCTGAACCACAGAATGTTCCCAGTAAAGGAGCCATGGTGTTCTCTCCGTCGTACACCGCCACATAATCATATCGACAGGACGAGGACGCCTCCAGATTGAAGGTGTTAAACCTAAAGACAAACACACAACAGGGTTTAACGCAGGGTTTCCTTTGTGACCCATTTCTTATGGACTCACAACTCAGTTAAAAACGTTGTGAAACAGTCTTACTTGAGGTCTATGACTCTGTTGGTCTGGACCATAATGTGGTAGGTGCAATTGATGTTGTGGTGGTAGTTGGTCATAGACAGAGTGGGACTGCTCACTGTGCCTGAAGTACTGTTGAAGAAACCTCCACAGGCTGAAGGCACACAAACAAACACAGGTAAATGTACTTATTCTGTAGATTATTGTTACACTGTGGTCCTATTGCATTTTCTTTAATCAAGAGTGTCCAATCGATCACATTTCTTTAAAGAGTAACACCATATCTAGCAATTCTGTCAGGCTTAAGAAGGGCCTTAACTTAGCTGGGTTTAATGCTGGTGTATAGTGCTGCAAACAGTAAAAGATTGTTGATGGTTCGTTACCAAAACAGAAAAAGAGCACCAGTTTTCTACATTTTAAAGACTCTTTCTACTTTCATGTCACAAGTAAACAATGCAATAATAAATACTGAATGCATGATGACCATCTAAAACAGAAAACTGCTGATAGGAGTTGCTAGATTTGACTCAAGTAACAAAGTACACTATTTGTATTCTCTGTTCTTAGTATATAAATGTTTTTCAACTGGAAGATCAAAACAAATGCATTTAACGTATCCTCCTCTACTTACCAATAGCAGTATATTCAGCCATGAAACCACTGTCACTGATGACAGAGTCCGAGTAGAAGTTAAGAAGCATGGGGCCAAATGTGTAGAAGGGACCTGGGATGGTAGAACCACACAGGGTGGCCATCGGAGGGCCAGCAGAGCCCAGGTTATAGATCCTCAGCCCATCATAGCTGCAGGTAGAGTGAGCTGAAAACATTTATAAAATAAAAGGTATATTGGTTAAATGTACATTTACCACTTAAACACTGCTGTTTCCTTTCCCCTTTTCCACCAATTATTTATTTTGCTTTATGCCCTGTCACAATGATGTGAGAGAGAAACAGCATTTCAATTCCTCTGTACGTCCTGTCCCTATTATGAAATAGAAAAATATAAACTTTAAACTTTTAAATTTAATCCTCATAGTAAATGCAAAACAGCAGGTCTGAATCAAATAATAACTAAACCACACTCTGTAATGCCATCAGAGTTTGGAAACAGAAGTTAAAGTGTACTAATGCTGCAAGAAAATGATAAAGATTTCTTCCAACTTGCCTTCCACTTGGAAGACCTTAAAGGTGAGGACCACTACGGTCTGTTGTCCAGCATCGATGGTGTAGTTGCAGTGGGAGTTGTGAGGGTAGTCAGCAGGGTAGTTTGGAGAAACAACATTTCCTCTAGTGGCAGTAAAATTAGAACCACATCCTAGAATGAGGAAGAGATGTGGTTTTCTGTAGGTTTATTATAAACACTTAAAGATTAGTGAATAAGCTTTTGTGAAAACTAAATAATCCTCTTACTGCTGCTGAATGAGGCCATGAACCCTCTGCCAGTGGCTCCAGTTGCCTGAAATCTGGTGGTGATGGCGCTGTTGGGGGCAACAACAGGTTGTGGTGCAACTGAGCCACAGCCTGTGGCTAATAATGCCTCAGAGTTTTGAGCACGCCCGGCCCACACCTGCCAGACAAAAGAAAAAAGTATATTAGCAGAGATAGTTTTAAAAGAGGGAAAAGTGAGCAGAGCAAAAAAAACTATTTTACTCCCATCAGTCCACAAAATGTTCCTCCATTTCTCTTTATGTTGATGTGTTCTTTGGCAAATTGCAACCTTTTCTGCACATGCCTTTTTTTTTTAAACAGAGGGACTCTGTGCTTTTATTTGCATTACCATTACTGACTGAAGAAGGTCAATATCAGGGGTCATCAACTAAATTTGCTGCGGCGGCCAGACTTTCAAACTAAAATGTATAAATAAATACATACCTTTTCTTTTCATATTTTATTAGATTACCACAAATATCTTTTCTTTTTACTTTTTTTCTTTCTCTTGATTAAGCAATAGATAGATAGATATTAACAAAGTTTACTTAAAATCCCCAATAAATCTGCCTCTGATTATTAATAATAACAAGAATGTATTAACAGTAATAATTAATGTGAGAACTAGAAGTACTTCACAAAGCAGTGGATTTGGTCTGCAGACACCCCTGGTTTTACTCTCAGTGTCTGCAGAAGGCAGCACATGATCCAGAACATTATTACATCTCTCTGACAAGGGCCTCAAACAGATGAACACTTAGTTAGTATGACTGTTTTATTGAATAACGAGTGGTTGGACGAAAAGCTGTGGCCTGAGGCCTAGTTGATAGTCTCTCTTATTCAGTTTGTTATCAGAGGGATTTATTTGAATAATTTAAGGTATATTATTAATGTGGATTATTAGGTCAGACATATAACCTGCTTCAATACCAGGTTTTAGGAGTTTTTTGCAGATACCTTCACGTAGCTGCTAGTACACGTTCCGGAGCTGTCTGGGATCTGGAAGTCACTGCTAAAACTCATCTCCAGATGGTTTCCTTCATGACCAATGATGTGCCAGAGACACTCCACGTTGGCTGGGAAGTTCTGGGGATAATTTGGAGATTTGATTGTCCCTGTGTCAGCATGGATCACCCCTCCACAGCCTAGAAAAGAATAAAATACAAGGAATACATGTGAGAGTGGAATAGATACAATAATCAGCTAACACTTTCTTGCAGTAGTATTTGATTTTGTCTTGTATGTGAACCTGCCTGATGAGTCTGCGGACCAGGAAGCTACAAAGCCTCCTCTGGACACACTGTGATCTGCCAGGAAGACCACAGCCAGCTTATTGGACCCTGATTGGATGGTTCCTGGAGAGGTGGTCCCACAGTATTGGCCAATCACTGGAGAGCCAGGGGATGCCCCGTTAAATATGGTGACAGAGTCCCAGTCGCAGGTAGAGTGGGGCTCCAGGTTAAAGAAGGTGAACGTCAGCTGTTGATGAGAAGTGTGTGGTACAATTAATATGAGTAATATACCCTCATCACAGAGTTGGGCTGCAGTTTGGGTCATACATCCTTGTTTAAAAAGGGCTGCTGAATTAACTTGCACACAAAAAAATATAACTTTATACTTTATTTAAACTTTAAAAATGGCAAATAATAATATATTGTTACATTTAATAAATTAAGCTACTATCAATTAGTGAAGTGGTCATTTAGCAAAATATCACACTAACCTCACTCTGCAGAGTCAACAATGATTGTATGTTCTAGAGAAAATATAATACATAATATATATAATATATACAGTATATATATATATAAATATATATTTTGATTTGAGATTGATATCCAGGAGGTGGAACAAATGGATAAAACTACCTTTGAGTGTAACTGGATGGACTTAACAATAAGAATTTAAGGGGAGTACCGACATACGCAGTATAAACCGCCTCTTGTATGTTTGAGAAACCAATCAGAGAAAACAAGCATTGCATAAAGCCCGCCCCACTTAAGAGAAACGGTTATGATTGCTCAGGTAGGATTGAGCTATGTGGAAGTTAATGGGACAAATGCTAAGTTCCCTTCAAACTCACAGTGATAGTGTGACCGGCTGGAGCCTCCAGCAGCCAAGCACAGCGACTGGGGCTGGGGTAGACACTGGGGTAGTTAGGACTGGAAATAACTCCTCCTTCACCCGTCTGCCAGCCTCCACACTCTAAAAGAAGAGCAACTCCAGTCAATAAGATATTATTCCCGAGAGATGAGCAACACACTTTTGACTGAATATTACCAGAGAAGGAGTATTTGGCCTTAAAACCCAAGTCTCCTTGTGCAGAATCAGTTTGGAAGTGGACATACAGCTCGGGGGTAAAGACCACTATAGGAATTCTGGGAGTGGTCTGACCGCAAAACCTGGCCAGCAGTTCTCCACTGTCATCACCTAGCGCAGAATCAAAAGTTCATCTATCCACAAGTCAAACCCAAACAACACTACTTCAATCTAGAATATGTCTCTGTGAGCAGCAGCAGCAGCAGCAGCAGCAGCAGCAGCAGCAGCAGCAGCAGCAGCAGCAGGCTCCGTAACCCACCTAGGCGGAACTGCAGGAAGTCCGATTGACAGGTCTGGTGGCTCTGCAGGTGGAGGTCCTCTATTATCACCACTATAGAGGAGTTGACGTGCTGTGGGTTCTGGATTAACCACTCGCAGTTCAGGTTGTTGCTGTAGTTTGAAAGCAGGTAGCCAGGTGAAGTGATGTTTCCCCCGGACATGTTATCCAGGATTCCACCGCACACTAACGACACAGCACAGAACATCTTTAATATTTGAAATCAGAGCAGAGGTCGCATTAAGGCTGTAGCCTATATATTTTTTATTTAGGGGCTGGGAGTTAAATGAGTACAGCTTGTCCCACTCTGAACACAGAGAGAGGTTGTGTGGTGCAAGTCAAATAAAGTTTCTCTGATTCAGAGGTCGCACTAGACTTTCTCACTCTCAATTATTTTGACGGACAGAGCCGTCCCTAGTTTATTATAACCTTATCATTAAAGTATGAACATTAAAAATAATACTTATAAAGGCTTTTTGTTTTACTCACATTTTAAGAAATTTTAAGACGAGCATAGAGGACAGATTATTTTTTTATTTATGAACAACAAATACACAAAAAAAGTGGATGGATATTTTGTGCTTGAACTCTAGAGAACACAGTATATTACACAATATGATTCCAAAAAAAGGAAATAACAAAAATGAACTGAACCTAATTCAATCGCTGTTCTGTAGACCTGTCTGCCTGCCCTGAACTCAGATTTTCCTCCTGGTCCGCATTGACCTAAACCGTGCGCTCGCCTGTGCGTAATCGTATACATCATGGGACTCAGATGCAGAAGCAATCGTCATTAAATTCTGAGTCTTTGCCTTGGAAAGGCGACTTCTTATTACAGTCTTAATATGATCCTGGAGGCTAAAACCACACTCTGCGGCTACACTTTTTGTTGCTTGATTGTCCCGTAACATCTGTCGGTGACTGCTCAGTGTTCTCTGTTTGTCCTCCTTCATCCTCCACTGCATCATGTTCTTTTTTTTCATCTTTATTAACAATATCAGAACTATTTGGCCATTTGAAAAAACTACTAATACTCAGCTGGCGTGATCTTTTTGCAACTGAACGCAGAGTAACAAAGACAACACGATTCAAGACAATTGCTGATTGATATATACATTCACCACCAACTGGTCAGGAGTAGGAATTACAATAAATCACCCTCAGAATAATCCGTCAAAATGACGGATGGCATTCAGATTTTTTTCTTCTCTGCTAAAAAAAAAAATGTCAATGACGGAAAATATGTGATTAATAGTGCCACAATCAAAATTTTATTCAATGTGTTTAATGAATGGCTTATACAAAACTAAAATCCTAATCAATGTGTTGAAGAAAGAAGAAATCAATGTTTGCGCCCATATTTTCAGATTTGTAACATACTTTGGTAACTTGGACTTGACTTGGACTCGACTTGGACCTTTCTTTAGTGACTCGGACTTGCAGTTCAACTAAAGATGACTTGGACTTTAAGTGATAATGACTCGACCCAGACTTGACTCGGACTAGTCTTTGGGGACTTAGACTTAGAGTTGGACTTGAACACTGAGGACTTGAGCGTGACTCTCAAGTCTCGAAAAGGTGACTCGACTACAACACTGGCCCATTGTATTGAAATGTCTGAGTTAGTCGGCTGGTCTTTATGACAATTTTGGATGGCATACTCAGAGGTTTCAGATTTTATAATTCAATTGTTTAAATTTGATGAACCTGCATCTTCTTCTTTAACCTGGAGTCCCATTCTACCTGCATCGCTGGGCGGCAATTTTAAGCATCACATAAAAATACTTTCATCTTATTTTCAACAGTTTAATAAATTATATAAATATTTTTTTAGAATTTGCAATAAACACTAAGGAGCGGTACAAGAATATAATATTTATAATTGTAGGGTAAACATATGTATGTTTAATTCAATAAAAACAACACTATAAACAATGAAAAATGAAATGTTGCAATTAAACAATTAAATAAAAAATGTCTTAATATTGTGAAGCTCTAATATCAGGACATTAAATGGCATCAGTTTCTATATTTTGTCCATAATGTGTAGGAATCCTTTACTGTAGTTAGGTTTAGTCCTGTAAATGTGAGTTCTGTTTGTTGGATGAGTGTCGCACCTGCAGGCTCATCAGAGGAGTAGGACGCGGTGAAGCCCCCGTTTGACACAGAAGCATCCGTTCTGAACACCACAGTCATGGTGCTCCCAGAGGACCTGACCTGAGTGCCCGCTGGGACTGTCCCACAGAAGCGGTCCAGATGAGGGGCATCGGCCGCCAGACCATTTAGGACCTATTTATAAAGACCCGAGGATGAACATACAGCAGCTATTACCTATTACTTTTACATATACTGTACAACACTTAATCTAATGTACATTAACTTAATCAAAAAATAATTAATCAGTGATTGTTTTATATAAGTCAAACATTTTATTAAGAAAACATTTGGGAAGAACAAAAGTAGATTTTTTTTAAAGTTGGAAAAGGTAAATGGCCAATTTATTTAGTTTTTTTCTTTAGCTTATTTCTGTAGCTTAATTTTGGAAAAAATTTAAAATTATATGTTTGGTGGTGTAGGCGCAAAACATCTGTCAGTTTGCCTTTAAGTCTCTTGGGAAGAGAAATAAACGCAATATAAATCATGCATTCTTATGACTGAAGGTTGTTTATAAAAAACAAGGTAAAATAACCGTTTAGCTATAAAACAATAAAATATAATAGAATTTTTTTTTTTTTGTATACACATCTCTTGCATTGGAAAGCTCTATATGCTAGTGTAAAACTGTTACATTCTGAAACAGACAGGACTCACATCCACATAGTCGAACAGACAGCTTGTCCCAGAGCCCTCCAGCCGTAGGTCATTGATGGTGAGAGTCACCCTTCGTCCTGGTGCAACTATCACCTCCCAGTGACACACGCGGCTGTGTGGGTAAAGGTTGGGATAGTTGGGAGAGGAGATGGTACCTGAGGGTGCATTTAACTCTCCTCCACAGACTGAGGGGAGAAAATGAAAACGCACAATTGATATTCTAGTATGTCAGAAACAGACAAGTAGTACACTGCAGTCATTGTATGCTTAATTAAGCCAAGCCTTTCATGGAACCCCTTTAAAGGGCCTCAAGTAAGGGCGCCACCATACATCAAAATACAGTGATATACCTCCGTCCACCAGAGGGCAGGCTCCAGGCTCCAGAGGGCAGGCTCCAAAAGCAGAATTAATACGTCCGTTTATGCTATCTGAAAACTATTGTTTTACTATGGAGTAACAGCAGAAGAGCCCAGATGTAACTGCCATTTTATTGCCCTGTAGTAAGTACAATATCGGTGAATGGGGGCGCAATGGGCAGATTACATTTACCATATACAAACCATATGGAATCCACCAAAACAATGGGATAAATATTTTCTTTGACTGACAAAAGACAATCAACATTAGGTCAGTGATACATGCAAGGAAAGATATAATATTGTTTTATTAAGTCTGCTGTACCACTATGTGATAAGGCTTTTTATTGAAGTATCTACAATTACATATAACTATTTTAAATCATTACTATACGGTCATAATTATTTCCTCATGCCTCTAAGTCTTGTTTTGCTGCACCTGAAACTTGTAAAAATAAATGAAATACTGTACAGTCTTCTTGACCTCAGTGTATGTTATAATAATTTATCATTTCCTATTGTTTATATTGTTTATAATTACTGGGTGCTCATAGTTCTCTTCAGGTCATGTTAAATCTGTTTATGTCATGTCCTTCATGTTAATCCAAACAGGAACTAGACATGACTAGACGTAGTCATAACTTGCCACGGAGGACTTCTGCTCCTGGAGCTTGTTCTGGGGAGTTTTTATGAAAGATACACCCCCTACAGCTTTCACTGCAGTGATATAAAATCTAATGTTTTGTTTACTTCCCAAGCAAACCTTACACTGTACCACTTGTGTCAGGTTTGTGCTTTTGCTTCATTCTTGCAAGAATTAAACCTGGCCATTGCTTTTTAAATTATACTGTGTCTACGTCTCTCTGGATAATATAAGGATAAAGAATTATTATAACAGTGTGCTTCACTCAACTTCTTCATAAACTGTACTTATAGCTCAACCTTTTGAAACATTTGATCCTGAAAACTGGGTCTGAAATACCATGCCAACACAAAGTTTAAGAATTTTTTTTGGGGGGGAGGGGGGTTTGCTCAACTTGAGACACTAGACAGGAAACAAGTGTAAGAGAGAAGGGGGTAAGTACATGGAGACAACCGCCTGGCCTGGGAGTCAAACCCAGATTCCTCCAGGTTAACCAGCAGAGCCCTCCAAGAAAACTGTAAGACCTTACCTTCCACACTAGCTTCAAACATCAGACTGAAGCCTGGTGCGTTTCCACTTCCATCACTCACAAACTTGACATACGCAAAACTATCAGACGTGTCCATGGAAGCAGGGAGCGCAGTGCCACAGTGATGGCCCAGCAGGCGCCCTAGAACATGCAATCACTTCTGTTAGGAGCAATATAGGCTTGTTTAAAAACAGCACAAGGTGAATCTTTTGTTCATACCTGAGGCGTTGTACTCTCTGATGTCCACATAGTCAGCAGTGCAGTCGGGAGTGCTCTGCAGGCTTAGGTTCCTGTAGCTGAGAGTCAGGTAGTGACCGGTGGGGCCCTCCAGGAACCACTCACACACAGAGCTGTCAGGGTAGTTGGAACCCGGGAAACCTGGGCTGTGGATCATACCGCTCTGGCCTATGTATGTCCCTCCACATGTCGCTGAAGAAGAAAAGAAAGAAATAATAGGGTCATTAATATACATTCCCACTATTTTATAGATGTTGTCCTCTTAAATTTACACAATTAGCATGACTATAAATGTACCTACCAATTGAATATCTTGCCTTGAAGCCTTTGTGGGTAACACTGGTGTCGGTCCGGAACCTGAGCATCATGGTGGAGGCAGAAGAGTGCTGGGTTGATGGGCGGGTGTTTCCACAAAGCCGAGAAATCAAGGCAGAGTCAGATGTTGATCCATCCCGCAGCTCCAAATAGTCGTACTGACAGCTAAATGCACACAGAAAAATCCTCAAGTACAAAACAACAAAGAACAACTAAAACAGTTCTATATCCCTTTACAGGACTGTCAAAAAGGATGTACCTAGTTGTTTGCTCAATGTAGAATTCATCCTCAAAGTCCAGTTGGACAGCTTCTCCGTTGGGGACAGTGATGACCCAAATACAGTCGATGTTCTGGGGGTAGTTCTGAGGGTATCCAGGCGAGGTGATGTATCCTGGAACATCACCGTCATCCAGCTCAATATGGCCTCCACATCCTGAAAGAAAGAGATTTAAAAATATAGTTTAGACATTTTTACCATTTATGTCTTCATCAATTCTCTTAAACTGATTACAAGCTGCCTTTAGATCACAATCTCTGAACATCTTTTGTTATTTGCTCATGCATCTTCAATAATCTTGTTAGTTGACTGCAAATGTTATCCTACTTACAGTATATGTAACTAAAACAACAAACCATTACATTAGTATACGCTGGTAGCTCCACTAAATAATGCCTAACAGGTGCAGTGCTTAGACTGATATACTTCATATTGTTTTGAATATTAAATATACGATGTACATATACTGTATATAAATACAGAAATAGAAAGATTATATTTCTTGTTCTTCTGATAAGCCAGCCCTTCTTTTCTTTTTTTATTTTACTCTAGATGGAGGCTGTGGAGACTTCTAGTCCAGTTCCAGTCCCACTAAGCCATGTACATGCAGATGTACGTAGCTCCACCAAGAACCACATTTTTTAGTTTTGTGCACTAGACTAGGACAAGATTTGATTAAGAAGTTTATACGTTAAAAGTTTACATTTTAAGACTTTCTTCTTTGTAAACAGCTGTCAGTAATCAGTCAGTGAATAGTAATGACCGTACCCTGGCTGTGGGCTTCAAAAATCAGCTTAAAACCACTGGCTTCATTGGAGGTGTCAGACACAAAACGCATGTGGAGGTGGTTGTCTGTGGTCTGGATGACGGCTGGAGGACTGGCACCACAGAGACGTCCCAGCAGAGGGGCCGAAGCATCCGGGCCATTACGGAGCTGGAACAGCAGGAAGCCTCAACATGTACCGTGACAGCTAAATGGGGTGTACATCATGTAAAGACATGGCTGCTCACCTCCAGGTAGTCTCCGGTACTGCACACAGTCCCGTAACCCTGAATCTGGAACGGACTGAGAAAAGTGACAGAAATTCTGAAGCCAGGTGTGACCATTACATGCCAGCTGCAGTCTGAATTTGGAAGGTAGTTCTGAGGATAGTGGGGGCTGCTCAGCACACCCCTGTCTGCGTGAAGGAGCCCACCGCAACCTATAAACACAAGACAGCTTTTAGTGTCCTACTGTAATTATCTTTAATGATGCCAATAAGAAGACAACACTAACCGTATACTTTTTTTTTTTTTACACACATTTAAATGGACTTAATATGCTAATGAAGTGCTGAAAACCTCAGGTTGGTAGGTCAGATATTTGGTTGATGACCTCTTAACCAACCTAGAAAAATGACACCTCTTGAAGTGAAGCTGTTGTTACATATCCATAATAACATTAATTGCAGCTTGAACGTAAGCGATGGAGTAACTCAGCTCACTAACTTCAGCTGTTTAATTGTCAGTATTGTAACTTATCATTTCAGCTCATTTCTCTTCCGTCTGGTTTTTTAAGTACATGTCAGGGAAATCTTGAGAAATAAATAGAAATATTTTGTTTGCCACTGTCACTGATTATTTTGACACATTTTCTTAAGCTAACATTTGAGTTTAAAAAAATCAATGGTATACAAATATGATGGGCTAACACATACAAAGGCCACAGATCCAACTCTGGATATAATTATGTGACCTCCCTAAGCTGAAATACACCCGCATTGAGCAGGTGTTAATATCAAGTCCTGTTCATAATAAGTAGTTATGGTATATGGTAAATGGCATGCATTTATATAGCGCTTTTTTGCACCCTTCTCACACACATTCACACCTGGCCTGTAGAATACAAGTGAGGGATTGTCACTAACTGCATTTATTACCTTGCGTTGGCCCCTCTGTGACTATTTTATTACCTTTTTCGAGTGCTGCCCTGCAGATTATTAACCCAGCCATGTACCTTTAACACTTTGTTCCAGTTGGTAATCGCACTGACTGGACTATAGCTCATGATTGAGTATCGTACAAAGTAGAATCTCATAAGTTATTTTCCGCCATTTGTATGGGGCTGCCATACAAACGGCGCTCAACCTTCTCCTACCACCACCAAACACACCTCTACAGTCACACACATTCATACACCAGTGCTATGGACACTGGAGGCAAGGTGGGTTAAGTGTCTCGCCCAAGGACACAACGAAAGTATGAACAGGGCAGAGCGGGAATCGAACCACCAACTTTCCGGTTATAGGACAACTGCTCTACCACTGAGCCACTCCGTCCCTTGTACATCTTGCAACATTTCCTTCTGACCTCTGGAGTAGGATGCGTTAAACCCTCGTCCGCTAATGCTGCTGTCCGAGGAGAAGTGGATGTGCATGGAGTCTCCTGTGGAATGGAGAGGGCCTGGGAGCTCTCGCCCGCACACAGTAGCCAGTATGGGTGACAGAGTGCTTGGGCCTGAAAAGTAACACATGCACACACGCACTTTAATGTCTGCCCATCACTACGTTTCCCTCTGAGGAGGTTTGAGTCCTTACCGTCTCTGATGACCAAGCTGTCGAAGTAGCAGTTGGGGTAGTCCTCCATGTCCAGATACAGCAGGTTGAACTCAACAGTGGATTCTGGGGAGCGGATCAGCCACGTGCACTCCTGGTTGTGGAGGTAGTTTTCAGGCCAGCCGGGAGAGAAGATGAAGGCGGGAGAGTCTGCCGTCATTAGGATACCACCACACGCACCTAAAATAAACATACATATTATTCCTGAACGCAGAATTTTTTGTACTATTCCTGAACTGTAGCCTCAGTGTACAGTACACTGAGTACACATCCAAACAAATGATCACATTAGCATTTTACAAGCAGTACATTCTAATAAGGCTAGATTCTTGCTGTGTGCGTTAAAATTAACTCTTTGTCACAGGTAACTCTATAGTTTTCATGTAAGAGCCAATCGAGGAAGATAAGGAGACAGCAAACACAACATTCTGTAGCGTTTCTTGTCATTTGTTTGTCTTGAGTTGAGTGAATTGATATATTTTTGGAGTTTGCAATAAATAATACTAATAACAGCTTCCATTTATATAGTGCCATTTATGACACTCAAAGTGCTAACAAGATAACACACATGGACATACAACACCCACAAGCAGGGAAAAACTATGTCCAGATGAGGTCGAAGGCTTTTGAGTGACCAGTGTTTTCAGCTGATGTGTGTGTGGAGGGAGTTCCAGAGGCCAGGACACAGAAGAGTGGAGGTGGAGCGGAGGTTCTGGCAGAGTGTGTAGATGTAAAGGAGGTCTGGGAGTTACTGAGGGGCCAGTGAGTGAAGGGACTTGTAGGAGGAGGGCCTTATACTGGATGCAATATTTGATGGGAATCATGTGTGGTCAGTGATTATAATTAGATCATAAATGTCTTGCAGCAGACAACAGAGATACACCTCCCTCTAACAGCCCCCACTGCATTGATATAAAATCTCATGTTTTATTTACTTCTTTAAGCAAAACCCACTCTGTACCGTTGATATAGACGTGTCTTTGCTTCTTCTTGCAAGAATTAAACCTGGCCTTTTGCTTTGTATAATATAATCTGTCTCCGTGTCTCTCAGGATAACATAAGGATATAGAATTCTTATAACACCTACCACTCCTGTAAAGTCATTTTGCTGACATGATGTTTTTAAGTGAGCACACCTGTACATGAGAGAGGAAACATCTACAAACTGCTGGCTCTACAATTAAAATGACATAAACTATATGTGCATATGAATTTAGTAATCTCATCTCATCTTCTAGCCCCAAGTGCACCCCTTATTCTTACTGGATTTTCACCACTTGTGAAGTCTAATCCAGAAAAGCTCATGTATAATAATGAGGTACGTGTGGGCGTCGGACCTGGTGGAATGGTGGGGGGTGGTCCAGAGTTTTGAACAGCGGTCCATTCGATGAGGAAGCCTCGTCCTCCCAACACTACGTCTGATACAAACTGCAACGTGACAGTGCTGCCTGTGCTTCTCACAGGAGGGGGCAGGTTCAGACCACAGAACACCCCCAGAGGGTAGTAATGAACAGTGGGGCCATCGAATATCTACAAAGAGAACAACAATTACAAAACAGACACAACTGAACTTATAATAAACAGATATATATTCCAGTGCTGGCCACTCACTAGTTGTGCTCTATGTAAAGAGCCACACAGTTTTGCACTCCTCAAGTGGAAACCTGTACAGGATTTCACAATGTGGTGCTTCTTTACAAATCAAAAATTCATCAAATTAAAAGAAGAGCAAATTTCCCTGTCACAGACTCACACAAGACACAACAAAGACAACAGTTTGTGTGCCTTCTACAAAAACTGTAAAAATAAATAGTTTCTATTTGGCTTCATTTTAATATCCACCAAGTTTCTTTGTTTTAAGGGCAGAAGAGTAAATGATAATTTTCCCTGTGACTCCTACCCTTTAGTTGCCTTAAAACACTACTAACATACAGTATTTGCTTACCATCAAACACATTGATATTGTAGGAGCCATTTATGTTTATTGTTGGCATGATATTTTATATTGTTTGAATATATTTACCGTATTTTTCGCACCATAAGACGCACTTTTTCTTCACCAAATAGTGGGAGGAAAAGTGCCTGCGTCTTATGGTCAGAATACCATATATTACGGTATTCGGACCATATCTTATTCCCTCACCCGCTGCTGCCGCTCTTCAACTCAACTCATGGTCCGAGTTGCAGAGCGGCAGCGGGTCCTCCGGGACCTTCCGTGTCCCTGGAAACTGCATCATCCCTCCCCCGCCCCGTGTCCAGGCTTCTCAGTAGTCCACTGAGATACTGGCAGAGTGGCAGTGATGGATGGAGATTGGAAACTCTGAACGACAACGCGCAGGCTGAGAGGTATGTGCAACATTAAGCTTTATTGGAAAAGCTATGAAACAGTGACCAGAAACTGCGACACTAATGGATTTTGTTGACTGAATCCTATATTGTAACTACAAATATTAGCTGTTTGAAACATTCTGCCATCAGTATGTGGTTTACTGGATCACACTAAAAGTGAATCAAATATGTCTATTGTCAAACCAGACATTAGGTCACAAGTTGACGATGTTGCACAGGATTCTGAAAAAGAAAAAAGGGTTATTAAACACACTGCTAAAGGTTTGGAAATGTTCATTGAAAACTGTCATAAAACAAGAAACTTGAAATATAAACAAGCTAAGATGTCAATTGAATTGCAGAAAGAACTCATGAAATCAAAGGAGAATGCAAATGAAGTGCAATCTAACTTGGTTAAATTAATCAACATCTGTGATGAAGCCAAAATAAATCATGAGTCATTGGTGAAGTTACCATTGCCTGAAAATGAACTTGAAAAGCAAAATCACTGGTTTCAACAAAAAATGGAAACTTTTGATGGTTTTATACAGGATGTAAATGTATGGCTTTCAGAAGTTGGATGGCATAAAACACACACCATTGCTCAAAGCGTAATCATAGATGACATTGCACGGATGACAGTGTTTCTAATGTGTCAAAACCCAAATCAAGCCACAAATCAAGCTCTTCATCACGTGCATCGTCAACATCCTCTGCTTGCATTAAAGCTCAGGCAGAAAAGGCTGCTCTTATGGAGCAGGTTGCGCTCTGCAGAAAAAGCATGGCCTTGAGGCACAGGAAGAACAACTAAAAAGGAAGAAGGAACAACTGGAACTAGAGACTGAACTGGCAGCAACCAATGCAAAAATCAATGTACTTGAATCAATGGAATCAAGAAACAGCTCAAGAGTATCTGATGGGATGAATTCGTATTTGAAAAAGGAACTGCGCAAAGGAAAACGTCAGTCAAATTAAATCCACATGCAAACACCTACTTACCTGATCAAGTGCAACAAAGACAGAAGGTGTGGACTGGAACTGAATCTTCTTCCCAGGAACAGGTTGTTCGACCAAAGGAAAGAGTTGATGGACCATCTGTTAGAGCTCAGGATATGACTCATCTAACACAACAACCTGTATTTAATGATGCTAATCAATGTGATATCTATCACATAATTCAGAGGCAAAGTGACATCACAGCTCTTCTAGCTCAGCAAAATCTCTCTTCTACTTTACCACCAAGAGACATTCCTGTTTATGATGGTGATCCATTGCAATATGGAGTTTTCATCAAGGCATTTGAGAGAGGAGTGGAAAGAAAGACAAATGACTACAGCGACTGTCTGTATTTCTTAGAGCAATACACCAGAGGGCATCCAAAGGATTTAGTCCGCAGCTGCCAACATTTGTCTTCAGCAGAGGGCTATAAAAGAGCAAAAGATCTACTAAAAGAACATTTTGGAAATGAACATAAGATTTCCACAGCATACATGGACTAAGTATTTGCCTGGCCAACAATCAAGCCAGAGGATGTGAAAGCATTGCAAGCGTTTTCATTATTCCTGAGAGGTTGTTGTAATGCAATGGAACAGCTCACCTATATGGAAGAGTTGAATGTTGCTTCCAGTATGAAGACCATTCTTCTGAAACTGCCTTACAAGCTCAGAGACAAGTGGAGGAATAGGGCATGTCAGCTCCAGGAACAACATGGACGTCGAGCTAGTTTCTCTGACTTGGTAGACTTCATGGAGAGACAAGTGAAGATATTGTCGGATCCACTTTTTGGAAACATACAGGATGCTAAGACAAATACATCTGTCAAAAGCTCCACCTTTGTTAAAGCAAGAGAAAATCTGAGACCAAGAGGAAGCAGTTTTGTAACTACTGTAACACCTGTAGAAACACCAAAACAAGAAAAAATGACAACAAATGGAATGAAAAATTTATCTGCCACTAATTCTCAAAATTCCTGTTTGTTCTGTGATAGAGATGGTCACACATTGGTGCGGTGTCCACAAATCAGGAAAAAGATGCACAGGGAAAAAATTGACTTCTTAAAGAAAAACGAGTCTGTTTGGATGTTTGAAGGTAGGACACATGAGCAAAGACTGCAATAGTCGGTTGACTTGTGACATGTGCAACAAAAATCATCCGGAAATACTTCACATTGAACAAAAGGACATGGGAAAGAAAACAGAACTGAGTGAGAAATCAATAGAGAGCAATACTGTTCTCTCACCTCATACATGTGGGCACATTGGGGCCGGTGAAGAAGCCTGTCTCTTCTCTATTGTTCGGTACAAGTAAAGACCACCAAGGGTGACACAGTATTGCAAACGTATGCATTTTGGATCATGGAAGCTCAGCTACCTTCTGCACAGAAAGAATGATGAGAAGACTGAATATAACAGGACAAAAGGCTAGTATTCTTTTCAATGAACCAAGTGAAACCTGTGACCAGTCATCATATCTCGGGTTTAGAGATATCAAGTCTTGACAGAAATGATTTCATACAACTGTCCAATTTATTTACACATAAGATCATGCCTGTCTCCAAGCTCAACATTCCCAGACAAGAAGACCTGAATCAATGGCCTTACTTGAAGGATGTCAAGATTCATGAAATCAATGCTGACATTGACCTGCTCCTTCGGCACAATGCGTCTAAGGTATTGGAACCTTGGGAGGTGGTCAATAGCCAAGGGGATGGACCATACGCTGTGAGGACCCTACTGGGGTGGGTCATCTATGGTCCCTTGAGAGGAGACTGCGACATCAGGGATGAGAATGGCTGCCCTGTTGCTGCTGTCAATCGAATGTCTATAGTGAATCTAGAGGAGCTACTGGTCAAACAATACAATCATGACTTCAATGAAGTAACCAGCAAGGAAACAGAGGAAATGTCCAGAGAAGAAATAAAATTCTTGGATATTGTGAAACACTCCACAAAAATGACAGATGGTCACTACTGCCTAGACTTACCTTTCAAGCAAGAAAATCCCAGCATGCCAAATAACCGTTGCATAGCAGAGCAACGTATCCAAAGCCTGAAACGCAAGTTTAGTAAAAATCTCTCGAAAGACCTGCACATATCCACACTATTGCTACGACATATCCATGAACAAATTGGCCACGGAGGAAGAAATCATATGCTTTCCGACTCGTAAAAATACTGGATTATGAAAGCTAACTCGGCAGCAAGAAGGATCATAACAGACTGCGTTGTGTGCAAACGACAACGGGGAAGAGTTGGAGAACAGAAAATGGCAGACTTACCCCTGGAAAGGATTCTACCAGACAAGCCTCCATTTACAGATGTAGGAGTAGACTACTTTGGTCCTATAGAGGTCAAGAGAGGACGAAGTCTTGTTAAGAGATATGGCGTAATCTTCACCTGCATGGCAAGCAGGGCAGTACATCTGGAAGTTGCATATACTCTGACACAGACTCCTGCATCCATACATTACGAAGATTTATTTGTAGACAAGGTCAAGTGTTGTCTTTAAGATCAGACAATGGCACAAACTTTATTGGAGCTGAACGAGAATTGAAAGAAGCACTCAATGCCTTGAATCAGGACAAAATCCAGACTGCTATGCTTCAGAAGGGAATAAAATGGTACTTTAACCCCCAGCAGCATCTCATCACGGGGTGTATGGGAGGCGTTTGATCCGCATGGTTCGAAACGTGCTGCGCTCTGTTCTTAGCCAACAAGTTCTGGATGATGAAGGATTGCAAACTTTAATTTGTGAAGTTGAAGCAATCTTAAATGATCGACCCATTACAAAGCTTTCAGAGGACCCAATGGACCTAGAAGCACTCACCCCAAACCACCTTCTTCTGTTGAAAACCAAGCCAATACTACCGGGACTATTCGTAAAAGAGGACTTATACCTAAGACGCAGATGGAGACAAGTACAATACATGGCAGATCTCTTCTGGAAAAGGTGGACACAGGAGTACTTGCCTTTAATCCAAGAACGACAGCGGTGGTCAAAGGTAAAAAGGAACTTTGCTCCAGGTGACATAGTTGTGGTAGTTGACTCCACTGCACCACGAGGCTCCTGGTTAATGGGCAGAATACTGGAGACGAAAACAGATGCACAAGGCCTTGTGCGTACCGTTCGACTTCAGACAAAAAACAATATATTGGAAAGACCAATAACAAAGATATGTCTGATAAAAGAGACTGAGATTTAGCAAGGACTGGTGGTAAAGACCAGATCCCACCAGGTGCCATGTTCTGGAACCTCTGGCCCTAAGAATGACAATTTTGAAGAAAAAAAAAAGAAGACAGAAGAATCACTAAAGAGGATTAAATGCCAACACACACATTTTAGTAATTGTTATAAGACAATTAGGGGCCGGTGTGTAGGAGCCATTTATGTTTATTGTTGGCATGATATTTTATATTGTTTGAATATATTTAAATTATTGTTTTGGACACTAGGTGGCAGTGATTAGATGCACATGGTTGTATATAGGGGGCATAGGTTACAGGAAGTGAAAAACACAGGAAGGGGGAGCACACACAGTTCTCACCAGACCAAAGAGCACATGGCCCAGATCATAGACTATGGAACCAAATTAACTAGTATGTTCATCTGTTTTGTACTCGTTTACTTGCAATAAACTACAAACCTCAACTGCAATAATCTTGGAAAGGCTTTTTGTGTCTGTGTACAACTTCACTCCTACCTGTGCATGATGGCAAAGATACATGAAAGGCTAAAGG
This sequence comes from Perccottus glenii, assembly GCA_024416835.2. Lineage (NCBI taxonomy): Eukaryota > Metazoa > Chordata > Actinopteri > Gobiiformes > Odontobutidae > Perccottus > Perccottus glenii. Next base: position 6,971,321 of record CM044558.2, read on the forward strand.
TACAGCAAAGTAAAGATTGCCATTACAGATATGAACCGTTTTACTAATTATATTTCACATTTGAAAAGAAAGTTGTAAAATAATAAATTATATATATATATATATATATATATATATATATATATATACACACACACACACACACATTATAGTATACTAAATTCTCTACAGTGTTGTACTTTCATTGTACTTTCTATGAGGTCAAAGCAGTTCCATGGCCCAAGCGTGCTTACTTTGAGATGGTCATAGTAGCAGTCATAGAAGTCCTCAATGTCAATGTCCAGGAAGCGGATCTCAACAATGCTGTCCCCCTCCACAGTGATGGTCCACTGATAATGGGCGTTAAAGGGGTATGTCCTGGGATACAGCGGTGACGCGATCTGACCTGCCTCTCCAGTCACATCATTGCCATACACTAGGAAAGTAATATTTAAGTCAGATGGTATGTCTTATGCCATAGACAGATCCAAAATGTACAAAATCTAAGTAATGTGCCCATAGTGAAACTGCAGTTAGCTCACTTACAGTGTGAAAAGGTAGTTCTGAATCCCACTCCACTGATGGACGCATCAGAGACAAATTTAATCCACAGGATGTGACCGATCACAGAGGTGTAGTTAGAGGGGAGAGAGTTCCCACAGAAACATCCCACTAGGTGGCCCGTAGAGTTCCCCTCTCGGATCTCCAGGAAGTCACTGTTGCAGCCTGAATCTTCCTGCAGGTGGAAGACACTGGACAAGAGACACAGACAAGAGGAATATGTTCAGATATTCTAATAATAGATTAATATAGTGCTTTTCAAAGCTCTTATTATTCCATCATTAGTCCATTATTCACTCACTCCACAGTCACACACTGGTGGTAGTAAACTACCTCTGTAGCCACAGCTGCCCTGGAGCAGACGGACAGAGACAGGGCAGTCATATTGTTCCTACGGCTTCTCCGACCATCATCAAACACACATTCATACAAGGTGGGTTAAGTGCCCAAGGACACAACGGAGCGGGAACAGGACGACCGCTCTACGACCTGAGCCAATGTACCCCTTATACTTTTACTCTCTGGAGTGGCATGTGTGTTGTAGGACTTTTGATCACTTTTTTGCTCAATCACAAGGACTTGTAGCCCACATTGTTTGTATTAATTACCCAACTTTTTGCAAATGACTCACAAGTAATTTTAATTTGAAACATACTGTAGACGCTCATAAAGTTACAGTCTGCTCCGAAGAAAGTCATTTTTGCGAGGTTGCTAAGGTTTTGCTAATCCTTTCGCATCTGTCCTCTGTCTCTGTTTGTATCCACTGCTTGTAGCAGAAAAACTAAAGACGAGACAGCGCTGCATTACTGGAGAGTATAGGCTACAACTATTGCCAACATACGTATCTCCACTTTCCCCGGTGAATAACTGCTAAAGTTTCACTCAAATGGCATCAAGAGAAGCGGTCTCCTCTCGCTCATCACTCTCATACGGGGCGGCAGTGGCTCAGTGGTAGAGTGGTTGTCTTTCAACTGGAAGGTAGGCGGTTCGAATCCCGCTCTCCCCACAGTTCATACTGTCGTTGTGTCCTTGGGCAAGACACTTAACCCACCTTGCCTCCAGTGGTGTTCCAGCTGTGACACTGGTGAATGGAACCTTAATGTAAGTCGCTTTAAATGAAAAAAGCGTCAACCGTAAATGTAACACTGGTGAATGTAAGTCGCTTTGGATAAAAGCGTCTGCCAAATGACTAAATGTAAATGTAAATGTCATGCAGCAGCAGAGCTCAGTGGAGTGATCATCAGGAGGCGGAGTCTGAGACCTTCACAGAGCAGCCATGAAGCTATATTATTCTATTTATGGCTTATTTGGAGACTATGGCGGTGCTAATTGGGGCGCAGTGGCTCAGTGGTCGTCCTATAACCAGAAGGTTGGTGGTTCGATTCCCCTCTCCCCTGTTCATACTGTTGTTGTGTCCTTGGGCAAGACACTTAACCCACCTGGCTCCAGTGCCACAGTGGTGTATGAGTGTGTGTGAGTGTAGAGGTGTGTTTGATGGTGGTCGTAGAAGGCTGTGAGCGACGTGTGTATGACAGCCCCCCTCTCTGTCTGCCCCAGGTGTGAATGGGGTGAGGGGGGTGAATGGGGTGAATGGGGTGAGTGGGGTGAGTGGGGTGAGTGGGGTGAGTGGGGTGAGTGGAAGCACGATGTTAACCGTTCTGGGTGCCCGAGAAGGGTACAAAAAAGCACTATATAAATGCATGCCATTTACCATTTTAATTAGACTATGATGGTGCACCATAATCTCCTCAATGTTTGGGAAACACTGGAGGTTACCTATAAGAGTGAAACTGCAACTAATGGTAGCTGAAGCTGATAACCAGTCTATAAAGCAGAGTCACCCCAAAACAGGAGAGCAAATCTAAAATCTACAAAATACCAAAAGAGCTACACCCAGTGAATGAGCTCAGTTGACTCACATAAATGAGAGCTGGAGATGATTCCCCGGAGAGCTCCTGATGGTCCACACACATTCCACATTTGGCGGGTAAGGGTCAGGATAGTTGGGACTGTTAAACGCACCAGTCTCCATCACCATATCCCCACCACAACCTAAGCAACAAGAGAAAACAATCAGCTGAACAGTCATTAGAGAGGAATGATAACTTTGAAAGACCAGAACTATCTCTCACTGGAGGTAGATGCAGAGTATGTGGCTCTGAAGCCTTTCTTGGAGACAGTTTGGTCGGTCAGGAAGTTGACCACCAAAGCGTTACTGAAGGACGTGACGGGATGAGGAACCTCAGAGCCACAGTAACGACCTGGAAAAGGTGCACGGTAATGTTGGCATCGATCATGTTCAAGTAGTTGTTGAGTTAACATTTGGTATATGAGCATATTGTAGTTGCACTCATACTTGACAGTCCTACCTTCGGAGGGAGCCTGGTAATTGTCTCCATCCCTGATCTCCACTGCATCATGGGAGCAGTTAGAGTGTGCTTCTAACTCAAAGTCCGTAAAAGACAGGGTCACATGGTTAACTGCACACAGAAGATTAATATTGTTTATACCATCTACTGTATTTGATGTATTATTGTTATGTATATTAGCTAGGAGTAAACTCACAGGGCTCCAGGGCTTTAATGATCCAGCTGCAGTTGAGATTTGGACTGTACAGTGCTGGGTAACGTGGAGATGCTATAGCCCCGCCCACATTGTCTGTCATGATGGAGGCTCCGCAGGCTAGATGGAGAAAAATCAATCAAATGTATTTCAATAGAATAATACAGAATAAAACTTTAAAGCTTTACTGTAAGATCTTGGTAAATAAAAGGCAGACAGGTGTATTTAACTTCATCTTCATCATCATCATCACAAGGTCTCAACAGAATTATTGTTTACAATAGTGTATAATACATTTAAAATGAGCTATTCCTGAGGGAGAAATAAAATATGTCATATCGCTGTGTGGGATGTGTCTCCAGTGTGTTTAGTTAGGGCAGCTCAGGGTGTGTGTGAATGACAGTGAGCGGAAGAGTGTGTGTGAGAGGAAGACAGTGACCAGTGTGCAGCTTGAAATGTGTAGTGTATTCATGTACAGCCAGCAAAATAAAGCATCGGAAATGGCGACAAGACGGCTCTTTGTTCTTATATGCCACCATCACACTAAACAGCGTGAAGTGTAGGGAGTTAACCCCGGGAGGAGAACTTCCGGCCCTGGAGAAGACGGATCACCCCTGTATCTCCCAACCACGGTTAGGAGACAGAAGCAGGAAAGGTTAACATCGCCATTGGGTTTGTAGGTTTACAAGGACTTTGAGGAAACTGAAACTAACTGAATAAATATTGTGGATATATATACTACATCAGAGGTAAAAAGTTGACCTACCCTCAGAAAAGTCAGCCTTAAATCCACGACGACTGTTGCTGGAGTAAGACCTAAAACGGACATAGATGATGTTCTGGGTGGAGGTGATGGGAGATGGAAGACTGCTGCCACACACATGAGCCAGGAGAGATGAGGACGCAGTGGGACCATCGTAGATCTATAATACAAAATACATCAACTTACATACATACATACATTGCTGTAACACAAGGATCTACTTTAGCTCTGATTTTGTTTTCTGTATTTTAAACTTATATATTTCCATTGTTCCTGAGCCTGTCCCTCTGAGAGTTACCATGAAGCCTGTCCCTCTGAGAGTTACCATGAAGCCTGTCCCTCTGAGAGTTACCATGAAGCCTGTCCCTCTGAGAGTTACCATGAAGCCTGTCCCTCTGAGAGTTACCATGAAGCCTGTCCCTCTGAGAGTTACCATGAAGCCTGTCCCTCTGAGAGTTACCAAGACGCCTGTCCCTCTGAGAGTTACCATGGAGCCTGTCCCTCTGAGAGTTACCAAGGAGCTTGTCCCTCTGAGAGTTACCATGAAGCCTGTCCCTCTGAGAGTTACCAAGACGCCTGTCCCTCTGAGAGTTACCAAGGAGCCTGTCCCTCTGAGAGTTACCAAGGAGCCTGTCCCTCTGAGAGTTACCATGGAGCCTGTACCTCTGAGAGTTACCATGAAGCCTGTCCCTCTGAGAGTTACCAAGGAGCCTGTCCCTCTGAGAGTTACCATGGAGCCTGTACCTCTGAGAGTTACCATGGAGCCTGTCCCTCTGAGAGTTACCAAGGAGCCTGTCCCTCTGAGAGTTACCATGGAGCCTGTCCCTCTGAGAGTTACCATGGAGCCTGTACCTCTGAGAGTTACCATGGAGCCTGTCCCTCTGAGAGTTACCAAGAAGCCTGTCCCTCTGAGAGTTACCAAGGAGCCTGTCCCTCTGAGAGTTACCATGGAGCCTGTACCTCTGAGAGTTACCATGAAGCCTGTCCCTCTGAGAGTTACCATGAAGCCTGTCCCTCTGAGAGTTACCATGAAGCCTGTCCCTCTGAGAGTTACCAAGACGCCTGTCCCTCTGAGAGTTACCATGGAGCCTGTCCCTCTGAGAGTTACCAAGGAGCCTGTCCCTCTGAGAGTTACCAAGGAGCTTGTCCCTCTGAGAGTTACCATGGAGCCTGTACCTCTGAGAGTTACCATGAAGCCTGTCCCTCTGAGAGTTACCAAGAAGCCTGTCCCTCTGAGAGTTACCAAGGAGCCTGTCCCTCTGAGAGTTACCATGAAGCCTGTCCCTCTGAGAGTTACCAAGGAGCCTGTCCCTCTGAGAGTTACCATGGAGCCTGTACCTCTGAGAGTTACCATGAAGCCTGTCCCTCTGAGAGTACCCAAGACGCCTGTCCCTCTGAGAGTTACCAAGGAGCCTGTCCCTCTGAGAGTTACCAAGGAGCCTGTCCCTCTGAGAGTTACCATGGAGCCTGTACCTCTGAGAGTTACCATGAAGCCTGTCCATCTGAGAGTTACCAAGGAGCCTGTCCCTCTGAGAGTTACCATGGAGCCTGTACCTCTGAGAGTTACCATGGAGCCTGTCCCTCTGAGAGTTACCAAGGAGCCTGTCCCTCTGAGAGTTACCATGGAGCCTGTCCCTCTGAGAGTTACCATGGAGCCTGTACCTCTGAGAGTTACCATGAAGCCTGTCCCTCTGAGAGTTACCAAGATGCCTGTCCCTCTGAGAGTTACCATGGAGCCTGTCCCTCTGAGAGTTACCAAGGAGCCTGTCCCTCTGAGAGTTACCAAGGAGCCTGTCCCTCTGAGAGTTACCATGGAGCCTGTACCTCTGAGAGTTACCATGGAGCCTGTCCCTCTGAGAGTTACCAAGAAGCCTGTCCCTCTGAGAGTTACCAAGGAGCCTGTCCCTCTGAGAGTTACCATGGAGCCTGTACCTCTGAGAGTTACCATGAAGCCTGTCCCTCTGAGAGTTACCATGGAGCCTGTACCTCTGAGAGTTACCATGGAGCCTGTCCCTCTGAGAGTTACCAAGAAGCCTGTCCCTCTGAGAGTTACCAAGGAGCCTGTCCCTCTGAGAGTTACCATGGAGCCTGTACCTCTGAGAGTTACCATGAAGCCTGTCCCTCTGAGAGTTACCAAGATGCCTGTCCCTCTGAGAGTTACCATGGAGCCTGTACCTCTGAGAGTTACCATGGAGCCTGTCCCTCTGAGAGTTACCAAGGAGCCTGTCCCTCTGAGAGTTACCATGAAGCCTGTCCCTCTGAGAGTTACCAAGACGCCTGTCCCTCTGAGAGTTACCATGAAGCCTGTCCCTCTGAGAGTTACCAAGGAGCCTGTCCCTCTGAGAGTTACCAAGGAGCCTGTCCCTCTGAGAGTTACCATGGAGCCTGTACCTCTGAGAGTTACCATGAAGCCTGTCCCTCTGAGAGTTACCAAGGAGCCTGTCCCTCTGAGAGTTACCATGGAGCCTGTACCTCTGAGAGTTACCATGGAGCCTGTCCCTCTGAGAGTTACCAAGGAGCCTGTCCCTCTGAGAGTTACCATGGAGCCTGTCCCTCTGAGAGTTACCAAGGAGCCTGTCCCTCTGAGAGTTACCATGGAGCCTGTACCTCTGAGAGTTACCATGGAGCCTGTCCCTCTGAGAGTTACCAAGAAGCCTGTCCCTCTGAGAGTTACCAAGGAGCCTGTCCCTCTGAGAGTTACCATGGAGCCTGTACCTCTGAGAGTTACCATGAAGCCTGTCCCTCTGAGAGTTACCAAGATGCCTGTCCCTCTGAGAGTTCCCATGGAGCCTGTACCTCTGAGAGTTACCATGGAGCCTGTACCTCTGAGAGTTACCAAGGAGCCTGTCCCTCTGAGAGTTACCATGAAGCCTGTCCATCTGAGAGTTACCATGGAGCCTGTCCCTCTGAGAGTTACCATGAAGCCTGTCCATCTGAGAGTTACCAAGGAGCCTGTCCCTCTGAGAGTTACCATGGAGCCTGTACCTCTGAGAGTTACCATGAAGCCTGTCCCTCTGAGAGTTACCATGGAGCCTGTCCCTCTGAGAGTTACCATGAAGCCTGTCCATCTGAGAGTTACCAAGGAGCCTGTCCCTCTGAGAGTTACCATGAAGCCTGTCCATCTGAGAGTTACCATGGAGCCTGTCCCTCTGAGAGTTACCATGAAGCCTGTCCCTCTGAGACTTACCAAGGAGCCTGTCCCTCTGAGAGTTACCATGGAGCCTGTCCCTCTGAGAGTTACCAAGAAGCCTGTCCCTCTGAGAGTTACCAAGGAGCCTGTCCCTCTGAGAGTTACCATGGAGCCTGTACCTCTGAGAGTTACCATGAAGCCTGTCCCTCTGAGAGTTACCATGGAGCCTGTCCCTCTGAGAGTTACCAAGAAGCCTGTCCCTCTGAGAGTTACCATGAAACCTGTCCCTCTGAGAGTTACCAAGATGCCTGTCCCTCTGAGAGTTACCATGGAGCCTGTACCTCTGAGAGTTACCAAGAAGCCTGTCCCTCTGAGAGTTACCATGAAACCTGTCCCTCTGAGAGTTACCAAGATGCCTGTCCCTCTGAGAGTTACCATGGAGCCTGTACCTCTGAGAGTTACCATGAAACCTGTCCCTCTGAGAGTTACCAAGATGCCTGTCCCTCTGAGAGTTACCATGGAGCCTGTACCTCTGAGAGTTACCATGGAGCCTGTCCCTCTGAGAGTTACCAAGGAGCCTGTCCCTCTGAGAGTTACCATGGAGCCTGTACCTCTGAGAGTTACCATGGAGCCTGTCCCTCTGAGAGTTACCATGAAGCCTTTCCATCTGAGAGTTACCAAGGAGCCTGTCCCTCTGAGAGTTACCATGGAGCCTGTACCTCTGAGAGTTACCATGGAGCCTGTCCATCTGAGAGTTACCAAGGAGCCTGTCCCTCTGAGAGTTACCAAGACGCCTGTCCCTCTGAGAGTTACCATGAAGCCTGTCCCTCTGAGAGTTACCAAGGAGCCTGTCCCTCTGAGAGTTACCAAGGAGCCTGTCCCTCTGAGAGTTACCATGGAGCCTGTCCCTCTGAGAGTTACCAAGATGCCTGTCCCTCTGAGAGTTACCATGGAGCCTGTACCTCTGAGAGTTACCATGAAGCCTGTCCCTCTGAGAGTTACCAAGATGCCTGTCCCTCTGAGAGTTACCATGGAGCTTGTACCTCTGAGAGTTACCATGGAGCCTGTACCTCTGAGAGTTACCAAGGAGCCTGTCCCTCTGAGAGTTACCATGGAGCCTGTCCCTCTGAGAGTTACCAAGGAGCCTGTCCCTCTGAGAGTTACCATGAAGCCTGTCCCTCTGAGAGTTACCATGAAGCCTGTCCCTCTGAGAGTTACCATGGAGCCTGTCCCTCTGAGAGTTACCATGGAGCCTGTACCTCTGAGAGTTACCATGAAGCCTGTCCCTCTGAGAGTTACCATGGAGCCTGTCCCTCTGAGAGTTACCAAGGAGCCTGTCCCTCTGAGAGTTACCATGGAGCCTGTCCCTCTGAGAGTTACCATGGAGCCTGTCCCTCTGAGAGTTACCAAGGAGCCTGTCCCTCTGAGAGTTACCATGGAGCCTGTACCTCTGAGAGTTACCATGAAGCCTGTCCCTCTGAGAGTTACCATGGAGCCTGTACCTCTGAGAGTTACCAAGAAGCCTGTCCATCTGAGAGTTACCATGGAGCCTGTCCCTCTGAGAGTTACCAAGATGCCTGTCCCTCTGAGAGTTACCATGGAGCCTGTACCTCTGAGAGTTACCATGGAGCCTGTCCCTCTGAGAGTTACCATGAAGCCTGTCCCTCTGTAAGTTACCACGGGGCCCCTTAGAGCAAACTGCTGTCTTTACTCATTAATATAATTTTAGTAGGTTTTGACAACAAGCTGCTGATGTAAAACGTATTGCTACTTAGAAGTTGCCAGTATAGGGTTTTATTCATTTTTTATGTAAAAACAGAGCTAAAGTTCCTAAAAATTGTTTAAAATTTTTAAAAAAGTTTTTTTTTTTTCCTTCCTGAAAATGAAAATTAATTTTCCTTCGGTTGGGTCAATGCTGACCTGGACTGTAGCACCACAAAAATCAATAGTTTTAAGAAGTTGATATTGTATGTCTATGCAATGGTAAAAGAGCTGCTCTTTTTCTTTTCTTTTCTTTTTTTTATTTGACTAGTCTACTTATTACATTAAAATGTTGTATATAATACTTTTACCCCCCAGCTAGATAAAATACAAGTTGGATTGGGCTCTGATACCTGCAGATACTTGAAACAGCTGGATTGTTACTTTCCTAGTTTGCATCTTACAAGTGAAGTGAATAGTGCCAAATTTTTACACAGAATAATAATCAGTCAGGGTTTTTTGTGGGCCAAGTGCCTTGGGGGTCAAATGTCACATGACCCGGTATGGGGGGTATGTCTTACTGCAGAGATCAAATGCATGCAAATAAATATACACTAAATATTTTTAACTCTTTTCATTTTCTCTGTCTATTAAGCTGAATTGTGGACTTAATATCAGAAGGATGAGGTTTGTGATGATACATTTTCTCAGCTCCAGCATCATTTAACTAAACAGGTTTTGGTTAGAGGCCTATTACACAACTTTAAAAACTGGCCAAACAACTGGATATATTGTGCTCTACCTTCGTTTTATGTGACTCTGCTCTTTCTGCTCGGTGTCAGTCTGTTTGAGCGAGCAGCTGTGTGTGCTCTGTGTCTGTGAGAGGAGCTGTCGGCTCAGAGCAAAGAGAGCAGCGCAACGTTTGGTGCTCTGTACTCATTAAATACCACAGGCAATTTAAATGTAGTAAACTAACACTCATGACAAAATATGCCTGGCCGTCTTTTAAGTAAAAGTGTGTAGCCCACTGTGCTGCATAGGGGCATGGCCATGTGAATTCAAAGGGGGAATTTCTTGCTGTGGCGGAAATGAATGCAGCGGAAAACACTGGATAATCAGTACAGTCCACTCACCGCCACATAATCCCAAGTGCAGTTGCTGTGATATTCAATATCCAGATCAGAAAAGTTAAAAAGCACGCGGTGGTTGGGATCCACACTAATGACCCAGGAACAGTCTACATTGTTTGGGTAACTATTAGGATATTTAGGAGAGTGGATTTCCCCTGACGGAGCTGTGACCGGTCCTCCACATCCTAAAACAAACCAGAGGAAAAGAGTCAGTCAAAGTCTCTGGAAAGTCAATGTCAATAGTATCAACCCACCTCCAGGGACCTCCACCCAGCTGGCATTAAAGCCTCTCCCACTGACATAGATGTCAGATTTGAAACGCACTGTGACTGTGTTGCCAGTGCTGGAAATCTGCATGGGGCTTGTGGTTGTGCTGCAGAGTTTGGCCAGCTGAGGAGCGAGGAGGTCTGGGCCTCCATAAACCTGAGCAAAGGTAACACAGATATTCATATGTAAAGTGATGTGGTCCATGTCAAACTTGACTAAAATGGTGCCATACATAAAAGGATTATAGGCTGACCCAGTAAATGTGTTGTGTGAAACAACAATGGCCTTCTGATCATGTTGACTGTGCTGTACTAACAGAGCCTTACCTCCAGCACATCATAATTGCAGTTTTGGTGAAACGCCACATCAAACTCGTGGATTGTGATAGTGATACTGCTGCCAGGAGCTGTGGTGATGTACCACACACACTCGCGGTTTTCTGGATACTTGTTGGGGTAGCCTGGACTGTTGAAGGAGCCTGTTGGCCCGTGCAGTTCATCACCACAACCTGCAGAAAAGCAAGCCAATTGCTTTTAAAGAACACAAATATTAAAAATAAAATATTTTAATTTGGTAACAAGATGTGAAAAAGTTGTCTGACCAATCTGGTTCCACATCATCTGAAAGCCAGGCCTGAAGACAGTGCCGTCCGATCTAAAGACCACGGTGAGAGCGGGGCTTGTGGTGGTGCCGGCTGGAGGCGGCGTGCTCCCGCAGTATGTTCCGATGAGAGGAGCCTGAGAATTTAGGCCGTTGTAGAGCTGCAACAGTGAGAGTGTTTTACATGAGTGTCAAATATTTTCAAATGTAACTGACTTGTCCAGAATATGAGCACAGTATAAACATTGCAGATGGAAAAGTTATTAGAGCTATTTAAGATGGGGTGTCTGGCTTTTTGGAGTGATCTGGAGGAAAAACACCCTTCCATTTTAGAGCATGCGAACAGTAGCCCTGCAGGGACATGCTCTGACCAACCTAGAAGAAAAAAGTCCGATTTGACTTTTTAAATGTTAAACAATTTAATAATTATTTGATTTATATATGTGAGTGAGTGTGCTTCTCCTAAAGCACTGCCTGTTCTACAGTAGGCCGCTGTGGGAACAGGAACATGACAAATGCAGAGGGCTTTTGATTGACGTGTTGTATTTGACGAACCATGAACAGATTCTCTGTAGAAATCCTGGGACTTAAGTTTGGAAATATGTTTCTGTTAGAGTGCAGTGCCTTTTGTTTGAAGGCTTTTTATGTGCAGCATCTGCAAAAGGTTACAACAAAAATGTTGTTGTTTGTGGCTGAGAACAGTAGCTTGCATTTAATTACATGTCAAGGTAAGCTGAGACTTGGTCAAGTTATCTTCTAATACTATCATAAAGAGAAGAAAGAGAGGGACTTTTTAATGCTAAGACATTGTGTTTCTGCATTGCTTCCCTTAATTTAATGCAGTTTTCTAACAGCAAAATCCAGCACTGACTCTAAGAAGATTAACTCCTGAAATCAAAACGGACCAAAAGTTGAAAATAGTGCTACACTAAATTTGCCCTGTCATCATCAGATGCCTGACTAATTTATAACAGTAACAGCGGGTGTCACTTATGACACTCATCTTTACTGTTTTATCAGACCAACACTAGGCCACAGGTCTCATTATTAGGCCCGAGCCGGTGATGACCGGGAGGGCCTATTGTTTTGCTCGGATTTTTTTTTTTTTTTTTCTTCCGACCCAATGATCCTAAATTTGACCCAGTGAACATGCACGAAAAGTCATTTTATTGGTCCCAGACTTCAAGCTCGGCGAAAAATTTATGTATTTGAAGTCGCCGAAAAAAAAATACGAAAAATGACTCAGTGGCGACCCCTACAAAATCAAAATACATTGGGCCTATGGAAAGTGAAAGTAACTTTTTCCAACGTAGAAAAATGAAACTTGGTATATCCATAGGACACCTCAGGGCAAACAGAAAAGTCAATGACAGTCACACCTAAACTTAACAGGAAGTCCGCCATGTGGGGTGAAACGCGCGCCACTAAAATCGCACTTGCGCAGCAAATCATTGTGTTTTAATCTAAATGGCCCCAAATTTGGTGAGTATCATCTAGACACGTGTGCCAACCAAAGTTGCGACTTTGTTGTTGATATCTTATCGGGTATGGGTGTGGCAAGCCTGTAACGAGGTGGCCATTTTTGTGAAAATAAAACGTCTCTTAACTCTCAAACGCCTTCTCGGATCGAGTTGGACCCAAAAGGCGTTTGTGCACATTCATGACCTGAACACAAAAATATGTAAATAAAAGGGTTATCTTTAGAAATGGCTCTCCAGCGCCCCCTACAACCTTATAATGGGACCCAAGAATTTAGTTTGTCATAGAGACATAAAATTTGGTACACACATCTCTTATGTCATGACGAGCATAAAAGCCAATGACAACCACCCCTATCTATAAATGTGTTGCCATAGCAACGTCCCAAAAATGTGAAAAAGTCAATGGGAAGTGAAATTTTTAGTTTGTTGTAGGCAAATAAAACTTGGTACACACATCCACCATGGGCTTATGAACAAAAAAGCCAATGGGGACCACACCCTATCACACACAGGAAGGCGGCCATTTTTAATTGAAAATGTGAACCGACTTAAAATACACCTCTTTTTTAAAAGTACACAGAAAAAAGCTGCTTCATTCCACAGACACCAAACTTGGGCAAAATGAGCTAAACACATGTATGTAAAAGAGACAAGTGTTTTTCTAGACTTTTTGCTCGAGTTATATTTTTTTTTATTATAATTCGGTATATATTTTTTTATTATAATTTTTCTGCAAAATGATCCTCAATTTAACCTAGTAAACGAACAACTAAAAGTCATTTTTATTGGTCCCAGACTTCAAGCCCGGCAAAAATTTATGTATTTGAAGTCCCCCAAAAAAAAATACGAAAAATGACTCAGTGGCGGCCCTAGAAAAGTCAAAATACATTGGGCCTATGGAAAGTGCAAGTAACTTTTTCCAACGTAGAAAAATGAAACTTGGTACATCCATAGGACACCTCAGGGCGAACAGAAAAATGTATTACAGCCATATCGTAAACTCAACAGGAAATCTACTATGTTGGGTGTATGCGTGACCACCTAAATTGCACCCCTTGTGTCTAAAGGCTTTTCATCTAAACAGCTCCAAATTTGGTGAGTATCATCTAGACACGTGTGCAAAAAAAAGTTATCAATTTGTTTTTTGATAGATTTGTGGCTGTGGTCGTAATGAGTCTGTGAAGAGGCAACCTTTGGGAAATAAATGCCATTTCCCAATTGCCAGGATCCTTCTCAACAGAAAATGTTGGGTGGAATACATGACCACCTAAATCGTACACTTTGTGCTAAAGGGTTTTCATCTAAACAGCTCCAAATTTGCTTTAAAGCACGACATGCAATCCTCCGAATATTTTTTTATTTTATTTAACCTTTATTTATCCAGGTAAACTGTTTGAGAACCAATTCTCATTTACAAACATGACCTGGCCCCATGTGTGTTTGGGGGGGGGACTATTGTACATGTTTTTGGTGGTAGGGGAAACCGGTACCCGGAGGAAACCTACGCAGACACAGGAGAACATGCAAACTCCACACAGAAAGGCCCTGCCTTGGATGGGGTTGAACCCAGGACCTTCTTGCTGTGAGGCAGGAGAGCTAACCACTCTGCCACTGTGCCGCATATATGTGTCCCCGCGGTCTCAAGGGAGGCGAGGGCCTTTATCGCCGCTTGCGGCTTTAATTATTTTAGGCCCGAGCCGGTGATGGCCGGGAGGGCCTATTGTTTTTGCTCGGATTTTTTTTTTTATCTTTCTTGTCGACCTATGATCCTAAATTTGACCCAGTGAACATGCACGAAAAGTCATTTTATTGGTCCCAGACTTCAAGCTCGGCGAAAAATTTATGTATTTGAAGTCGCCGAAAAAAATACGAAAAATGACTCAGTGGCGACCCTACAAAATCAAAATACATTGGGCCTATGGAAAGTGAAAGTAACTTTTTCCAACGTAGAAAAATGAAACTTGGTATATCCATAGGACACCTCAGGCAAACAGAAAAGTCAATGACAGTCACACCCTAAACTTAACAGGAAGTCCGCCATGTGGGGTGAAACGCGCGCCACTAAAATCGCACCTTGCGCAGAAAGATGCAAATCATTGTGTTTTAATCTAAATGGCCCCAAATTTGGTAAGTATCATCTAGACACGTGTGCCAACCAAAGTTGCGACTTTGTTGTTGATATCTTATCGGGTATGGGTGTGGCAAGCCTGTAACGAGGTGGCCATTTTGTGAAAATAAAACGTCTCTTAACTCTCAAACGCCTTCTCGGATCGAGTTGGACCCAAAAAGGCGTTTGTGCACATTCATGACCTGAACAAAAAAATATGTAAATAAAAGGGTTATCTTTAGAAATGGCTCTCCAGCGCCCCCTACAAACTTATAATGGACCCAAGAATTTAGTTTGTCATAGAGACATAAAATTTTGTACACACATCTCTTATGTCATGACGAGCATAAAAGCCAATGACAACCACCCCTATCTATAAATGTGTTGCCATAGCAACGTCCCAAAAATGTGAAAAAAGTCAATGGGAAGTGAAATTTTTAGTTTGTTGTAGGCAAATAAAACTTGGTACACACATCCACCATGGGCTTATGAACAAAAAAGCCAATGGGGACCACACCCTATCACACACAGGAAGGCGGCCATTTTGAATTGAAAATGTGAACCGACTTAAAATACACCTCTTTTTAAATGTACACAGAAAAAGCTGCTTCATTCCACAGACACCAAACTTGGGCAAAATGAGCTAAACACATGTATGTAAAAGAGACAAGTGTTTTTCTAGACTTTTGCTCGAGTTATATTTTTTATTATAATTCGGTATATATTTTTTATTATAATTTTTCTGCAAAATGATCCTCAATTTAACCCAGTAAACAAACAACTAAAAGTCATTTTTATTGGTCCCAGACTTCAAGCCCGGCAAAAATTTATGTATTTGAAGTCCCGAAAAAAATACGAAAAATGACTCAGTGGCGGCCCTAGAAAAGTCAAAATACATTGGGCCTATGGAAAGTGAAAGTAACTTTTTTCCAACGTAGAAAAATGAAACTTGGTATATCCATAGGACACCTCAGGGCAAACAGAAAAGTCAATGACAGTCACACCTAAACTTAACAGGAAGTCCGCCATGTGGGGTGAAAGGCGTGGCCACTAAATTCGCACTTGCGCAGAAAGATGCAAATCATTGTGTTTTAATCTAAATGGCCCCAAATTTGGTGAGTATCATCTAGACACATGTGCTAACCAAAGTTGTGACTTTGTTGTTGATATCTTATCGGGTATGGGTGTGGCAAGCCTGTAACCAGGTGGCCATTTTTGTGAAAATAAACGTCTCTTAACTCTCAAACGCCTTCTCGGATCGAGTTGGACCCAAAAGGCGTTTGTGCACATTCATGACCTGAACACAAAAATATGTAAATAAAGGGTTATCTTTAGAAATGGCTCTCCAGCGCCCCTACAAACTTATAATGGGACCCAAGAATTTAGTTTGTCATAAAGACATAAAATTTGGTACATACATCTCTTATGTCATGACGAGCATAAAAGCCAATGACAACCACCCCCTATCTATAAATGTGTTGCCATAGCAACGTCCCAAAAATGTGAAAAAAGTCAATGGGAAGTGAAATTTTTAGTTTGTTGTAGGCAAATGAAACTTGGTACACACATCCACCATGGGCTTATGAACAAAAAGCCAATGGGGACCACACCCTATCACACACGGGAAGGCGGCCATTTTGAATTGAAAATGTGAACCGACTTAAAATACACCTCTTTTTTAAAAGTACACAGACAATAGCTGCTTCATTCCACAGACACCAAACTTGGGCAAAATGAGCTAAACACATGTATGTAAAAGAGACAAGTGTTTTTCTAGACTTTTTTGCTCGAGTTATATTTTTTTTTATTATAATTCGGTATATATTTTTTTATCATATTTTTTCTGCAAAATGATCCTCATTTTAACCCAGTAAACGTACAACTAAAAGTCATTTTTATTGGTCCCAGACTTCAAGCCCGGCAAAAATTTATGTATTTGAAGTCCCCGAAAAAAAAATATGAAAAATGACTCAGTGGCGACCCCTAGAAAAGTCAAAATAATTGGTTCAATGGAAAATGAAAGTAAATTTTTCCAATGTAGAAATACAAAGCTTGGTACATCCATAGGACACCTTAGGGGAAACGGAAAAGTTTATTACAGCCATACCGTAAACTCAACAGAAAATCTACTATGTTGGGTGGAATACATGACCACCTAAATCGTACACTTTGTGCTAAAGGGTTTTCATCTAAACAGCTCCAAATTTGCTTTAAAGCACGACATGCAATCCTCCGAATATATGTGTCCCCGCGGTCTCAAGGGAGGCGAGGGCCTTTATCGCCGCTTGCGGCTTTAATTATTATTATTATTCTATGGCAAATAATGACCCTTAACTGCTTCATATGCATTGTTTAATCCTAATTCAGGAGGAGACGAGTGATCACTGCAAGTCAGGCTATACAAAGTAGGGTTATGTAAAGAATAAAAACATATTGCCAAAATACGTCAGTGTGAGGCAAAAGAACTTCCAAGATTTGTCTGCCCTCTGTGTGTCATATTTCTGCAGAACAATGGGCCATGCAACTTACTACGGAAGCCCATTTAATTCATAAAAGTGCATTTTTTTATGGAGTTGGATTTGTGTTCTTTTCTCATCACAAAGGAACCACACTGAAATCCACCTGGAAGCGTAACGAGACCCACCACATGTCAAGAAACCATTCAAATTCCTGTCATACCTTGACATAATCAAAGCTGCAGGAGGGGCTGCTCTCGAGCAGGAATGCAGTAAAGGAGTAGCTGATGTTGTTCCCACTGCTGGCCATGATGGTCCAGCTGCAGAAGGAGTTGGGTGGGTAATCACTGGGGAAGTTCAGAGACTCTACTGCTCCTTTATGTTGGTTTCCTATTTGAATGCCACTGCAATCTGAAAAAGACAAAGGTTTTAGAGGCTATTTTTGACAGATTTTGTCAATGCACTTTTTGTTAAATAAAATGTAAGTCATCTGAAATCAGGAAATCTGCCTCTTTTTAAAACTTTTTTTCTTTTTTTTCTGGTCTATAGTGTACTTATAAAATATTAATGGTAAACTTATATAGTAGATGGGAAAAACTAAAACCATTCAGTACTTCTTGTGTAGATTTCAAATGATGGGCAACACTTTAAGACCACTTTGCTGACATGAAACAAAAAGCAGAAAAATCATGGCTGTTTTAAATGTATTGTCATTTTGTTGTATTTTCAGATTTGGCCTCCTGCACTTTTAAGGATCTAGACGAACCCTGTCTTTGCAAAATATACCAAAAGAGCTTGTATTAGGGCATTATAAAGATGGCAGAGATCCAAGATGCTCCACATATTGCAAATGTAAAGGCATATTTTTGGCTCACTGGTGATGTATGAGGCGAGAAAGCCTCCAGTGCTGACACTGCTGTCGGTGCGTAGTTTAACGTAAAGCTGGTGACTGGATGAGCTGATGGTGCTGGGAGGCTGGATGCCACACAGTTTGGCCAGCTCTGAAGAACTGCTGCTGTTGCCGTCGTAGATCTAGGCACATAGATAATTGTTGAATATCCAGAAGGGAAGCTAAGAATAGTCCACAAACTGTTTCACAGTATGAGAAGAACATGCAAATATTAAAAGGTGTAAAGGCAAGAGTAAATCCATCTTCAGTCATTCTTAGTATTTATGACAGGCCTGGTTTATGAATGTGTGAGAATGATGCTCTGGTGTATGAATGTGTGTGGATGTTGCTCTGGTGTATGAATGTGTGTGAATGTATCTCTGGTGTATGAATGTTTGTGAATGTTACTCTGGTGTATGAATGTGTGTGAATGTTGCTCTGATGTATAAATGTGTGTAAAATGTTGCTCTGGTGTATCAATGTGTGAACGTTGCTGTGGTGTATAAATGTGTGAGAATGTTGCTCTGGTGTATGAATGTGTGAATGTTGCTCTGGTGTATGAACGTGTGAATGTTGCTCCGGTGTATGAACGTCTGAATGTTGCTCTTGTGTATGAACGTGTGAATGTTGCTCTGGTGTATGAATGTGTGAATGTTGCACTGGTGTATGAATGTGTGAATGTTGCTCTGGTGTATGAATGTGAATGTTGCTCTGATGTATAAATGTGTGTAAAATGTTGCTCTGGTGTATCAATGTGTGAACGTTGCTGTGGTGTATAAATGTGTGTGAATGTTGCTCTGGTGTATGAATGTGTGAATGTTGCTCTGGTGTATGAACGTGTGAATGTTGCTCTGGTGTATGAACGTGTGAATGTTGCTCTGGTGTATGAATGTGTGAATGTTGCACTGGTGTATGAATGTGTGAATGTTGCTCTGGTGTATGAATGTGTGAATGTTGCTCTGGTGTATGAATGTGTGAATGTTGCTCTGGTGTATGAATGTGTGAATGTTGCACTGGTGTATGAATGTGTGAATGTTGCTCTGGTGTATGAATGTGTGAATGTTGCACTGGTGTATGAATGTGTGAATGTTGCACTGGTGTATGAACGTGAATGTTGCTCTGGTGTATAAATGTGTGAATGTTGCACTGGTGTATGAACGTGTGAATGTTGCTCTGGTGTATAAATGTGTGAATGTTGCACTGGTGTATGAATGTGTGAATGTTGCTCTGGTGTATGAATGTGTGAATGTTGCTCTGGTGTATAAATGTGTGAATGTTGCACTGGTGTATGAATGTGTGAATGTTGCTCTGGTGTATGAACGTGTGAGAATGTTACTCTGGTTTATACCGTATTTTTCACACCATAAGACGCGCTTTTTCTTCACCAATTAGTGGGAGGAAAAGTGCCTGCGTCTTATGGTCAGAATACCATATATTACGGTATTCGGACCATATCTTATTCCCTCACCGGCTGCCGCTCTGCAACTCGACTCATGGTCCGAGTTTCAGAGCGGCAGCGGGTCACCCGGGACCTTCCGTGTCCCTGGAAACTGCATCATCCCTCCCCCGCCCCGTGTCCAGGCTTCTCAGTAGTCCACTGAGATACTGGCAGAGTGGCAGCGCCCCCACCACCCCACCCCGTGTCGCCTTGCCTTACCGTAGTGGCAGAGCGGGTCCTCCCTCACCTTCCTTACGGAAGCCGATGTGTGCAGGAAGGCGCAATGCTGCTGTACTGTGTCACCGCCGTATGCTATTGGAGGATAGCATGTAGTAGGCGGTGTTACAGTACACAGCAGTGTGCATGCCCTTCACTCCAGTCATATAATTCAAATATTATTCTGTTATACTTTATTAAATATTTTATTACACTATTTGGTTCAGAATAATTTTTTTCCTATTTTTCTCCTCTAAAAACCAGGTGCGTCTTATGGTCGGGTGCGTCTTATGGTGCGAAAAATACGGTAAATGTGTGTGAATGTTGCTCTGGTGTATGAACGTGTGAGAATGTTACTCTGGTTTATAAATGTGTGAGAATGTTGCTCTGCTGTATGAATGTGTGAGAATGTTGCTCTGGTGTATGAACATGTGAGAGTGTTGCTCTGGTGTATGAATGTGTGAGAGTGTTGCTCTGGTGTATGAATGTGTGAGAATGTTGCTCTGGTGTATGAATGTGTGAGAGTGTTGCTCTGGTGTATGAATGTGTGAGAATGTTGCTCTGGTGTATGAACGTGTGAGAATGTTGCTCTGGTGTATGAACGTGTGAGAGTGTTGCTCTGGTGTATGAACGTGTGAATGTTGCTCTGGTGTATGAATGTGTGAGAGTGTTGCTCTGGTGTATGAACGTGTGAATGTTGCTCTGGTGTATGAACGTGTGAGAGTGTTGCTCTGGTGTATGAACGTGAGAGTGTTGCTCTGGTGTATGAACGCGGTGAATGTTGCTCTGGTGTATGAACGTGTGAGAGTGTTGCTCTGGTGTATGAACATGTGAATGTTGCTCTGGTGTATGAATGTGTGAATGTTGCTCTGGTGTATGAATGTGTGAGAATGTTGCTCTGGTGTATGAATGTGTGAATGTTGCTCTGGTGTATGAATGTGTGAATGTTGCTCTGGTGTATGAATGTGTGAATGTTGCTCTGGTGTATGAATGTGTGAGAATGTTGCTCTGGTGTATGAACGTGAATGTTGCTCTGGTGTATGAATGTGTGAATGTTGCTCTGGTGTATGAATGTGTGAATGTTGCTCTGGTGTATGAATGTGTGAATGTTGCTCTGGTGTATGAATGTGTGAATGTTGCTCTGGTGTATGAATGTGTGAGAATGTTGCTCTGGTGTATGAACGTGTGAGAGTGTTGCTCTGGTGTATGAACGTGTGAGAGTGTTGCTCTGGTGTATGAATGTGTTAGAGTGTTGCTCTGGTGTATGAATGTATGAGAGTGTTGCTCTGGTGTATGAATCTGTGAGAGTGTTGCTCTGGTGTATGAATATGTGTGAATGTTGCTCTGTCGTACAACAGAATGACAACAGATTGTTATTAGCCTAAGGCTACAATCAGGCATTTTTACATTTACGTGGCTGTGTTGCACGTACGTTCATCAACATGCACTGTCCCAATCAAATAAGTAATAGAATTGAATTTAAATGAATAACAGATTTAAAAAGCAACAGTAGGATTTGCTGGAAAAAAATTGAGGGAAAAGTTACAGAAAAAGAAGGTTTTTTATATAATTTTTCAATAATCATAAGCAGTTTTTGCATTTGCATTTACCTTTAGAAATATAGGGGATATTAGTTTATTTATTTTTGAACGGGGACAGTGCACATTATTAAAAATTTCTGTAAATAGATATTAAGTTAAGATAATAAGTTATTAGTTACATAAAAGCTCACACAAGGAATAATAAAAACACTTAACACACAGTAGAGCAGCAATTAATATTAGGAGAAATACACATACAAGTAACATCTAAGCAACAACAACTGGACATTGACAGGCAGCCAGGCAGAAACACAACACAAACAGAACAGGTAAAAGGTAGCTGGTAATTATTTATGAGTGCAGAGTTCAATCATAAACTCTCTCACAACTTC
Organism: Perccottus glenii; assembly: GCA_024416835.2. Taxonomy (NCBI): domain Eukaryota; kingdom Metazoa; phylum Chordata; class Actinopteri; order Gobiiformes; family Odontobutidae; genus Perccottus; species Perccottus glenii. The sequence goes on from CM044558.2 coordinate 6,992,534, forward strand.
TGTTTCCAGTGTCTCTTCTGTGTGAATATCTTTGTGAATGCAAAATATTTTATAAAGAACTTGAGTAGACTTTTTACTACTTTATCACTTTTACTTAAGTAATAATGCTTTAGACTTTTACTTGATTAATACTATTCTAAAGTACCTATTATAGTTTAGATCAGTTTCTGCCCCTCTTTGCACATTTACGCTCCAGCCCACATTTTTCCCTCTAACCTGTTTTCCCTCTTTTTCCACTCACCTGTGTCCCCAGCTGTGAATCAAACCAGTTTGTTTATATATACTCAATCTGCCTTCCTCACACTGCCAGATTGTTCTACTTTATTTGTGAGAGACTTTCCAGCATCTAAACATGGACTGACTAGTGACCCTGCCTGTTGTTTTTGGACTTTGATTATGGTACTTCTCTGGTAATTACTTTGTACAAATTTTAGTTTTTTTGCCAGCTCAGCCTTTTTGGGGCTTCTGTCTACCTGCGTTTGTTCAAGCTCAGCCCTGCAGTACTGTGTGTTGCAACTGTGTGCAATTGCACCGCCGTTACAGTACCAGCTACTGACAGAAAAAAAAACTCGCTTCATTTGAGTTTATTGGAAAAAGTAGATTTAGAATGCTTCACCAAAACGTGTGTGTTAAGTTTAGTTTGATTGGTCCCGGGGAAGGCTTGATGAAAGTGACTAGTTGATAGTTGCCAACATGAACAGTGTCATGACAAGCCTTTATTCTGGCAGGATAAAACAGAAATGAATCTTCTAATCCTGCACACGACGATGTAAACGGCCAGTACTTACTGCCAGGTAGTCGTAGGAGCAGGCGGTGCTGCTCTCCAGGTGGAAGTCGGAGATGGAGAGGAGCAGAAGGCTGCCCTGGCTGGTCCGGAGGTTCCAGTAGCACTCAGAGTTTGGGTGATAGGGCAGAGGGTAGTTCGGGGATGAGAAACCCCCTGAGGCTGTGCTCAATGTGCCGCCACAGCCTGGTACAAAGAAATTAAGTATAAGGGATTATATTAATTTTTTTTTGCCAAATTGTTCAAGTATTAAAAGGATAATCAGTTTTAAAACACACAGGACTTTTACTTGACACCAAATAATGTTGATCAAGTTGAATGAAAGTCCCACTGACCACTCTGTGTGCCGTCCCAGTGAGCCATAAAACCACGACGAGTGACCGAGGCATCAGAGCGGAATCTAACCCATAGACGGTTGCTATGGGATACCAGTACTGGGGGTCTTTGGTCACCACAAAACTTCCCGATCAGAGGAGATGTCTCATAGCCACCATCCCTGAGGAAAAAAAGAGATGAAAATCAGTTAGACTGTGCTGTTTATTTTACACTAGGTAATATTTCTACAGGAACATTTACACATTTGGTAAAACATAGACTAAAGTAATAATTGCTCAAGCCTCTGCCCTGAGTCTTTTCTTACCTGATCTCCACAAAATCAAAGTTGCAAGCTGGTGGGAAGCCTTCCAGTTCAAAGTCAGTGAAGTTCAGCATGATCTGCATGTTGACCTGTTCATAAGATATATTTTTAGCTCATTTCACCAGGCTAAAATGAAACATGAATTTGTACTCAGCTGCTATAGACTGAGCTTTCTTTGATTTGATTACACAAAATCAAATCTAATGTATTGTTTACTTTTCTAAGCAAACCTCAGCCTGTACCACTTGTGTCATGTTTGTGCATTGCTTCATTCTTGCAAGAATTAAACCTGACCATTTCTTTTTAAATTATACTCGGTCTACGTGTCTCTCTGGAAAACATAAGGATAAAGAATTCTTAAAACAAGTTTTCACCATAGATTTTAAGCCAGCTCAGTAGTCTTCTAGATAATCCTAGATGCTGTTGTGAGATGACCATAAGGACGGAAAAGGCTTCTTTAGTAATGTTAGAAGAAAAGGCTAAAGCAACAGCATCTGGACTCAGTTTTCAAGGTAAAGACATTTCGTCTCTAATTCCAAAAGACTACGAGAGCTGAGCTTATATCTCTAGAGGGAGGAGTTTCCCCTGAAACCAAACCTGATTGGACCAGACTGTTCTGGTCTCATAGTCGTTAGCTATGAAAGGGCGGTGTGAGTTCTGATGTGAGAGTTGTTAGTGACACTGTTCCATTCAAATGTTTTTGTTGTTCTAGAGAGAAACTTTTGATTTAGGTTTCAGAACACTGTTTTAAAGAATCTGAGGCCACCTCCTCTTTTCAATTAGGCTTTTCCATTTTCACAAAAATGGCGTCCTGCACACGTCTCTCAAACCATCTGGCCTCTCAGGCCAAAATTTGGACATTGCTGTCCTCAATGGAATGTCCTTTCTCTTTGAGGTTGAGGTGGACTGAGGACTCAGGTCCTCCAGGATTGGCTCTTCTGTGCTGATACATCCTCTTGTGAAGCTGTTGTTTTGTTTCTCCAACATAACTGTCACTGCACTCTTCACTGAACTGCATAAACTACATTACTCTGTTTGTGCGAGGGGATCTTTTAGACAAATTAAGGAAATCCTTCCGTAGCTCTGCTGTATAATTACTTCAGAACCAGGTAACTTTAAAAATACAAATCCTTTTGTTTGTATCTGGTTAGTTTACATTTATAGACCTACATGTCCAGCTGCATTAGAGACTGTAGAGTGTAGCAGCTACAGGTAAAGAGCTAATAGTTAATGTCTGTGAGCTGTAGGTTTGTGTGATCGGTTTTAGACTCTTAACTGGTGCAGGATAAGGCTCAGGGAAATATCATCCGTTTGTATGATGTCTACACTTGCTGCCTTCATGGCCAATAGACTGCACCAACTCACAGGACTCCAGAGTTCTATAAATAAATGCCGTGGCGGCAGTAGCTCAGTGGGTAGAGCGGTCGTCCTTCAACCGGAAGGTAGGTGGTTCGATTCCCGCTCTCCCCACATGCTGTCGTTGTGTCCTTGGGCAAGACACTTAACCCACCTTGCCTCCAGTGGCTGTAACACTGGTAATTACATTAGAACAATGTAAGTCGCTTTGGATAAAAGCGTCAGCTAAATGAGTAAATGTAAATGTAAATATGTGTGGTGTGTTTTAAGCCAAAACAAGTGTCACGGAGCTCTTTACATACATAGGTGTAGTCAGAAATTGAGTGTTCGTAGATGGTTTATTCTGCCACTTCCAAAGTGCAACAAGAGTCCAAAAATCCCTTTAAATGACCTCAGCAGGACCCACATCAGCCATGTTAGCCATGTATATTGTATTCCATTGTATTCAGTATAACTGGTCCTCCCTCACAAGGTTTGAATTGGGCCCCTTATATCCCCCTTTGCCTCTCCCACTGGGTCTCAGTATTTTGTAAATACTAAATAAAAGAAAAAATTATTGCTTGTCCCCTGACATCAATTCATTCACAGTGTATCTACGTTATACACATAATGAATAACACAAACACAATAAGACACAAGGGAAATATACATAAAGATAATTTAAGTCTCTAGTCATGTGATGCACGCCACAGCGCGAACACAATACATTTAACGCACCAGGAAGTTATGGCCCGGTTTGACCATGCTGTCCCCAAACGGGCAGAAGAAGAGATAAAAAGTAAGTTAGTCTCTGCATGTTCTGTATGGTTACACCTATGGGTGGAACAATGAAAAAATGCATGAAAGTGTGTGTATGTGTAGGCGCTGCCCGCGATCCCTGACAGACGTGCTCCGTCACACTCCATATTTCTGGGACATGGATTTATGTAAGGTCTATGTCAACAATGTACTTGATACTCAGCAGATTTCAGTTTAACATGCATTGTTTTAAAGGTTTTTAATAAATCTGTGTAACTTCTATGTTTTGAGTTATGCTGTTTCAGAGGCTGTTTTTGCATCTTTCAGACCATGTGTGCCAAAAATTGGGAATTGAAATGGAAAGAGAAAAAGCTAAAAGGAAAAAGCATCCACACAAAGCTGCTTCATTTTTTAGTTAGTCAGGAGAAGGTTTCAAAAAAGGCTTCTGGATGTAGGTTTAAAAGTGAAGAGGATTCGACCCTCATCCAAGGTACTTTTTTTAATTCTAAGTTCAACTGATAAGAGAGCTGAGTTTTATATCCCTGAAACCACTGTGACTGATCAAAACGTAATGAAGGCTAGAAACTAGGATCCCTGGTTTAAAGGAGACATTCAGTGCCCCTTTTTTAATTAATTACACAGTTCTTTGTGCTCCCAGTAAAGAGTATGTAGCATGTTTTGATCAAAATGACTCAAAGGATACACAAGACCCTGGCAAACCCTCTCTGAAGCACTCCTCTCTGAACGCTCGGATTTTGGGCACTGGCCTTTTAACTGAACAGAGTTCAGTTCATGTCCTGCCCAATTTCCTTGTAAAATGTTTATATTTTCTCTGTTTCATCTGTTCTGTTCTGGCTGCTCTGTGAAGGGCTCTGTGTGCAGACTCCGCCTCCTGCCGATCAGCTCACTCCACTAAGCTCTTCTGCTGCGGGAGAGAGATGAACGAGAGGAGACTGCTCCAGCTCCAGATGAACTTTATCAGCCTCGTTTATGAGCAGACAACGTCTATTTCTACAGTAATGCTGATGCACTGAGCTGAAGCACTGTGTTTCAAATCAAAATGACTCATGGATAATTTGCATAAACCTACATAATTAACACAAAAACACTGTGGAGCACAAGTTCTTGTGGTGTGAGCAAAAAACACAGAAAACCCAGCCCAACACACACACACCGCCAGTCATGAGCCAGAATCTGAGTGGGAGCATGAGGAGTCCCAGGACTCGGGAAGCCAGGGTGAGAAGGAGTGTCTGTCACTGGTAAATGAACTCTAGTGCTGGTGGGGGAATCGTTATCCACCGAAGGCCAGAATACTCAGCTCTCTCACCAGTTGAACTTTTGACAAGAATTGAGTCTCTTGGATGAGGGATGAAACGTCTTCACCTCCAGATGCCTTCTTTGAAACATTTTCAATTCAATTCACCTTACGTTTAAAAAATGGATGAGGAGCTATATTTGTCTGATCCTTTACTTACTTTATTTACTTGGTTCAGCTACCTTCTTTTTAAACCTTGTAACAAAACCTTATTGTTTAGCCAGTATATAGAGTTTATTTTAGTTATTGTTGTGCTACGAGTATGAATGTCATGTGTTTGATATAATCTATTTGACAAAAGGTTAACCCTACCTGTACAATAATTTTGAAAGTGCAGTCTCTTCCGCTGGGGTAGTAGTTGGGGTAGTTAGGAGAGAAGAAGGAGCCTGTTGGGGAGTTGAAGGTCTCACTACAGTCTGATAGGAGAGAGAATTAAAACATGACTTCAATTCTACAGTATAACAATCATTGCATTTAAAATGTATAATTAATGTAAATGTACCAGTGGTAGCGTTTATGGAGACATAACGGGCGGAGAATCCTTCTGTTGCTAAACTTGTGTCTGTCACAAGCAGGACGGTCAAGAGACTGTCAGTGCTGGTGATGGAGGGAGGAACAGAACGACCACAGTATCTGCACAGAGAAGAAAGAACAAATGGGAAATGTTCGAAGAGTTTAAAATACAAGCAGTTTCTACGGACTAACACCTTTTTTAAAGATTTATGGTAAAATAGTGTCCAAAATGAGTGTCACACCTTCCGATTTTGGTCCCAGTTTGGACTGTGCCGTTGTCGTAGACCTCCACGTAGTCATAGTTGCAGTTGGCGTGGTATTCCAGGTTAAAGGATTCAAAGGTCAGTCGGATGATGTTTCCTAGAGGGACGCTGATGAACCAGGTACAGTTAGCACCGTGCGGGTAGTCGTTGGGGTGGCCTGGGCTCACGATGACTCCTGTGGGACTGGTCAATGTAGCACCGCAGCCTACATACATTACATCACATTCAAAAAGAGGTACAACAATACCATTTGCAGTTCATTTATGTGATTTAATATTCTGCATTGGAGCAAATATATATCCTACCTGGCCATCTGCCCATACAATTATGTCTATAAATACAGTATGTCATTGCATGTTGTCTTGATAATAAAGATGACAAGATAAATAAATAAACAACGTAACAAGTCAAGTGAATGTCTCTCACCTTCAATGGCTGTGTCGAAGTCTGCCTCAAAGCCGAGGTTGCTCACAAGAGAGTCAGTCTCGAAGCGGATGTACATGGATCTCTGTGTGGACTGCAGTCTAGGAGGCATCTCAGAGCCACAGAAGGTCCCCAAGAGAGGGGCGCTGGACGAGGACCCATCCCGCACCTTCAACAGAAAGGATTATTCAATTTTGGACGCAGTGGCTCAGTGGTAGAGCAGAAGGTTGGCGGTTTGATTCCCGCTCTCCCCTGTTCTTACTGTCGTTGTGTCTTTGGCAAGACACTTAACCCACCTTGCCTCCAGTTTCTGTAGCACTGGTGTATGAATGTGTGTGACTGTAGACGTGAGTTTGGTGGGGGTTGGTGAAGGCTGTGAGCGTGCAAAAAAGATAAATGCATGCCATCGACCATCATTTCCACACTGTTTCAGCTGCTTTCACCCCACTTTAATCTGTGTTGTCAATGAGAACCAAATCGAAGCTTTCTTTAGCTAATAAGACCAATGTTCAAAGGAATCTAAAGGCTATTGTGTGTTTTTTTAAGCTGCACTGTAAAGTGGAAATAGATACATTCTTTCCATTCTAATAAAGAAATATAATAATGAAGTGTTGCAAAGAGTAAGGTAATAGTAAATAAAATTTGTTTGTGATATGTGAAAAACTAAAACTGATCAAATGTAAGGATTTGATTTGTCTTTACCTGAACAGAGTCATATCGACAGGTGCCTCCTTCGATACTAAAGGACAAGAAGTTGAGTGTGACCACGTAGCCCTGTGGCTGGTTAATGATCCACTCACACACTTTGTTGTGTGGATAGGCATTGGGATGGAGGGGCGAGCGGATCTGCCCGGTTCCAGACAATACACCACCACAGGCTGGAGAGAAGTGGAAATGTGATCAGCACATGTTTGTTAGAGATTAAAAATGAAGTGCTGAAAAAGACAGAAGAGTGTTGTCTTACCAACAGTGTAGACAGCTCTAAACCCAGCTTGGCTCACAGAGCTGTCAGACCTGAAGCGGATCCACAGGGCGTTGAAGGAGGACTGTATGGGAGCTGGGAGGATGCTCCCACAGTACTTCCCGATCAGAGCGTCAGTTTCCATACGTCCATCACGAACCTGCAGCCAAACAGGGTCAACAATTAGTTTCAAATTAATTGTATTTACATAGCACTTATAAAACTACCATCTGATATTCCATAGATGACTTAAAGGCCAAATTGAGCTTTTATGACATCATAGCTTATGCTTATATTGAGCAAATGCCAAACTAGCTCTTACAGCATTTTCAGACCTCTTGTTTTGAACATTTTCAAGCATGCAATTCCACATTATATAACATAATCTCAAATCATCTGTGACAACAGACAGGACAACAATAATAACAATTTCAGACAGGCAATTCTGACAATAAATACAAATACATATAGACATGCAAAAGTGCAAGCTATCTTTAGTTTGTGATCTAGTTTCTGATGAGTGGCAGCTAAAGTGAATTCTCTAGCTTGAGTCTAATGAGGCACTGCACATTAGCAACAGTAAAGGAATTTTTGATTCTATCATAATTTCCATTTGCCACCAGCCTGCTCTGTAACTGGTTTAATATTGGGTATCTTAAATATTTGTAGAAAAAAAAACGATAGGAAAATACGATCCTATACCTCCACATAGTCAAATGCGCAGCTGCCGTGACTCTCCAGGTTCATGTGGGTGAAGTTGAGGGTCACCTTCTCTCCCTCTGGCAGTCGTATGAGGTAGATACACTGACGATTGTGAGCGTAGTCATTGGGCCAGTTAGGAGAGATGATAATCCCTTCTGTGTCAGTGAAAGTGCCACCACAGCCAGGGTCACCTAAGTCACATCACACAAACTATAAGTCTCCAAACCTCAACAGCGGCTTATTTTTGTCCCTGAATGAGTCATTTAAAAACAGAGCAAAAACCTTCCCACTTCAGTAATATTAATTCATCTTTTTACGTATTTTTTTTCATGATTATGAATATACTATAAATTGATGCTTCTCTGACTATAAAAAGACTTACTTGGTGATGTTGTGTATGTAATATGGAAGCCTCGGTCCGACACAGTACTGTCAGAGTGAAAGTGAATCCATGCAGCTGGACCAGTGGTCACCACTGGAGCTGGTGACGTAGTGCTGCAGTACTTTGCCAAAACGGTGTCTTCAGGTAAAAGGCCATCACGGATCTAAAACACACAGTATTTTTGTATTTTTAGAATTAATCTAAAGATTTTACTCATGACTTTTTTTCTTCATTTTTCTTTTTTTTTGGGGGCAAAAAAAAATAATACAAAAAAAAAAAAAAATGATACCAAAACAAATACCGACCAAAAAGAGCGTAGGATGAAGTAAAAAAAAAAAAATTATCCAAAGTAAACAAAACCCCACAGACACATACAATCACAAGTCGCACCCACAAAACTTCCGGATTAAAAAAAAAAAAAATATCAAGGTTTTTCTTTTTATCACTGAATATTATGATTTTTTGTGGGGATGTTAAGAGTTAATTTATTTGCATCAAGCCATTGTTTAACTTTTTTAAGCTCTTCGTTTACCACCCACAGTATGTTACTTCTTGTGCGTATATAAGTTCTATCATCGGCAAAAAGAAGGCTCCCCAGTGTTTTGATGTGTTTACAAAATCATTCATGTTAAAATAAATAATTTAGGCCCAAGTACTGAGCCTTGGGGTACTCCCCAGTTGATATCACACATATCTGATTTTATATTATTTATCTGCATTGATGCACTGATGGGCTATCCCTCTGATTCGGTATCTATTGAGTTTCTGAAGTAATAATTTTTAAAATTAAATGCATAAAACATTTTTTAAAAGTATGAAAATACTTACAAAATATTATTATTGATTATCCATTTCTGTTCTGGTAATTCCATGATTGCCATTGCTGTAGAGTTCTTTGTCCCAAACCCATATTGACTACTTTTTGACTGACTTTTTTTTTTTTTACAGAAGTTTTTTATTTATTTATTTATTTGCAGTTTATTTTTGTACAATTTTATCATCTTTTCCATGAAGGAGTTATATGCTACATTAACATCCTCAACATAAACTGCATCCGACTTCTTTCAAAGCTTGTTTAGATCTTTCATCAGGTTACATTACTGATTTATTAACTATAACTGTAGTTATTAACTATAACCCTGTATGAGCCGCAATGCAGCCGTAGATCACCTGGCTTTTTCCATCAGAGCTGCTCGACTGGACTGAGCAGATAAGCAGATAAATCTGGCAAAATCAGTATCATCTTTTAAATCACTTCTAAAAACCTTTTCAGTCCTTTTTATGATATCTCTTATTTAGTAAGTACTATGAGTATGAATGTCATAGATGAGTATTGAAATAATCTATTATAGGTTAGGTTAACCCTACCTTTAGAATAATTTTGAAAGTGCAGTCTCATTGAATGTTTGTCATAACATTGTTCTATTAATCCACAACCCAACAATGCCCGGTCGCACCTTTTCTGCTGAACTACTTCTGTCCACCAAGGTCTTAAATTGTGTCTAAGTAAAAAAATATAGATTGAAATGGATTTGAATTGATGATAACTGGAGGTTTAATGTGACTCTGCTTTGCCCTACTGTATAATCCCACCAAGCTACAACTTTCAATCTGAGATAACAACGTGTAGAAGTTATAGCAGGTAAAAAAAATATTTTTTTACCTCCAGAAAGTCAAAATTGCAGTCAGGGTGGTGCTCCAAACTCAGAACCCCAAAAGCAAAGGTAATAAGCAAGCCAGGATTCACCGCCACCCTCCAATAGCAGTCCCGGGACGGGGGGTAGTTTCCGGGGTAACCAGGTGAGTTGATATTGCCATAAGGCTCAGTCAAGTCTCCCCCACAAACTGAGAAAAAAAAAGTTTAAGAAAAGGCTTCAATAGATTTGTGGGAGCAGTAAAGGCAGCAGTTTAGACTTAAGGGAGAGTTCTGAATTTGGAAAAAAAAATAGGTATCTTCACTTACAGTACAATAATTAATAATAAATGTTTTCTGTTATTTTTGACAGAATTAATATTTAAAAGGTAGAAATGATACTATACAATTTAAAGTGGCACTGTGTAATCTTTAGCTAGTAGCATAATGTAACTTTAAAGTCCAAAAATATACATTCTGGTATTGATTTAATGATTCTGACTGGTAGAATCATACCTGTTTCTCTACCCTGCCCTCAGATGGACAGAAAACTCAGATATAAATGATATACTGTATAATTCCATGCCGCCGGGGCAGGCAGACCTCTCCCAAGAGACATGCTCAGCAGCTCAAACAGAGGGCGCAGAAATAGGCCAATAGGCTGGTGGCTCCACACACAGCCCGAACGAGCGACGTGGGGCCGCACTCCCGTGGGCTCACCACTTGCAAGAGGGACCATAAGTGGCCGGCTTTTAGTGGATCAAGCTGAAGTCGAAGGCAAGGTCCCCGACGACCTGATATCTGGCTTTAGAGGTTATACAGGAGGTTGAGATGTACAGACTAGAGATAATCAGGCTCAGCTCCACGCACAGTTTTGGCTCTGGAACCACCCTCTTTGAGAGAGCCTGGACTTGCTACCACTCTGGAGCTGCCCATGGTGAGAGGCTGCGGGCTGGTGTGGGTCTTCAGGCAGTGCAGAGTACCCAGCCTTCTTGGAGTCTATGGCTCCAACTGGGGACTCGGTCGTTATACTGTCGTAGGTGACTGGTGTATTTGACCATGTCCTTCGCGGCATCCTGTGAAGGGTGCTCCGGGAGTATGGGTTCCGGGGCCTTGTACAACCGAGCAGGAGCTTGGTTCGCATTGCCAGCAGTAAGTCAGACCGGTGCATGTATTGACTCTGGCAGGGCTGCCCTTTGTCACCGGTCATGTTCATTAACTTTATGGACAGGATTTCTAGGTGAAGCCAGAGGCCAGAGGGTGCCCGGATTGGGGACCACATGATTTTGTCTCTACTTTTTGCAGATGATATTGTCCTGTTGGCTCCATCAAGCCAGGACCTCCAGTGTGCACTGGGGCGGTTTGCAGCTGAGTGTGAAGCAGCTGGGATGAGGATCAGCACCTCCAAGTCTGAGACCATGGTTCCTAGTTGGAAAAGGGTGGCTTGCCCCCTTCAGGTTGGTGGAGAGCTCCTGCCTCAAGTGGAGGAGTTTAAGTATCTTGGGGTCAAGTTCACGAGTGAGAGAAGGAAGGAGCAGGAGATTAACAGACGGATTGTTGCAGCTTCTGCAGTGATGCGGTCGAAGTATCGGTCTGTTGTGGTAAAGGCGAAGCTCTTGATTTACCGGTGGATCTATGTTCTTACTCTCACCTATGGTCATGAGCTGTGTGTCATGACCGATACAAGACCCTGGATACGGGTTGCCGAAATGAGCTTTCTCTGTAGGGTGGCTGGGCACCCTCTTAGAGATAGGGTGAGGAGCTGTGTCAGTCGGGAGGAGCTCAGAGAAGAGCTGCTACTGCCCCCATGACCCGGCTTCGGATAAGCGGAAAAAGAGGGGCGGCAGTAGCTCAGTGGGTAGAGTGGTCGTCTTTCAACCGGAAGGTAGGCGGTTCGATTCCCACTCTCCCCACAGTTCATACTGTCGTTGTGTCCTTGGGCAAGACACTTAACCCACCTTGCCCCCAGTGACTGTAACACTGGTAATTACATTAGAACAATGTAAGTCGCTTTGGATAAAAGCGTCAGCTAAATGAATAAATGTAAATGTAAATGTAAAAAGATAGATGGATGGACAAGTCATTGAGGGGTTACATTAACTAATATGCATTTCTAAAATGTTTATGTCTAAAATGGCAGCATCCATTTTAACAGTTTAGGAATGCAGCTTTACCTATGTGTATACTAATCCTCTCAGTCAGAATCCTGATGAAGTACAGGTTCTAAAATCCTCCAAGGCATTTCAATCAAGCATTATGTAGTCCTAACCATCATGACTTGTGGTCTTTTGCTGGTGCAGCCTAAATGCTTGCATTAATAAAGCAGTTTAATCTCAAATCACTCACTTATGTTCTCTACCCACTCACTGACAGCACACATGTAGTAAGTTGGTTCCCATTTGCCAAAATCATCTTGTTTTTGAAGAAAATGCATTTAGTTTGAATGGCTAATGCCCTTTTAGCCCCATGAAAATGTATTGTGGCCCAATTAACTTTACTCAGCTTGTAGTAAATAGTTGGAATAAAGTGTAAAATATAATATCACAAGTCATTGTCATTGCTATATATTGCAAACCGATTTTTTTTCTTGGAATCATGCTACATTTTCTTACCTGGGTACTGAGACTGCCAGACTACTGTGAAGCCACCACCTTTAATAGAGTGGTCTGAGCGGAACCAAAAGTAAAGAGCATTATGGGAGCTGAAGAGTTGATTGGGGTTGTTTCGGCCACAGTATCTGCCAATCATGTAGGAGGAGGCGCTCTCCCCGTCATGAATCTGAAGGAAGTCAGCGTTGCAGTTGTAGCTTGTCTCCAAATCAAAGTAAGGGAAAGTAATGCGCAAGATCTATTTGGATAAAGCATACTGTCAGTTTGAAGGTGTTGGTAATGAAAAATCATAAATCAAAATAGAGCAATTTAAAAGCTGTGACCTTGTTTGGTTCAGCGCGGACAACCCAGGCACAGCTGACCTGGTGATCGTATTCATCATGACCTGGGCTATTTGGATAACTGAAGGAACCAGCAGGACCCGTCAGGTAACCGCCACACTCTAAAGGACAACACAATATTATTAGTCGTATTAGTATTTCTGTTGTGAAAAGACAGCACAGTAAAGTTATAATACTGATTTGACCTTAAGAAACCACAGTCTACTACACATATGTCAATAGTTTTGTGCTGCAGCATTGTGTTGAAAACTATGATGCATATCCTATTTGGACTTGAGGCAGGATACATTCTGGACAATGGCCAGATGATCACATGGCTAAACCTAGCCTTTACTTTAAAACTCATTCACAGAGCAACATGAACCTGCCCATCTTTTGGTTTTAGCCACCTTCCATACCTTGCTGTGGTGTCTGACATAACGGGCCAGTCCATTGGCTGGTGCAGGTACAGGTGAATCCGTTGACTCCGTCAGTGCACGTGCCTTCATTTTGACAAGGATTACTGGCACATTCATCAATATTCTGGTCACAGTTGGTGCCTTGCCAGCCGGCGTTGCAGTTACAGATGTATCCTGGAGCTGTGGTGGTTGACTGTAAATATAAACGCAAAACTCAGGTCAGAACTCATATAGCAGCTGGAGTGTTAATGAAAAATAACCCTCCAAACTTTGTATTTAAGTCTCAGGGCTATGATGTTCTGTATTTGTTACATGTTTGCGTTTGCACAATGGCTCTTACCACACACTGCCCATTGACACAGGGGTTGTTGGTTTGACAGATGTTGCTGCTCTGTGTGCAACCGGTTGGTCCGTAACCGTTACCAACATAGCCTGGAGGACATGCACATATGGGAAGGCTAGATCCTGATGGACCAAGAAAAAGAGCATGGTTTTATTTAAATTTTGATGTAAAATGAAAAACCCATCTATATTTTTACCTGGAGTGGATGAGCATATAGCTAATGGGTAACAGCCTCCATTGTTGGCGTCACAGATATTAACCTGGGTGCATGTTCTACCATCCCCCTGATAACCTGAAATGGCAGTGTAAGTACAGTTGTGCTCATAAGTTTGCAATTTGTAATTTTTTGGCCATTTATTAGAGAATATGAATGACACTAAAAAACTTTTTTTCACTTATAGTTAGTGGTTGGCTGAAGCCATTTATTGTAAAACAATTGTGTTTACTCTTTTTAAATCATAATGACAACAGAAACTACCCAAATGACCCTGATCAAAAGTCTACATACAGTTCTTAATACTGTGTTTTGCCACCTTTAACATCAATGACAGCTTCAAGTCTTTTGTGGTAGCTGTGGATGAGGCTCTTTGTTTTCTCAGATGGTAAGGCTGCACATTCTTCTTGGCAAAAAAACTCCAGTTTCTGTAAATTGTTCTTTGCATCCCAAACAATTTTCCTGGCAGTTGTGGCTGAAAGTTTTGTTGGTCTACCTGAACCTGGTTTGGTTTCAACAGAATCCCTCATTTTCCACTTTTTTGGAGTTTGAACACTGCTGTTGACATGCTCAATTCCTGCGAATTGACTCATGACTCAGACAGAAACATCAGTGCAGCACTGGATGAAAGATGCAAGGGTCTGTTAGGAGCCCAGAAACTCACTGACCTTTTATACACACACAGTGATTACACACAAACAGATCACAGGTGAAGATGGTTACCTTTAGTAGCCATTCAAACCTGTCTGTGTCACTTGTGTCTATGTTCTCAGGACAAAATCATCAGGGTATGTAAACTTTTGATCAGGGTAATTTGGGTAGTTGTCATTATGATTTAAAAAGAAAGAAAACAATTGTTCGACAATAAATGTCTTCACCAACCCCCCCAAAAATTATTTTCCCTAGAAATGACAAAAAAAAATCACAAATTCTGGCTAACTTTCGAGCTCAACTGTATGTACTCACCGCGGGTATTTAAGCCCAACAGCAGCATGCAAACACACTAAGCGTTTGGATGAGGTCTTTCTGTGTCTTTTACCTGGAGGACAGAGCCCACAGTGGAAGGAGCCCATAGTGTTCAGGCACTGGACCAGGGGCGAGGTGGAGCAGCCGCCATTATTGGTCCTACATTCATCCACATCCTGACAGCTGTAGCCGTTGCCTTGCCAACCTAGGAATGTATAAAACTGTCTTTCTATGCTCAGTCATACTCACAGAGATTAGGTTAATAAAGTCTTTACTTACTTTAACTTATGTCAATTAAACTGAATTCGTTTCACTTTTTAGAATTGATAGTGATCTTTTAATTTCTGTTAACTTACATACATACTAACTTAGTAGTGTTTAGTGGCATTAAAGATGGTCAAGTCAGCTCACACTAGATAGTAACAGCTGCCTCGTCGCTTTTAAGACTAAAGTTGTAGTCTGTAGTGCCAACACCAAAACTAAAACACCTTTGTCATTGTCAATATGTCAATATCAGATTATATAGTGTTAACCATAGTCAGACTTTCAATGGTCAGTACTCTCACACTCACAAATTGATAGTAAAAAACTTCAGGGGTGTCAAACATCTGTCCCGGGCACCAAATCTGGAGCATCAGAGGGTACAATCCGCCCGGTGGGATGAATTTGGAAAGTATGAAAATTACATAGAAGATATTAACTGCAATTTTTTAAAATAAAAATAACTGCTATCCCTAAAGTGTCCACTGAAGGTCCCACTGTTTCAGTCAGTAAGGACATAACACAAGACTGTGGTTGCCAGGTTTTTGAAATTACCCCAATGGCCAATCAAAACTAGCCCCATACTAAACTAGCCTAATAATACCAAAACTCAAAATATGTGTGTGCAGAACCCTTTATGGAGACAAAAACATCAAGGACCGTGACGTCGCCCGGTATGGCGCAACCGGGGCCCCACCCTGGAGCCAGGCCCGGGGTTGGGGCTCGCATGCGAGCGTCTGGTGGCCGGGTCTTTCCCCACGGGGCCCGGCCGGGCTCAGCCCGAAGGAGCGACGTGGGGCCGACCTCCCGTGGGCCCACCACCTGCGGGAGGAACCGTAAGGGGCCGGTGCAAAGTGGATTGGGTGGCAGTCGAAGGCGGAGGCCTCGACGACCCAATCCCCTGACACGGAATCTGGCGCTAGGGACATGGAATGTCACCTCGCTGGCGGGGAAGGAGCCTGAGCTTGTGCGGGAGGTTGAGAGATACCGACTAGAGATAGTCGGGCTCACCTCCACTCACAGCTTGGGCTCTAGAACCCAAATCCTCGAGAGAGGCTGGACTCTCCACTACTCTGGAGTTGCCTGCGGCGAGAGGCGGCGGGCTGGTGTGGGCTTGCTCATAGCCCCCCAGCTCAGCCGCCATGTGTTGGAGTTCACCCCGGTGAACGAGAGGGTCGCTTCCCTGCGCCTTCGGGTCGGGGATAGGTCTCTCACTGTTGTTTGTGTTTACGGGCCAAATAGCAGTGCAGAGTACCCGGCCTTCTTGGAGTCTCTGGGAGGGGTGCTGGAAAGTGCTCCGACCGGGGACTCCATCGTTCTACTGGGGGACTTCAACGCTCACGTGGGCAGCGACAGGGTGGAGAGATCCTGCCTCAAGTGGAGGAGTTCAAGTATCTTGGGGTCTTTTTCACGAGTGAGGGAAGGAGGGAACGTGAGATTGACAGACGGATCGGTGCAGCTTCTGCAGTGATGCGGTCGCTGTACCGGTCTGTTGTGGTGAAGAAGGAGCTGAGCTGTAAGGCAAAGCTCTCGATTTACCGGTCAATCTACGTTCCTACTCTCACCTATGGTCATGAGCTTTGGGTCATGACCGAAAGAACAAGATCCCGGATACAAGCGGCCGAAATGGGCTTTCTCCGCAGGGTGGCGGGGCGCTCCCTTAGAGATAAGGTGAGGAGCTCGGTCACTCGGGAGGAGCTCAAAGTAGAGCCGCTGCTCCTCCACATCGAGAGGAGCCAGTTGAGGTGGCTCGGGCATCTGTTTCGGATGCCTCCTGGACGCCTCCCTAGGGAGGTGTTTCGGGCATGTCCCACCGGGAGGAGACCCCGGGGAAGACCTAGGACACGCTGGAGGGACTATGTCTCTCGGCTGGCCTGGGAACGCCTCGGTATCCCCCCGGAAGAGCTGGAGGAAGTGTCTGGGGAGAGGGAAGTCTGGGCGTCTCTGCTTAGACTGCTGCCCCCGCGACCCGGCCCCGGATAAGCGGTAGAAGATGGATGGATGGATGGAAAATATGTGTACACAGTGTATTTTTATAATATTTTTTGAGAATTACACAACCATTTCAGCTACATATAACTGATGCAATAGTCAAACATTTAACTCCCAGAATAAAATAACAACCCGTGTGGTTAAAAGTAGCCCAGAAGAGACCCAGAACTGAACAGCAGATGGCAGCAATGCACCAGCCGGTTCCAGAAATGGAAATATTTGCTTTACTCTTTTGCTGTTAAAATAACCCATGTCTTTGTCAAACAGGAGAAAAGTAGACAACTGGGAAGAGAGAAGATAAATGAACTGCTAGAAACAGTCTGTTTTACCTGTAGCTGAGAGCTCAGTGATGCACCATTAAGAGTAAGCTCCCGTATTGCTAACAAGTGAGGGTGAGTTCTTGAAAACATACATGCTGAAGGATTTTGACAGAATTTCCTTATAATTGATGAGCACACTGGCATTATAATGTAGCTAAGTGTACTTCTTTGCAACCTAAGAAAGTTGAAAAAGCTGGAGCTGCTGTTATTCATTGTTTATCATGATGTTATTTTATCAAATTGAGCTGTATGTGGACCCTAAACTAAAATTAGTTTGACACCCCTGGTCTAAGAGATTTCAACAATGTCTTTAGTGGAACTCTTCTCAACTCTATGGACGGCACACAATCGACCTACACACTAATATTCTTGATGCACAGTCGCACAGTAGATCTTGAATTAAACACTCAGCTCACTAAAAAAGGTCATAGTTAAGTTACATTACCAGCAGGACAAGCTCCACAGTAGAAAGAACCCTGTGTATTGAAGCATTCCACCACAGGGTTGGTGGAACAAGGTCTGTTGGGGAGACTGCACTCATCCACATCAGTGACACAGGTAGGGTTTCCAGGAGGAGCCTCCCAGCCTTTCTCACAAATACACTGGTACTTAGGCTGCAGAGAGGGATAGGGGGACTATGTATTAAGAACTGAAAAACATACAAGCACTTAAAGTAACAATGTGTAACATTTAGCCACCATCGTTCAAAAATATAATACAAAAAGACCCATTGCCGTATTGACTCTTAGACACGTGATTGGCAGAATCATATTTATTTCACTGACACAGTGCCCTCAGAGGAACAGAAAACTATGGAATAAATGATTTACATAGGCCGATTTACTGGACCCCATCAGAGTTGGATTTGTCTCTCTAGTTTAATCCTCGTTAGCCGAGAAGGGGAGAATAATCTGTGTTCGTACCATCTTAAAAAGTGTTATAACTCTTTGGAACGAAATAGATGATAACATAAAAGGTGTGCTGCAATAAAAAATACATATAAGACAAATATCTTCAAAAATATACTGAAGGGTAATAATAAATTATAAATGTAATAAATAATATTAGTTAAAATGTGTTTTAATAATTTAAATAATTTGATTTATAAATAATCCAGAGAATCATAATTAATTGAAATTGGAATTGCAGGATTAGTTTGTTTTTATGGATGTTGTTGTGGTTGTCTTGTACTTGTACTACTTTTTGTTTTGTATCATGTAGAGTTTTGAATTTTAAATGTTTAAAGGGGTAGGCAATGATAAGGCTCACACCTTGGCCTACACCTTTTTGATCAATGTGAGCTTTTGTTTGGAATTATTTAATTTTTTTCTTTAACTGTGTTCTTTTTTTCTTGCTTGACTGATGGGATCTGCGCCATCTAGTGGCTAAACGTTACATAGTGTTGCTTTGAAGTAAACAAGCAGATGATTATATAAGGCTGTTTGATACTGTAGATTAGATTGTGTAGATTAAGCTGCACTTTCTGATCTATGAAGGTTACCTGACCAGCCACGACCCGGTCTGCGTCTATACATGTCCCGTGCACACACAGTTCTTGTCCTGCGTTCCTGCAGTCATCATAGCGCTCTGTACAACGAGTCCCAGACCACTCCGGAGCACAGCTACAACTGCTCATACATACAGTAAATATAAAGACACTATAGAACAGCCTTGTTCAAAAACCTATATGTACTCTATGTATTATCATTGGGGCATTGAGATGAGATGCTCACGTGAATGACCCAGGTGTGTTCAAACAGGTGGCTCCATTCTGACAACCCAGCACTGTTCCTGCGTACAGCTGACATTCATTTAGATCTGTCCCACAGTTTGAGCCCTGATACAAAGACACAACAAGTGACACAACATTTTTAATTTCATACAACAAAATATTGTTAAAAATTTAATTCAAATTTGAAGCACACTTTTCCTTAAAGCCAATAGATCATTATTCATTAAATTTGTACAATTTATTTGTGTTTATGATGGAGGATGTGGAAGAATGTTCTGTACTTTATAGTCTTATAGTCTGTGAAATGCTTTAAAGCCACTGTTGTTGTGATTGTTGCCCTATATAAATAAAACTGAATTAGAATTTATGTGCAGCAAAGTGTGCCTGTAAAAGCCCTTATAAATCTTTAGTCAGCCTGAATTACAGTGTCATGTAGTTTAGTGAGAAAAAACAAAATGTGTTTTCATAGTGTGCAGCCACAAGAGTCATACATTTAAAGCAGCACTAGTGTTGCAGCTAAGACCACATTGACATAGACAGTAACTTTTTTTACTTTCGACACTGAGTCAGGACCATATCAGATTGAAAACAATGAAATGGGGTTCTAAACAAATGTACACCCGACTTTAGACCTAGTCAAATCTTATGGAGGAGTTAGAGTTTGGTAAAGAAGGTGGAATTAGAGTTTAAGATTTTTAATTAAATATATAATTATTCAAGTTTTTATTCAATCTCAAGAAAAGACAAATATACAATTTGTGATCTTGGTTGGTCCAAGACAAGAAGAGTAAATTTCACTTAGACCATGACATGACTAAGCTTTACAAAATGGCCCAGTCTCAAATCACTAACCAGCACTGTGTATTATACAGAAAAAGCCAGGTAACTAACCAAGCTTTAGTACAAATGACTTTGTAATGATAAAGTAAAATAAAATAGCAGTCTGTCTTTAATCTCTCTGTAACACTCATGTATGTTTGATGGGTTTGATGTGATATGTTTTAGCTGTTCTCTTAATACTCCACAATACTCACTGCCCAGTTGCTGGGACACAAGCAGTGATATGAGTTTAGTAGGTTCAGGCAAGTCCCTCCGTTCACACAGGGGTTACTGCTGCAGGACGTCCGCTGCACTGTCTGCAAGATAGAAGAAATGTTAAATATGTCATGTCATGTTTATTTTAGCTAACAATCATCTCTTACCAGTTCAAGAGCAGTCACTTTATTCTCAAGAGTTGTCACCTGTAAAAAGAAATACATTGACACTTCATTTAGTGGCTAAGAATATCAACATAGCTAACAAGGCCCTTGCTCTGGTCATTCTAATTGTTGAAAAATACCATTTATTTATCTATATGGTGATGAAACAATACTGATTATATAACTAATATACTGTGATACCTTTAATAAATGATTTACCAGCAGTAAAGAGAAGCAAATCTTACTTTAGTGCTGAGCTGGTTGAGTTTATTAGTAACATCAGGGGGTACTCCTCCTCCATTTGTCTTAATGTCTTCAATATCTGCTTTGTTGGATTTGACCTTAAAGTATGAAAGTATTACAAAATGTAACAATCATAATCCTTATTTTAACGGTTTTACCTGGTTTAAGAGCTGGGTGAGGTCTTCGTCGCCCACTTTAACCCGACCAGATGCCGAGGGCTTGAAGCAGATGTTTTTATTGTTGCCAGTGATGAAGACGAGGTCACCATTATCTGACAGCATCCGAGGTCTGTGTGGCCAAGTCACAACATTTTTGAAAAAAACTAATTCTGAAACGTCATTGCCTCAAACTCTTCTGAAACTGTAGTGCGGGCACAGGAGCATTATTGTTGTGCTTTTTGGCCTTAGCTTTCTTGCTCTCAAACTAACACAATGACATCAAACTAACATGTTTCTATAGAAATGTATACCATAGGGTTTGAGACAAAACACATTCCAAGCCTAATATGGCAAAGCAGCACATCATATTGATCAGCTGAGACTCAGCTACAATTTACCATTTAGCATTAACATTTACTCCAAACACAGACCAAACAGCAAGCAAACAAATACAGGTGGTACCAAAATACGCCAAATCCTGCTCTGTTCTTTATAATGGAGACTCCGCCTGAGCATTTCATAAAAAATCTTAATAGTTTTGGTTTGTTTCACATTAGAGGAATTATATTTGGTGCAGGTAAATGTTGATGTGTGTGGCTGTAATTTAATAGAAACTACAAAAATATGTATGTTAATATGTACATCATTTTTATTTAAAAAGTTTGTTTGTTCATGTTTGTTAATTAAACTACTCAATTTAATGTACACTTTAGATTAAACAGTGCTAAAACTGTTTTGTAGGTTTAGATGACTGTACACATTTTAACATACAACCACGTATTTTTAAAGAAATATAAAAAATATCAATATTTCTTTAAAAATCTGGTGTTGTTATTCTATTATATTAGCTATTGTGTTTATTAGAGTTGATATTGACCTGACCTGAGTTGATGCACAGATGATGGTGGTGAGAAAAGTATCAGCTGCAGTATTGTTATATTAATTGAATTACTCAGCAACAGCTTTACTAGTTGTAAAACCTGTTAAGTAACCTGTACAAATTTCAACAGTAGCAGTTTCTAAAAGGTGCATAGTGTCAAATGTTGTAGACAGAACAAAAAAACTCATCAGTTACAATCATGGGAGCAGATACAGGCCAGCCTAAACCAGGACATGGACACCTTGGCAGCCTACCTGCGTGAGTGGCGTTTACAGCTCAGCATCGGCAAGACAGTTGTAGCAGCTTACCACCTGAACAACAGTGAGGCCAGACGGGAACTGGACATATTCGTTAATAACAAGCGTCTTGAGTTCCAGCAAGCCCCACGGTACCTTGGCGTACGCCTGGATAGATCTCTAACATTCAAACAACATCTTGAAGAAGTGACGGCCAAAGTGTCATCAAGGGTGGCAATAATTCGACGTCTCGCTGGTACTAGCTGGGGTGCAACTGCCAAGGTGCTTCGAATATCAACAGTAGCTCTCGTCTTCTCCACAGCTGAATACTGGCGTGTGGGCTTCTGCACCAGGCTGGGGGCCTGGTGCAGAAGCCCACACGCCAGGAAAGTCGACACTGCCATAAATACCGCCCTTCGGACTATAACTGGCTGCCTGAATTCTACTGTCTACCATCTGCCAACACTAGCAGGAATTGCCCCAGCCGGCCTCCGACGAGAGGCTGCTACCCTCGCTCTTGCAAGGAAAGCCCAAAGATGCAACTGGCATATCCTGCACAACACCACCACAACAGCACTGCCTCCTCATAGACTGAAGTCCCGCCACCCGTACAACAAGGCGGCACAAGACCTGCTCAGGTCCATCCCTGAGGACCTGTCTACAGAGGCATGGCTCGCGGCAGCTTGGAAGCAGGAGTGGAGTCAGCAGGACCCTCACGAATCCACCGTTACATCTTTGACCCTGGAGGCGGTCTTGAAGGAGAGGATCTGCCACGTCGGCAATGGACTCTGCTAAACCGCCTGCGAACTGGGGTGGGACGTTACAAAGCATCGATGAGGAAGTGGGGCCTGGAGGACAGAGCAGTGTGTGAGTGTGGGGAGCCAGAGCAGACCGCTGAGCACATAATCAACACCTGTCCACTGTATAAACCACCTTCGGAGGCCGGCCTCTTCGACGTGGGACCTGAGATGAGAACGTGGCTGAGTTCTACTGAGCTGGACATTTGATGACGACACACGAAAGAAGAAGAAGAAGTTACAATCAAATCAGTCAAATAGTGTATAATAATACAAAAAAGTTTTTGCATTTGCTGTTTTAAAACAAAAGCCTATTTAACCATTCAGTGCAAATTCTTCATGATCCTTGAGTGGACTAACAGAAAACAGAGAAGACAAAACAAGCCAAAAAACTGATGCAGGAAAAGCACACTCATGTTTCTTTAGCAAACGATTTGCCAAACAAAAGAACTAAAATGTTTCTCTTTCAGTCTACATCTATCTCTTTCTTGTTTTAGAAACTATTTATTTTCCTTTTTCCCTCTCTTTCTTTTACTCTGGCCGTGAACTTAACAGATGCCATTGAAATCTTTTTGAAAGTCAGCTCCGTCAGACAAAAAATCGGACCGAGTTGACATCTGCTGGAGTCGACATACGAGGTTCATTTTTCACAAAACACCAATAGGTTTGGTAGGAGCCATATTTTCCAAGCTAGTTGCTAAATGCTAACAGTAGCTCTTTTAAGAGAATAAAATCATCTCAAAACTTTTAACCTTTTTTTCAGATATTTGAGGACAGTGTTGACTGATTATGGTTGTGACAAAGTAATTTCTAACAGTAGGATTCAAATTACTCAATAAGTAATTATTAAAACTTAATAGGAAAAACTAAATTCTATACTATTTTCAAAATGTATTACTTTATAACATAATGTCTGACGGTGTTAACAAAATGAAGGAACACTGTAAAACCTACTTTGCTTAAATATAATCTGTTAAGTCTTTTTTGAATATTAATATGTTTTTTAACAAAAGAGAATGCGGACAATGCATACATTTATTGCAAATCCACAGTAAAATTAGATTTGCAATAGATTTATGCTAATATCAATGATATGACCAACACAATCATTCTCTCACTTGACAGAAGTTATTTTTTTGGCTTTATTCTTTTTCTTAATTTCTCTAAACATTGCTGACAGAGAATTTAAAAACCTAATACAATTATTGTAGATATAATCCAGGGAAATGACACTATAAACTAATACAATTATAGTTAAATATTTATTTTATAACTTCATATCTCTAACTATTTAGTTAAGCTTTCTTAAAAAAGCATTATTGTGTTTAAATGATAGCTTAGCGGCTAATATGCAAGAGAATGATTGAACAAAACAAAACAACTTATTATTCAAGTAAGTACATACATTATTAATGTTGTTTTTTTTATATATATATTTTTACATTTTTATTTTTATTCTAAACAAGTTACAGCCGGTAGGGGCCTACAGATAATTTACAATGTGTAATAAAATATGTTTATATTTGTATTATTTATTAATTTTCTTTAAAAAAGATATATATATATATATATATATATATTCCAACCCAGGTTGTAGTACCTGGTTGAAGAAGTGGAACAACAGACACACAGGAAGGATGCTGTATAGGCTGCTGTACTAAACGACATGGACAGACCATCCCTGCACCAAAATTAAGTGAATGTGGTATTATATAACACAAAAACAACACAAAACACTGATGGTAATCTTCTTTTAGGCCTGGTGCATTTTAACCACATAAACAGACAAATGGATATCTACATTAAATATATACTATATGCTTTTTGTTAATATTTCATTAATTAAAACAGGGACAGAGACTGTTTGAAGCCAGCACATAATAGCACTGTAGCTCTCTAGCACTAATAGGTTTTAAACAACAACCTTTTAGCAGTTTGAGTAGACCTCACAACAAGGAACTTTGACTATTGTTCAGTTTTGACTGGGGTTAAGGATTAGAACTCAATTTCTGCATACTGCACAATTAAAAAACATTTTTGCAAACCGGAGTAAGATATAATTTATTCATTCATTAATTTTCTACCACTTATTCCCATTAGGGGTCGCGGGTGACTGGAGCCTAGCAGCTTTGGGCCTGAGGCCAGTTAGTCACAGGGCTGACATTTTTTAAACATAGACAGTGACGACCATTCACTCTCACATTCATTAACTAGGGACACTTTAGAGTTGCCAATTAAACTATAGATGCATGTCTTTGGGCAGTGGGAGGAAGCCGGAGTACCCGGAAAGAACCCACGGTAACAAAGTGAGGACATGATAAATTCTTAACACACAGTATATAAATACATTAAGGTCCATAAATATTGGGACATCGACACAATTCTAATCTTTTTGGCTCTATACACCACCACAATGGATTTGGAATGAAACAAATAAGTGTGCTTTAACTGCAGACTTTTAGCTTTAATTTGAGGGTATTTACATCCAAATCAGGTAAACGGTGTAGGAATTACAACAGTTTGTATATGTGCCTCCCACTTTTTAAGGGACCAAAGGTAATGAGACAGATTAAATAATAAATAATAAATACAAGAGAACCAGTTCCATTGGCAGCCATACATGCCCACGCCATGACACTACCACCACATGCTTCACTGATGAGGTGCTATGCTTTGGATCATGAGCAGTTCCTTTCCTTCTCCAGACTCTTCTCTTCACATCACTCTAGTACAAGTTGATCTTGGTCTCATCGGTCCATAGGATGTTGTTCCAGAACTGTCAAGGCTTTTTTAGATGTTGTTTGACAAACTCTAATCTGGCCTTCCTGTTTTTGAGGCTCACCAATGGTTTACATCTTGTGGTGAACCCTCTGTATTCACTCTGGTGAAGTCTTCTCTTGAGTGTTGTCTTTGACACTCATACACCTACCTCCTGGAGAGTGTTCTTGATCTGACCAACTGTTGTGAAGGGTGTTTTCTTCACCAGGGAAAGAATTCTTTGGTCATCCACCTCAGTTGTTTTCCGTGGTCTTCCGGGTCTTTTGGTGTTGCTGAGCTCACCGGTGCGTTCTTTCTTTTTAAGGATGTTCCAAACAGTTGATTTGGCCACACCTAAAGATTTGCTATCTCTCTCTGATGGGTTTGTGTTGTTTTTTTTTTTCATTTTGAGAGTTGACAGCAATAGTTTCCAAATGCAAAAAGCACACTTGAAATGAACTCTGAACCTTTTATCTGCTCCTTGTAAATGGGATAATGAGGGAATAACACACACCTGGCCATGGAACAGCTGAGCAGCCAATTGTCCCATTACTTTTGGTCCCATAAAAAGTGGGAGGCACAAATACAAACTAAAAGTCTGCAGTTAAAGCACATCTTGTTTGTTTCATTTCAAATCCATTGTGGTGGTGTTTGGAGCCAAAAAGATTAGAATTGTGTTGATGTCCCAATATTTATGGACCGGACTGTACATACATACTCAAAACAAAACATTGACTATTGATTAGTAAATTTCTACTTACTGATCCGAGACGGCAGCTCTCTCATCTTTCCTCTCTCCTCCTGTATTTTTTAACTCTCCCTGCAGTTCCACAAGGAGAAGCATGAAGCACAGCCACGGCAGCCACAGTCTCCGGCCCATGGTCCGGTCCGCTCTGGCCTTCAGCTTTACCGTGCTTTGATAGGTAGTAGTTTCACTTGAATGACTTTTACCAAGACTTTGACCTGACGGGGCTTTTATAAAAATGCATCTTAGTGCAAAAAAGCTGGTCAGGGCAATCTTTAGAACAGCACATGATTAAAGCAGATGAATAACCAGCAGTTTGTAAATAGGCCATGTTGACAAATGAACTCTAAGTAAAGTCTCATAAAGAGTCCTGTAAAAGAAAGTGACTTTTAATAGCTGTCATAGAATTGTAAAAATGATCACTTTACTCCATAAACTTTAACACAACATAAACATTTACAAGAATACCTGTAAGTAGTTTGTTCAGTGTGCCTCTGAAGGCTACTTACATAAGAGACTTTAAATATCACTCATAACCAAACCTGTTTGTGATTAATACTCAACAAAACGGTTGAAGTAAAGGCATCTGGACTCGGTTTTCAAGGTGAAGACGTTCCGTGTATGTATGTCAACCTTCACAGACATACTCAACAAAACAAAAGCAAAGAGCCACAAGAGCAGTTGTTGGAGTTCCAAAGTGTTTGAACGCCTGTGTAAAGTGGCTGTGTGTTTTAATAGGGTCATAGGCCATATCACTGATCTAATATACTGCTACAAACGATTAAAAGAACTTTAAAATAACCATTTTAGCCACAGCAGCCAGTGCAGTGATTAAAAAAATTGGTGTAATTAGTTTTCCTGGTGTGGCCCAGTCATAGTCAGTACCTGCATTATGTCCACATTGTAACTGATGTCTTGTGTTTTTTGAAAGACCAGAGAACATTCCTTTAGTTGAATGTGCTGTAAAATAACACACACATAACGTATGTAACGCTTTGCATACGAGACTTAAAATTCAGCCCCAAATCAGTCCTGGTAGGATTCATTGATGGACTTTTGTGTCATTTAACATGAAGTTACTTTGGTACAAAATGTGCTCTATAAATACATTTTTTTCTATTGTTGTAATTTCAAAACAACAAAATCATTCAAATAATTATTTTTTTACTTCTCTAAAATGACGTTTCTTAATTTTAGGAATGTAATGTTATGCTTAGTATGATAAGGGAGAAGAAAATGTTCATAGTATATCAACAGGCTGGGCAATATGTCTAAAAAAGAAAATTACTTTTTTAACTATTTATTATAACATTGCATTTTTTTTGCTACAAAACAACAATAACAAAACTACTGCATTGTTTGTTTGCCTTTTTTAAGTTATAGCCTTTAGTTATAGATTCCATAGACCAGGTCTAATTCATGCGCCATACAAAGTCTTGTTGAAAGACTTCAGAGCACATGGCTCATATGCATGAATCAACAAAGTAGCACACTTAAATGACACCATTGCAGGTACAGCTCTACATGTTAAAGGTTTGATAAAATCGGGAAATTCAAATGGAATACTTCCAAATAAATGGCAAATGGGAGTTAAATCTGTATCAAGAAACCATATTTAAAGAACTTCTAGAAACACCTTTGTCTTCTCGTGGCAAAATGGAAAATAGTGCTATGGTTAGAAAAAAACAAAATTTGAAATTCCTTTTCGAAATAAGATGGTGGTGTTTCTGGATGGAGTTCACATGTGGCTTATTCCTTTATGGAACCAGCTTTAACTTTCATTTGTTTGTTTTTTACTATTCCTTTATTATCCACTTGGGGAAATTCATTGTCGGCAGCCACCACCAGTGGGAGCCCAGCATGTTTTTAATGTTTGTGGAGGAAATAGGGGTACTTGGAGGAAACCCTCCCTAGCACAGGGAGAACAAAAAGAAAGGAGTAACTTCTGGAAGTGTTCCTGATCCATGCAGTAATTTCCAACAGAATCGGGACTGTTGTTATGCAGCCTCTATAACCCTTTCCCCTGGGGAATTATTAAAGTTTAACTAAATTGAATACTGACCCTTGACCTTCTCCCTTTCACAGAGACTTTTATAGTTCTGCAGAATGTGAATATTCAGTCTTTGCAATTTTATGTTAAGTAAATTCTTTTCAATTGATCCTTTCTCACACGGAACAACCTCCTGGACCAGAACCAGTCTGGGTTCAAGAGCGGTCATTCCACCGAAACTGCCCTGCTCTCAGTCATCGAAGCTCTGAGACTGGCAAAAGCAACATCCAAGTCATCTGTACTCATCTTACAGGATCTGTCTGCTGCTTTTGACACTGTTAATCATCACATCCTCCTGTCCTCTCTCAGGGCGATGGGTGTCTCTGGAATGGCGTTGCAATGGTTCAAGTCTTACCTCTCGGATAGGTCATTCAGAGTATCCTGGAGAAACGAGGTCTCTGAGTCCCTACATCTTAATACAGGGGTGCCACAGGGCTCAGTGCTTGGACCGCTACTCTTTTCCATATACATGACATCCCTTGGCTCTGTCATCCAGAAGCATGGCTTTTCCTATCACTGCTATGCAGATGACACTCAACTCCACCTGTCATTTCATCCTGACGATCCGACGGTCTCTGCTCGCGTCTCGGCATGTCTGAGTGACATCTCACTTTGGATGAAGGACCATCACCTGCAGCTGAACCTTGCAAAAACAGAACTGCTTGTGATTCCGGCCAAACCAGGGACCCACCACAACCTCTCCATTCAACTAGGCCCATCAACTATTACACCGTCCAGCACTGCCAGAAATCTGGGAGTGGTAATTGATGATCAGCTAAACTTCAAGTCATGTCGCCAGCACCACCCGGTCCTGTAGATTCATCCTCTACAACATTAGGAAAATTAGACCTTTCCTATCAGAGCACTCTACGCAAATTCTAGTCCAGGCTCTTGTCTTGTCCAAACTGGATTATTGCAATGCTCTACTGGCTGGAGTCCCTGCCTGCACAAACAAACCTCTGCAGCTGATCCAGAATGCAGCGGCAAGAGTGGTCTTTAATGAACCAAAGAGAGCACACGTAACTCCTCTATTCATTAGGCTACACTGGCTCCCGGTTGACGCCCGCATCAAGTTCAAAGCTATGCTCTTGGCCTACAAGACCACCACTGGTTCTTCACCCTCATATCTTCAGTCACTCATACAGACCTACGTTCCTACCAGATCCCTGCGCTCTGCAAATGAACAACGTCTGGTGGTACCATCCCAAAAAGGTAAAAAATCACTCTCACGTACCTTCTCTGGATCTGTTCCACATTGGTGGAATGATCTGCTGCTGCAACAAGATCAGCAGATTCTGTAGCCATCTTTAAAAAACACCTGAAAACACATCTCTTCCGTCAACACCTGACTGACAAACACTGAGTTCTACTTCCTTTCTATCGATTCCTTTCTTTAAAAAAAAAAATAAAAATTCTCTTATCCTTAGCATTGTATACTGTGCTGGGTTTAAACTGACTAGTTTTTTGTGCTTTTTGTACCTTGTGTTGTTAAAATTGCTTCCATTGTTATCCTCACTTGTATGTCGCTTTGGATAAAAGCGTCTGCCAAATGACTAAATGTAAATGTAAATGTGATCCAGCTAGTAGCACATTGTATTAGGAATGATCTGTGACTAAATGAGATGTTTTATTAAATAAGCACATCCTGTAAGCTTTGACCAATCACATTTTCATACATAGAGTTCTACAGAGAAGTGCTGTAGCACTGGCTACATCTGCTTACACAGTTTGATGCATTGTATTAGTATTTTGAACTATTGAATTGGTCCAGTTTTAGTTTTTTAAGGGAAGGAGTTTTTGGGTAATGCAGCGTTAAGGTGGGACTTTAAACATACAGTATATTCTCACTCTTTTTACTGGTTTGACTGGACTAATAATCATTTGGCTACATCCGCAAGCGATTTCAGGGAACGGACTTTGACTGAGACACTTCAAATCCAGAGAACAGAGCTCTCCACATTTGTTTTGAATACAGCCTCCTTCTGAATACACAGCTCTTTGTGTGTGTCCAGTTAGCTGAATCCTGTGTGGTTTTCAGAGACATTGGAGGCTGTGCTACTTACATAACAGTCAATATACAACTCTGGAAAAAATGAAGAGACCACTGCAAAATGATCAGTTTCTCTGGTTTTACTATTTATAGGTATGTGTTTGGGTAAAATTAACATTTTTTATTCTATAAACTACTGACAACATTTTTCCCAAATTCCAAATAAAAATATTGTAATTTAGAGCATTTATTTCCAAGAGGATAGTGATGACCACACATGTTTTTCATGTATGTTTTATACTTGTCCTTATTAAATAAAATTTGGTTCAGATGATCACCTCATCAGTAGAATGAGGTGTGCCTGTGTTGGGATTCAACAGACATTGAAATGGAATGGCTTCCAAACTTGTAGAGATGCTGATTGCTAGAAAAAATTGCAGTGGTCTCTTAATTTTTTCCAGAGCTGTAATATGTAACTTTATATGGTGCAGGTCAGCTGAACTGCGACTGTAAATGTCTCCTTCCTGTTTGAATCAGAACCTTTCATGAGCTGTTGTAAGGCAGGTCAACCGTCTGTGAGTTAAACATCTCCATGTAATGAGTGCAGGACACAGGTTAAAGAGAGAGGATCATGTGAGTGGAGCCAACCTAAAGTCACACAGCGTCTATGGACAGGTTTTTGATATTGATATGTACATACAGACGTGGACAAAAATGTTGGTACCCTTCGGTCAATGAAAGAAAAACTCACAATGGTCACAGAAAAAACTTTATTCTGACAAAAGTAATAATAAATAAAAATTCTATGAAAGTTAACCAATTATAGTCAGACATTGCTTTTCAACCATGCTTCAACAGAATTATTTAAAAAATAATGGAACAGGCCTAGACAAAATTGTTGGTACCCCTAGAAAAGACTGTAAATAATGTGACCAAATGGACATGTTAATTCAAGGTGTGTGCACTAATTAGCATCACAGGTGTGTACAATCTTGTAATCAGTCAGTGGGCCTATTTATAGGGCTTCAGGTAGTCACTGTGTTGTCTGGTGATATGGTGTGTACCACACTCAACATGGACCAGAGGAAGCGAAGGAAAGAGTTGTCGCAGGAGAATAGAAAGAAAATTATAGACAAACATGATAAAGGTAAAGGCTATAAGACCATCTCCAAGCAGCTAGATGTTCATGTGACTACAGTTGCACATATTATTCAGAAATTTAAGATCCATGGGACTGTAGCCAACCTCCCTGGACGTGGCCGCAGGAGGAAAATTGATGACAAATCAAAGAGACGGATAATCCGAATGGTAACAAAAGAGCCCAGAAAGACTTCTAAAGAGATCCAAGGTTAACTCCATGCTCAAGGAACATCAGTGTCAGATCGCACCATCCGTCATTGTTTGAGCCAAAGTGGACTACATGGGAGACGACCAAGGAGGACACCATTGTTGAAAACAATTCATAAAAAAGCTAGACTGGAATATGCCAAACTACATGTTGACAAGCCACAAAGCTTCTGGGAAAATGTCCTATGGACAGATGAGACAAAAATGGAACTTTTTGCCAAGGCACATCAGCTCTATGTTCACAGACGGAAAAACGAAGCATATCAAGAAGAGAACACTGTCCCTACTGTCAAACATGGAGGAGGCTCTGTTATGTTCTGGGGCTGCTTTGCTGCATCTGGCACAGGGTGTCTTGAATCTGTGCAGGGTACAATGAAATCTGAAGACTATCAAGGGATTCTAGAGAAAAATGTGCTGGCCAGTGTCAGACAGCTTGGTCTCAGTCGCAGGTCATGGGTCTTGCAACAGGACAATGACCCAAAACACAGCAAAAAACACCCAAGAATTGTTAAGAGGAAAACATTGGACTATTCTAAAGTGGCCTTCTATGAGCCCTGACCTCAATCCTATTGAGCATCTTTGGAAGGAGCTGAAACATGCCGTCTGGAAAAGACACCCTTCAAACCGGAAACAACTGGAGCAGTTTGCTCATGAGGAGTGGGCCAAAATACCTGCTGAGAGGTGCACAAGTCTCATTGACAGTTACAGGAGTCGTCTGATTGCAGTGATAGCCTCAAAAGGTTGTGCAACAAAATATTAAGTTAGAGGTACCAACAATTTTGTCTAGGCCTGTTCCATGAGTTTATTTTTTAAAATAATTCCGTTGAAGCATGGTTGAAAAGCAATGTCTGACTTTCATTGGTTAACATTCATAGAATTTTTATTTATTATTACTTTTGTCAGAATAAAGTTTTTTCTGTGACCATTGTGAGTTTTTCTTTCATTGACCAAAGGGTACCAACAATTTTGTCCACGTGTGTATTTATTCAAAGACATTGTTGGACTTCTCCCAAAGTGTAATTTCCAAAAGTTCCCCTGTTATGTGTTAATTTAATCAAACCAGTCTGTCCCTCGACTGGTTTGGTCATACATTACAAGGTAGTATAACATGCCACGTTGTCTCCTTGTCTTGTAAACCCTGCTATTTTTTAGAATAGTGAGAATAAAAAACATTTTCCACTTGTGTCTGAAAAGCCAACACCACCTGTCTGAGGGGGACAAGTCAGGGCGATGGGTGTCTCTGGAATGGCGTTGCAATGGTTCAAGTCTTACCTCTCGGATAGGTCATTCAGAGTATCCTGGAGAAACGAGGTCTCTGAGTCCCTACATCTTAATACAGGGTAGCCACAGGGCTCAGTGCTTGGACCGCTACTCTTTTCCATATACATGACATCCCTTGGCTCTGTCATCCAGAAGCATGGCTTTTCCTATCACTGCTATGCAGATGACACTCAACTCCACCTGTCATTTCATCCTGACGATCCGACGGTCTCTGCTCGCGTCTCGGCATGTCTGAGTGACATCTCACTTTGGATGAAGGACCATCACCTGCAGCTGAACCTTGCAAAAACAGAACTGCTTGTGATTCCGGCCAATCCAAAGACCCACCACAACTTCTCCATTCAACTAGGCCCATCAACCATTACACCGTCCAGCACTGCCAGAAATCTGGGAGTGGTAATTGATGATCAGCTAAACTTCACAAGTCATGTCGCCAGCACCACCCGGTCCTGTAGATTCATCCTCTACAACATTAGGAAAATTAGACCTTTCCTATCAGAGCACTCTACGCAAATTCTAGTCCAGGCTCTTGTCTTGTCCAAACTGGATTATTGCAATGCTCTACTGGCTGGAGTCCCTGCCTGCACAACCAAACCTCTGCAGCTGATCCAGAATGCAGCGGCAAGAGTGGTCTTTAATGAACCAAAGAGAGCACACGTAACTCCTCTATTCATTAGGCTACACTGGCTCCCGGTTGACGCCCGCATCAAGTTCAAAGCTATGCTCTTGGCCTACAAGACCACCACTGGTTCCTCACCCTCATATCTTCACTCACTCATACAGACCTACGTTCCTACCAGATCCCTGCGCTCTGCAAATGAACAACGTCTGGTGGTACCATCCCAAAAAGGTAAAAAATCACTCTCACGTACCTTCTCTGGATCTGTTCCACATTGGTGGAATGATCTGCTGCTGCTACAAGATCAGCAGATTCTGTAGCCATCTTTAAAAAACACCTGAAAACACATCTCTTCCGTCAACACCTGACTGACAAACACTGAGTTCTACTTCCTTTCTATCGATTCCTTTCTTTAAAAAAAAAAAAAAAAAATTCTCTAATCCTTAGCATTGTATACTGTGCTGGGTTTAAACTGACTAGTTTTTTGTGCACTTATGCTTTTTGTACCTTGTGTTGTTAAAATTGCTTCCATTGTTATCCTCACTTGTAAGTTTGCTTTGGATAAAAGCGTCTGCTAAATGACTAAATGTAAATGTAAATGTGATCCAGCTAGTAGCACATTGTATTAGGAATGATCTGTGACTAAATGAGATGTTTTATTAAATAAGCACATCCTGTAAGCTTTGACCAATCACATTTTCATACATAGAGTTCTACAGAGAAGTGCTGTAGCACTGGCTACATCTGCTTACACAGTTTGATGCATTGTATTAGTATTTTGAACTATTGAATTGGTCCAGTTTTAGTTTTTTAAGGGAAGGAGTTTTTGGGTAATGCAGCGTTAAGGTGGGACTTTAAACATACAGTATATTCTCACTCTTTTTACTGGTTTGACTGGACTAATAATCATACATCAGCGATTTCAGGGAACGGACTTTGACTGAGACACTTCAAATCCAGAGAACAGAGCTCTCCACATTTGTTTTGAATACAGCCTCCTTCTGAATACACAGCTCTTTGTGTGTGTCCAGTTAGCTGAATCCTGTGTGGTTTTCAGAGACATTGGAGGCTGTGCTACTTACATAACAGTCAATATACAACTCTGGAAAAAATGAAGAGACCACTGCAAAATGATCAGTTTCTCTGGTTTT
Organism: Perccottus glenii; assembly: GCA_024416835.2. Classification (NCBI taxonomy): domain Eukaryota; kingdom Metazoa; phylum Chordata; class Actinopteri; order Gobiiformes; family Odontobutidae; genus Perccottus; species Perccottus glenii. The sequence continues at coordinate 7,026,870 of CM044558.2, forward strand.
ACTATTTATAGGTATGTGTTTGGGTAAAATTAACATTTTTTATTCTATAAACTGACAACATTTTTCTCAAATTCCAAATAAAAATATTGTAATTTAGAGCATTTATTTCCAAGAGGATAGTGATGACCACACATGTTTTTCATGTATGTTTTATACTTGTCCTTATTAAATAAAATTTGGTTCAGATGATCACCTCATCAGTAGAATGAGGTGTGCCTGTGTTGGGATTCAACAGACATTGAAATGGAATGGCTTCCAAACTTGTAGAGATGCTGATTGCTAGAAAAATTGCAGTGGTCTCTTAATTTTTTCCAGAGCTGTAATATGTAACTTTATATGGTGCAGGTCAGCTGAACTGCGACTGTAAATGTCTCCTTCCTGTTTGAATCAGAACCTTTCATGAGCTGTTGTAAGGCAGGTCAACCGTCTGTGAGTTAAACATCTCCATGTAATGAGTGCAGGACACAGGTTAAAGAGAGAGGATCATGTGAGTGGAGCCAACCTAAAGTCACACAGCGTCTATGGACAGGTTTTTGATATTGATATGTACATATTTATTCAAAGACATTGTTGGACTTCTCCCAAAGTGTAATTTCAAAAGTTCCCCTGTTATGTGTTAATTTAATCAAACCAGTATGTCCCTCGACTGGTTTGGTCATACATTACAAGGTAGTATAACATGCCACGTTGTCTCCTTGTCTTGTAAACCCTGCTATTTTTTAGAATAGTGAGAATAAAAAACATTTTCCACTTGTGTCTGAAAAGCCAACACCACCTGTCTGAGGGGGACAAGTCCGTGTTTAATAAGGAGTTGACAATCCGGTGTCCACAGGGTTCAACAAGGTTCTGAACAGATGAAAGATTATGTACAATGTCAAATGAAGGTTTATGAGGATGCGACTTGATTTAGAACATGTGTTTACTCTCTACTACCATCCTGTAAGGGGTCACAGGAGACTGTAGGGTTTTTGTAGTGTCCTATATCTAAAAAGTCAGCACCTTAAGTTATCTAGCAGTGCTTACAAGACAATGTAATATTAACAAGAAAAGTTCTCCCAACTGAGTGAGAGGAGCCAGGGTCAGGGTGGGTCCATGGGTCAGGCCAGGACATACTCCCAATGAACTATGAGGGAAGAAATTAATCCAAGAAAGAAGGCTGCCCATGTTACCAGAAAGTAAAGTCATGTGACATAAAGGTATAAAGAAAGAGCTAATTTACTGCTGCTTGGAATTCTATACATATTTTGTCAGTGCGGTTAAATGGAGTATTTACTGTATTGGTATGTATGAAAGAATTGTTTGTTACACATGTTGCAAAAGATTCTAGATGCACAAAATGTCTTTTTTAGCCATTTTTTTTTTCCTGTCCCAATAAACAATTCTGAGACCTGAAGCAAACTGAAGTTTTTATTTTATTGCTGAAGGTTGTAAAACCAGAAATACAAAAACACATTTACACCAATTCATGTATATTCTTTATAGAAAAACAAGCCCTTCATTCATTTTCCTCCTCGTAGTCCCATTAGGAATCACGAGTGACTTGAGCCTATCCCAGCACTTTTGGGCCTGTGGTGGGGTACACACCAGTTGTTTGCAGTGCTGACATTTAGAGACAGAGAGTGACAGACAACCATTCACTGTGATACATTCACTCATTAGGGATACTTTACAGTTGCCAATCGAGGTGCAGACGAGAGGAAACCTGGAGTACCCAGTGAAAACCCACGGTAAAACGGAGAGGATGTGCCACGTGCACTTCTAAAAATCATGTCTTTATCACGGGCAAAAATTAGTTAATAATGATAATATCCACATAGAATAATCTTTTACTTCTTAGGAGTCCTGTGTGCTAGGAGAGCAGAATCTGTAGAAGCCTGGACACAACTACCACATTAAGGCTGTTACCAAGAACTTTGTAGCACTGCTTCAGGGAGATGTGTTCTGGGATTACTGCAAAAAAAGGAGAACAGTTTTTAGTTCACTGATATCATTGTGTCTTAGAACATCATTCAATAAAAATGTAAAAAAAATGTGATTTTGTTTCAAATTGAAACAAAATCACATAAGACATTTGTTATAAAATGTGAGATATTGAGCCAATCATTTTAAATTGGAATAGACATAAGAGTCAAGCATTTTGCAGGATTACAGAGCTGAATATGTTTTACATTTAAAACTCATTTTGCATTTTTTTGTGTTCTATGATTACTTACCCCAAATATCTAACTCACTCAACCCTGGACAGATGTAAATATTGAAATTATGCCGAGATAATCCATCCACCTTACAAGTGTGGCATTTCAAGATGCTGATTAGAGAGCAAGATTATTGCACAGTTGTGCCATAATAAAAGGCCACTCTTTAATGTGCAGTTTTATCGTGTCCGGGGTCAGTATCTGGTGTGATCACCATCACATCATCTCCGTCACATAGATATCAACAGGCAGTCCCATCTGCCATCTGATACATCATGTCTGCCATCTGCCCTGTACAGTGAAAACTGGGATTTGTCTGAGAAGAGAACACCTCTCCAAAGTGCCAACAGCCATTGAATATGAGCATCTGCCCTCTCAAGTCAGTTACGACGATGAACTGCAGTCAGGTTGAGACTTTGATGGGGACAACGAGCGCAGATGAGCTTCCCTGAGACGGTTTCTGACAGTTTGTGCAGAAAGTCTTTGGTTATGCAAACTGATTGTTGCAGCAGCTGTCCGAATGGATGGTCTCAGAGGATCTCGGAGGTGAAGATGCTTGATGTGGAGGTCCTGGGCTGGTGTGGTTACACGTGGTCTGTGGTTGTGAGGCTGGTTGGTTGTACTGACAAATACTCTGAAACATCTTTGGAGACGGCTTATGGTAGAGAGATTAAAATTCAATTCACAGCTCTGGTGGACATTCCTGCAGTCAGCATGCCAATGCTAGCTCCCTCCAAACCTGTGACATCTGTGGCATTGTGCTGTGTTATAAAAGTGTAGTTTTAGAGTGGCCTTTTATTGTGGGCAGTCTAAGGCACACCTGTGCAATAATCATGCTCTCTAATCAGAATCTTGAAATGCCACACCTGTGAGGTGGATGGATTATCTCGGCAAAGGAGAAGTGCTCACTAACACAGATTTGGACAAATTTGTGAACAATATTTGACAGAAATAGGCCTTTTGTGTTCATAGAAGAAATGCTTAAAAATGTTTGTTCAGTTTAATAAAAAAAATTGTGACTGCCTTAAGGTTGCCCCAGTAGCTTGTTGTTTCCCAATACTTGCATATTACAAGAAACCTCAAACCTAATCTGTCTTACACATCAGACACAGAGCTGGCTACTGCCATCTGTCCAGTGCAGGAAATTTGAAGCATTCAGAATGTCTTACCAAAGCTTTTAGGGAAGCCCATCAGGTTGGCCACTTCTTTGGGAGTAAAATACCGCAGCTTTAGTGTCTGTAAGCACTTTAGTTTCTCCACATCAGAGAGCTCATCCAGTCTTCTGAATACAGTCTCCAGCTGTAAGATTCAGAAGCACTGCATTTTTATCCACACAGACAATAAATTTGTAGAGACTTAGTAAACCTACAACAAAAAGTCCAGCCCTACCTCGGCTTCTGAAGAACACTGCAGTACTGAACCGGTTCCTTCAACATAGCGCCCGTAGCTGAAGATTTAAAAAAAGAAAATAGTGGTATTAACACAAAGTAATCTGTATTCTATAATAATCTGTATTGTATCTGTAGTCTGTGTAACAAGGTGTGATTTGAATTTTATTCTGCTAACATCAAGCACAGAAAACAGAAAGGGTTGGACTTGCAAGTTAAAGGAGAAATAAGGGATATGTCCATGTTTCATTCAAAATTGGACAAATTCTGTTTTCCCTTTTGTGGCTTTACATTGTGGGTGTTGTCAATCAAACTGTGCCCCTTTGCAATAAGTCTTTCCTGCTTTGTTACTGCTGGAAAATCATCCACAGCCAAGCAAAATGCAGAACAGACCCAATTTGTGAGATGTGTGATTAGCTTAGAAGAGTGAGAAAACAAAGGAGGGATAAAGTGGAGAATAAATCCAGGTTCCCGTGTGGCAAAGAAAGTTTAAGGTCAGTGTCATTATCACTAGCATACATCTGTTTACAATTAAAAGCATACTGTGTAAGTCATTTGAGATTGTTTTTGCCATGCAAAAGGCTTAATAAGTCCCCTCTCAGACTCTAAAAATTTTACTATGTAACTTTGGAGCAAGGATGTATTTTTAGAACAGGATCCTGAATGAGTAATGGTCGCCCATTATTTTCAACAGATGTTGCTCACTGGTGCAGCACAACAATAAAGCTTTTGGCTTCTGTGACAACAAACATCTGAATGAAACAGTGTCACTAACGACTCTCCTGAGCCATTAACGACTCTCACATCAGGAGTCACACTGTCCTTTCAGAGACAACGACCATGAGACCAGATCATGATTCGACGCCACAAGGGTTTGGTGTCCGGGTGGTTACACAAACGCAGAGGCTCACTTCATACCCTCCCACAAGGACAAGGCTCAAAGGCAGAAATTGATGTAAAGCATAAAACAAACAGATCCAGTTTTTTTTTACTGCCATGACAAAGTAAACATAGCATAAAAACTGAGGCTGAATCTGATTCAGACAGTGGCTTACAGCTGCGAGGATTTCCATTATTACTCACTCTGGTGTCATAAATTATCATACATTTATGGGTTTTTAAAATGATTGATTGTATAGGTCATAATTATCGTACGTGTGGCAACACTGCCTGGAATACTCTAAACTAATTAACTGTTTTTTGGCAAACGTTATGACAGGAGCATTGTTGATACAAGATGTGGACCAAATATAAATATATATGTATAGTGTTTTGACCTGCAAGTGCATTGGTAACGATGGTATGAAGGTGGGGGAGTAGGTACCCTTTAGTGAAACAAATGGACCTCCTGCACGTGGGCCGAACAATGTCCAGTATGAGGGCGTATCGCAGCAGAGTTTTTGAAGGGAGAAGATACTGCTCCAGGTCCATTTCCTGGAGCGGTTCCAGGAAGTCTTGAATCTGTCTGATGGACATGTTGCTGTTTTGCACCATCTTTCTCTTGACTTCTGTTGTTGTTTCAAGTTTATAAAGAAGCGGACCTGTCTCTTGTCCGTCTTTAGGCTGCTGAGAGCTGGGAGGGTGCAGACTCAAAATCGTAGCTTGCTCTGGCGATTCCATTTCAGTGTGGACTGTAAACGCCGCTAAAATCTAACAGGACACACAGGACATTAACTTTGAACTCCACACGAAGACAACAAACTGTTAGCAGCTCACCTTTGAATGGGCATCAGCACTGAGGCTTTCATTTGAGATTTTAGCAATGAGGAAATAACGGAGCCTGGAGTTGGGGATCCCAACCTGGATAAAAAAATTTAATATTCATACTGTTTGTATGGAATGCCAGTGCTTCAGCAGTCATCATTTGGCTCAGTGCAACATTCTCACTACAGATACCTTTATCAAGTTAACATCATACTGTAGTTTTCTTACACTTGTGGGTGAGACCATGATCTCCTGGAAGGTATATCCACATTTTGCCAGAATTTTCACCAGATGATTCCTAGTTACAAGAAAAAAACACATTAACCCTTAGAAATAAAAATATGGATCATTCTCAGCACTATATTGAGTAATATTTATGATGACAATCACTGAAAGCATGGAAAAAATGGCCTACCAAGTTCTCCTCCTCATTATGTGAGAGACACAAACCTAGATGTTATGATATTGCATTTTGATCGTCTTACCTGGCACAGGACTCCTCAAAGCCTTTCACGTTCTCCAGAAGGATGTAGCGGGGAAGTTTAGACAGCCTACGAAACGGGCATTAAACGAGAAATAATTACATATTTTAATATATAAAGAAAAATTAAATAAAATCAAAGTACTTGGAATTTGTTTTCTAATGGTTGGTGCATACACAAAATAGGTTTAAATGTAATGTGTTCTCAAAATACTGGCAAAGATCAAATCTGAGCGATGTTGGGCTTAATTACCTTGGAAGAAGATTGAGAACATAAAGGAAGCTCTTGGTTCTTTGATCTACAATGTCACGTTTAAGTCCTAACCTACAAAGGAAAGAAAGAGTCAAATCAAAGAAGTTTCTGTCACAACAAGAATGGCTAAACTCTGCCACATTAAAAATCTAAATCATTTAACCCTCCTGGGTCCCTCGAACATTTTTTTTTGCATCTTTTGAATTTCATTTTAACTTTGTGTTGATTTAAATGGCAACACAAATGGCATAATGTGGACAGGTTGTGTATTTTGGGGTAAATTCGTACATTCTTAAAATTGCCTTTAATTGACTCCTATTCAAAATGCATTTTGCAAATGCATTTGTTAGTGTGTTGCATTTTCAACACACTAACATTGCAACATGCTTTGTTTTGTTCAAAAACCTTTGAACAAAAAGGGCATTCATCGCCCCCTCTATTACCTTCCTCAATTGGCTCGTTTGTTTTCAGACCAGTGACTGAGGCAGAGGTCTACAAAGCCCTCAAGCAGCTGGAAACAGACAAACCTGCAGGTCCAGACAATCTTGATCCTTTTTTTTCTTAAAATGTCAAAAGATTTTATAACTGAACCTTTGACATATCTTTTTAACTTTAGCCTTTCCAACAATGTTATCCCTATGGTCTGGAAGTCTGCTTTTGTTCTTCCTTTGTTGAAAGAAGGGGACTTGGCCGATCTTAATAACTACAGGCCGATATCAAAGTTATGTCCTGGCAAAGGTCTTTGAGAAAATTGTTGCTGAACAGCTTAAAAATTTATTGAGGTTCATGACATTTGATCAAACAATCAATCTGGTTTTCGAAAATTACACAGAACAATAACCGCTGCAAGTAGTTAAAGTAGTTAATGATATCATTGAGGCTCTTGATTGTAAAAAGTAGGGATGCACCGATACCACTTTTTTGGAAAACGAGTACGAGTACTTGCATTTCAGTACTCGCCGATACCGATACCGAGTACTTAATCAAAAAAATATGGCTCGTTGCGGCGTGAAACTCTCGTCTATCCACTGGGAGGTTAGGCTAATTAGCGACACGGGGCAAACACTGCTTGTCCAAATATGTGTGGTGAAACTAAACGAAGAGGAGGCTTGCAGTAGGCTGTGGGTGTGTTTTTTTCACGGAGTCTTGTAGTTTAGGCAGCTCCGTGTCAGTCATGTAGCGGCGGCTTGGGACATCATATCTGGGCTCCAGAACATGGAGGAGACGCATGAATCCCACATTTTCTACCTCCGAAAGTGGCTGGTCACTCAATGCAATGTACTTGATGATTGCCTGTGTTATTTTCACAGCACATGGATTGTTTCTGGACATTTTCTCTCGTCTTGCAAGAGTTTGCTGCAGTGTGGGTTGTGTTGGTTTAGAAGTGTGGGTAAACTCTTTATACTCGTTGTCGTGTTGGGATTTTAGGTGCTTGATTAAATTACTTGTGTTAAATGCGCTACCTTTTGAGCCTCCTCTGGACAATTTAGCTGAGCACAATTTGCAGTCCGCCTTTGTTTTGTCGTCTTCATTAACTTTGAAATAGTTCCACAAGGCTGACATGTCTCATCTTGCCTTCGTTCTCCCCACTCTGAGCTGCAGCCGGGGCCTGGGGGCGGGCACTCGGCGCCTGTGATTAACTCCTTACACGCCGCTCAAACATAGACATTTCTCAGACCGTGGTATCGTCCCCGGTATTGGGGGACTTTTAACGAGTACGAGTACTTTCGAAAATGTGGTATCGAGGCCGATACCAGATACCGGTATCGGTGCATCCCTAGTAAAAAGTTCTGTACAGTGTTGTTTATTGACTTGTCAAAGGCCTTTGACACTGTTGATCATGTGACCTTGTTAAATCGGCTTCATAAAATTGGTCTGTCTGACACTGCTGTTGGCTGGTTTTCTAACTATCTATCAGGTAGAGCTCAGTGTGCACACCTTGTTGGCATGTCTTCCTCCTTTCTTTCAGTAACTAAAGGAGTACCCCAGGGTTCTGTTCTGAGGCCATTGCTGTTTTCTATTTATGTTAATGATCCTTGTAAAAATGTGTGAAATGCTTTTTTTCACTTTTATGCTGATGACACAGTTATCTCCTCTCCTTCAATTGAACAAGCCTTTGATTTCTGCATTTGATGCAGTTCAGTCTCATCTAGATCAGCTGAGAAATATTAAAAAGCTCAGTTTTCTTTTCAGAAACAAATCATGTTTCTCTGTTTATACAAGGAAACGTTTAATTTCTGCAAATTTTGATCTTTTATCTTCATCTTTTAAAAAAGCTGGACACTGTTTATCATTGTGCTTTACGTTTTATGACTGGTTGTGGAAATCGTGTTCATCATTGTACATTGTATGCTACAGCTGAGTTTCCGTCCCTGTATGTTCGCAGGTGGTCTCATTTGCTGATTTTCATTTATAAATGTATTCTTGGGCTCCTCCCATCTTACCTCTGCACATACATGCAGATAAAAAACAACAAAAGTTTGCACTGCGTTCTCAAAACAACATACTGATGGTGGTTCCCAGAGTCAGAACGGAGTTGGGTAAAGCAGCATTTCAGTACACTGCCCCCTGTGCATGGGATGAACTGCAAAAGGACCTAAATCTATCTGAACTTGTGACTTTGGGAGAATTTAAATCTATTCTAAAGAAGCGTGAACTCAATGAGCTTGGAAAAGTTCCTTAACCGGAAGGTTGGTGGTTTGATTCCCACTCTCCCCACAGTTCATGCTGTTGTTGTGTCCTTGGGCAAGACACTTAACCCACCTTGCCTCCAGTGCCACAGCTCTGGTGTATGAATGTGTGAGAATGTTTGGAGGTTGGAGAGTTCGTAGGCGCAAAATGGCTGCCACGTCTCCACCACCAGTGTGTAAATGTAGAGTGAATGAATAATGGACTCTGTAAAGCACTTTGAGAGCCTTGAAAGGCGCTATATAAATCCAATCCATTATTATTATTATTATTATTATTATTATTATTATTATTATTATTTGGGACTGTCAAAACACAAAAATTCTGATAAAAAAAAAAAAAAATCTCAAATTTGCTTGTAAATAAATTGCTCCACCTGGGTCCCTAGGACACAAGAAAATGTGTTTGAATTGTTGCCATGGAAACGAAGGGATTTCAGTGAATGAAAAAAAATTTAAACATTAATTTAATTTAACCTTTATTTAACCAGATAAAAATTGAGATTAAAAATCTTTTTCAAGAGTGACCTGGACAACAGCATTTACATACAATTTAAAAAAACATACATGACATCAACAAAACAAATGATATTTACAGTCAATGTGTACAAGTTTAAAAACAGTTACATTTTCCAAGCTCATTGAGTTCACGCTTCTTTAGAATAGATTTAAATTCTCCCAAAGTCACAAGTTCAGATAGATTTAGGTCCTTTTGCAGTTCATTCCATGCACAGGGGGCAGTGTACTGAAATGCTGCTTTACCCAACTCCGTTCTGACTCTGGGAACCACCATCAGTATGTTGTTTTGAGAACGCAGTGCAAACTTTTGTTGTTTTTTATCTGCATGTATGTGCAGAGGTAAGATGGGAGGAGCCCAAGAATACATTTATAGGTCTAGATAATACTCCATCCCAAAATTCAAATGTGCATTTATGCGATTGCTAAAAAATAAATAAATAAAAAACACAGCCTTTCATCGCTAAAACTGACATTTAAGGGGTCATAAATATCTGTTATGTATGGTGAGGACTGAAGTTAATAATGACATTCAGAAAAAAATGGAAAAAATTTGTTGACGCATAATATTTCTATGCCAATCTTTTAAAGCATCTTTTGTCTTGGATGGAGCAAGAAAGTAAGGGTTTACTAAGAGTTAACTTGTAAAAGCCAGGATAAGAGCCTGCTGTTATGTGTATAAGTATGTGTGTTATCTCTTAGATTAGAAAAGTAACTGTATGTGTGTTATCTCTTAGATTAGAAAAGTAACTGTGCTGCAGCTGTTATGAGTTGATGAAAATTGGACAATGTTATTTTTTTTGTTCTGTCGATTGGGGGCAGACATAATTATAAGTTTAGAATTATTCATAAATTTTTTTTCTATGCATGTGTATATTTAATAAAATTAACTAATGAAGCTTTATGTATGTACTTTTTTGGGCCAGTTGATTTTCTTCCTCTGCTGTGGGTTATTTCATTTTAAACCAGGTTATCATTTTAAGTATTTTTATACACAAATTAATCACTAGAAACTTTCAAATGCACCATCACAAATACTATCAGCACACAGCTATTAATTTATTTAATATTCTTGTGGTAAAAACAACTGATTAAATATTTGTTTCTAAAAATATCCATGTACGTGTAGCCTAAGAATCAACAATTGTTACACACGTGGACAAAATTGATGGTACCCTTCGGTCAATGAAAGAAAAACTCACAATGGTGACAGAAAAAACTTTATTCTGACAAATGTAATAATAAATACAAATTCTATGAATGTTAACCAATGAAAGTCAGACATTGCTTTCAACCATGCTTCAACGAAATTATTTAAAAAAATAAACTCATGGAACAGGCCTAGACAAAATGGATGGTACCCCTAGAAAAGACTGTAAATAATGTGAACAAATGGACATGTTAATTCAAGGTGTGTGCACTAATTAGCATCACAGGTGTGTACAATCTTGTAATCAGTCAGTGGGCCTATTTATAGGGCTTCAGGTAGTCACTGTGTTGTCTGGTGACATGGTGTGTACCACACTCAACATGGACCAGAGGAAGCGAAGGAAAGAGTTGTCGCAGGAGAATAGAAAGAAAATTATAGACAAGCATGATAAAGGTAAAGGCTATAAGACCATCTCCAAGCAGCTAGATGTTCCTGTGACTACAGTTGCACATATTATTCAGAAATTTAATATCCATGGGACTGTAGCCAACCTCCCTGGACGTGGCCACAGGAGGAAAATTGATGACAAATCAAAGAGACGGATAATCCGAATGGTAACAAAAGAGCCCAGAAAGACTTCTAAAGAGATCCAAGGTGAACTACATGCTCAAGGAACATCACTGTCAGATCACACCATCCGTCGTTGTTTGAGCCAAAGTGGACTACATGGGAGACGACCAATGAGGACACCATTGTTGAAAACAAATCATAAAAAAGCTAGACTGGAATATGCCAAACTACATGTTGACAAGCCACAAATCTTCTGGGAGAATGTCCTATGGACAGATGAGACAAAAATGGAACTTTTTGCCAAGGCACATCAGCTCTATGTTCACAGACGGAAAAATGAAGCATATCAAGAAAAGAAAACTGTCCCTATTGTCAAAGATGAGGAGGCTCTGTTATGTTCTGGGGCTGCTTTGCTACATCTGGCACAGGGTGTCTTGAATCTGTGCAGGGTACAATGAAATCTGAAGACTATCAAGGGATTCTAGAGAGAAATGTGCTGGCCACTGTCAGACAGCTTGGTCTCAGTCGCAGGTCATTTACATTTACATTTAGTCATTTAGCAGACGCTTTTATCCAAAGCGACTTACATTCACCAGTGTTACATTTTCGGATGACGCTTTTATCCAAAGCAACTTACATTAAGGTTCCATTCACCAGTGTCACAGCTGGAACACCACTGGAGGCAAGGTGGGTTAAGTGTCTTGCCCAAGGACACAACGACAGTATGAACTGTGGGGAGAGCGGGATTCGAACCGCCTACCTTCCGGTTGAAGGACGACCGTTCTACCACTGAGCCACTGCCGCCCCAGGTCATGGGTCTTGCAACAGGACAATGACCCAAAACACAGCAAAAAACACCCAAGAATGGTTAAGAGGAAAACATTGGACTATTCTAAAGTGGCCTTCTATGAGCCCTGACCTCAATCCTATTGAGCATCTTTGGAAGGAGCTGAAATATGCCGTCTGGAAAAGACACCCTTCAAACCGGAAACAACTGGAGCAGTTTGCTCATGTGGAGTGGGCCAAAATACCTGCTGAGAGGGGCAGAAGTCTCATTGACAGTTACAGGAATCGTCTGATTGCAGTGATAGCCTCAAAAGGTTGTGCAACAAAATATTAAGTTAGGGGTACCAACAATTTTGTCTAGGCCTGTTCCACGAGTTTATTTTTTAAAATAATTCCGTTGAAGCATGGTTGAAAAGCAATGTCTGACTCTTATTGGTTAACATTCATACATTTTTATTTATTATTACTTTTGTAAGAATAAAGTTTTTTCTGTGACCATTGTGAGTTTTTCTTTCATTGACCGAAGGGTACCAACAATTTTGTTAATCTTGTTGGCTCAGGTTAACTAACCAGATAGAACTGCTCACAGAACATAGTCTGTTTCACAGAACCATCTGGGAAAGTGGAAAGTGTTTGCAAAAGGAAGGTGGCTTCTGTCGGAAACCTGTGGTGATTGGATGAAGCACCCACCGACTAGTGCTTCATCCAGTCACTAGTTGGCTGAAGATTTCTTTTAGCCAATCACAGCAACGATTCATTTGACATGTGGCTGATATGAAGAAAAAACAAACCGCTGTAACAGTAACCGTTTTTGTAAAGTAAATCTGCAAATAAAAGGAACGTTAACTAACACTAAATTGTGAAAAAAAACACAAGGACGTTGGCGGATGAAAAGAGCGTGTATGTATTTAGGATACGCCAAAGCCAGTAGGTATAGAGCGCAAACATCATTTTCTTCCAGAAAATCCTTTAGTGTTACATTGTTAGCATTAGCCATGTTGCTAACAAAGAGAAGAAGAGGACGCTTGTTGCACTTGTCAAATTAAAAACCTGCCTCTTCTTGTTCGTGCAGCCACATCATTAGTCACAAGAGGCCGGTGAGCACATGGTTCGACTCAAGCGGTTGGCCTGACGCGATACAAGATGGATTTACCCGAGTTTGAAAAGGTTACAGGTTAACACCACATTTAAAAATAATAAGCCACTGTGGAAGACAACTGAATGCAGGATAGTATTACATGTCTAGGTTGGTAATAACTTTCTGTGGAGGGTTCAATAAGCCATTTGCCCTCAATACTAGAGGGTTTCAGACGGCCCTTTAGTGAATGGTGGACCTTCCACATTAAACTGTAAATCAAGTGGAAGTGGGTAGAACAAGAGTATAGGGAGCCAATTTGGAAAGGCCCCTAAAAACGGTGAGCGAAGAGGAAGGTGACATTTCGCCCACAACAGGACGAAGGAGTTGATGTTGCTGAGCGGCAACACATGATGTTATCATGGCTAACATGATGTGGAAGTGTTCTCTGTAAGGCAGCATACACAGGAAACAAGTTTAACTGACATATTCTAAGAAAAAAAAAAAAACATACTTTACCTTGTAAAAGGCTGACACGGTGGACTCATTAAAATCATATCGAAAGATAATTTATTGAAGTCTTCCAGTGGTATGCCCTAAGGTAAATAACATCATATAAATTAATATTGGGATATATGATCATTTCCAACAGTGTCATTAGGATTCATCAGCCATTAATAAGCATTTGTCCCATAGTTTGTTCTGTAAATAAGCTAATGGCGCTTTCACACCTGTACTGTTCCCATTTGGTTCAAACTAAATCTTCAGGTGTGAAAGACCCATCAGACCGTGGTTCTGACCAAACAGCTGCTCTTTGGTCTCGGCCCAGACCAAACTGAACCAAGATCTGGTTTGTTTGTAGTGTGAAAGCATGTTTGCTGGCCCAAATGTAGGAAGTCGTGGCCAATTAAACGCATGAAGAGACAACGGAGGGAAACGGAGACCCATAGATTATGTTGTTTTATGTTTTAAATTGTCTCTATTTTTCTTGCTACACTACGGCATATGGCTCTTGTAAAGCTGACCGTCTCCTAATGAGTGTTACAGTGATTTAAATCATGTCTTAAACAGTGCATTTGAAGTTTGAGCTGTCTGTATTAACTCTATATTAATGATAACATGTCTCTATAGGCACTACTCCAGTCTGATTATTGTATTTCTCCAGTTCAACTCTAAAATGAGCCTCGGCAGAGACACATTCACATCACAGTAAACGCCATCTCCCCGTTGTCATGACAACAGTGAACACAGCGTCAGGGAACGTCTGATAGTCCACTTTTAAAAACTGGAGAGTGAAACCAAAAGTAACCGTACCTAACTGTGTAGCAGTTTGTGAGTTCTTTGTGTGGACATTCAGGTAAGAAACATATTTGATATCTGAGTATTTCAAAGAAAGACAACACAAGAAAGACTTTCCGCTTTCTGACACAATGAGTTATTGTACAAAACCTGCGAACACCGACCTCGATTGATTTGCTCCACAGGGGTGTGTCGGCGAAGTTGTGCTGGTAGATCTGGTTGGCTGTGGTGTTTATATCAATGGCAGCTACCACCTGAGCAGGTATCCCACTGTCTGAGGAGAGAGCAGACAAAAAAAACAATAAACCATCACAATTTATTCTTTCTGACTAGAAGTAGCCATTTTAAGAACTTCTGTTGAAGTCTGACTTTTTCATTGTTCTATTATTGGCTGATAAAAGCCTTCCACATGCACTGACCACTTTGTTAGCCCCCAACATATCTAATATTTGGTCAGTTCAATCATTTATCCAAAAAAACAAATTTAGCCTCAAAACAAAACACTAATATTTTTTCTTTTGTTGAGCTGTGAGCTGAAAAGAAAAACAATCCAAGGGATTGATGGGAGAGAATTAATGGATACTTTAATTAATAACAGGGCTGGTAACAGTGGGGTTGACCCACCATCAGCTTTGATTTGTCCAATCAGAGGCCTAGTTGAATAAATTAGAAATCTGTTGATGTGTGAAAGGTTCCCTCAGGTCTACTTCAGTAAAAGTACAGTAATGTGTGAAAGTTTTAGACATACCAGTCAACAATATACTATTTCAATGTTTTTTTTAAATCAATTTACAAACTGCAAAGTGAGTGAACAGACGAAAAACTTCAATATTGAGAGTGATCCCAGAACAAGGAGTCATCCTAACGTGATGGTGTGACCCTGATTCCAACATTTTGGAGTCTGGTTCTGTCTGGGATCACATGGTCTGCTTTAGCTCCTCCTGAGATGGTCTGGTTTAGGCCTGTTTGGCTTGGTTCTATCTGGGATTGGCCAAATGTTTGAACAAGAACCCCAGAGACAGTGGAACAACAAGAACTGTTGCTGTTTTGAGGCAAAGTAATGATTTGATTTAGATTTGTCTTCTGTTCTTTCACTTTGGATTTTGTAAACAGATAAAAATAAACACACTTTTGTTTGTTGTTTTCTGTTAAACACACTTTACTTTTAATAACCACACCTGCATAAATCTGTTGATTTTCTTTTTGGCAAGTGGTCCAACATTAAGTTTTTTTTCTTTCCTGCAGTGTTTAATTAGACTATGACCAGGACTGAGAGTCTCCACAGACATCTGGAGAGTGGAACATACGTACATCTTTTTCTTTTAACACAGAACAGTAGGGGGCAGTCAAGGGAGAATGATTTAGTGATGGGAAGTTCAGTTCATTTTACTGACTCAGTTCTTTAAGTCTCGTTCAGCAAAATGAACGAATCTTTTTTCAAGTCATTTCGTTCATTTCAGCAGAATCTAATTAAAATGTTGCATATTACAATTTTTAATACATTTAGTACTTTTGGAATAAAAACTATAATAACTATAAGCTAATGCATTCATGGCCAAACTTTGAAAAATAAATTATAAATTCATTGCAGCTTACTTCAGGCAGAGAGTTCAACTCACCTCTTAATCCAAATAGTTTTTTTCCTTTGTCACTTCATATTTAGCTTAGCATTAATTCCGTCAACATGTCTGGTCTGGGCCGTGACAGCCTCATGTAGCTGTAGCTAATACATCCGTCCGTCCGGAAACAGAAAGGACTCATTCATCTCCCGAGTCGTTCGTTTCTCGGGAGATGAACAGTTCCTTTCTGTTTCCGGTAACTGCATACTCTTTCTCTATGGGGAAGGGACTTGGTGAACGAACGAACGAATGAACGAAACGAACGACTCGGGAGATGAATGAGTCCTTTCTGTTTCCTGTATGAGACGTGGTGCAATGCGCATGCGCGGGTCTACACAAAAATGAACGACTCGCTCTCTGAGATGACTAGTCGTTCCCGAGTCATATTAAAGACTCGTTCAAAAAGAACGAATCGTTCATGAACGACTCATCACTAGAATGATTCCTTTACTGTGCCAAGACTTGCCAAAACACAGCGTGTACAGGGATATACCACGTATTTTATCACATACTATAACCTCTACAGGTAAAAGGTTGATGTAATAATATACACAAGACCCATGTGCCTTACGTTATTATGTTTTGCCCATACAAAAGAAGTGTGTACCTTTTAGAGCGAAGTGCATCCCTCCTATGCCGCTGTATAGCTCCAGAACCCGCAGAGCCTCCATAATAACCCCCACTGTAGACTCACTGACACTAAAGTCCGCTCGTTCCAGCTCAAGTCAGGCTTTTCTAAATAAATGAGACAGGTTTGTGTTCTCAGTCATCTTTTTCTATTCATTCAAAATACTAACAATTCAGGTCAAGTTTGACACGTTTTGCCAACTCTTGCTTGGTGTTTAGCTGTTCTCCTTCTGCGTTCCGTAAGGCACACACTGGGCTCATCAATGGTGCATTACCGCCCTCTGGTGGTTCGTTTAGAATAGACTGTCTGTACATTACTGTCCTATCTCGTGTAATAGTGCAGCCGTACAAGGGTGCTTTTGATGTAACAGCCCTTGTTTTTGGTGTGTCCTCAGCATCATGTTAAAGTTCCATCTCTACACTGTCAAGGTTCTTAATCCTTTATCACCATACCATGCTACACAAGAGGAACATAAATATAGTGATTCTGGCCCATGAAAAGTCACAAACAAATACATTACACATGGATGAATTTATGGGGATTTTTGCCAAAGTAAACAGAAGACTGATGATTTAGAATGGGGATTTTATTTTATTTTTTTAGGATATTTGAACAACGAACGAGCACAGCAAATGTATGTACATATGGTATAGATTTACAATGGGAGAAATAATTAAAAATTTTAATTAAAATCAAACATCAAAACAGGTCTACCGATTTTTCGACCGAGTATATGCAATGCAAAAAAGGATGAAATATTTATTTAGAGATAATAGGTCATATATTATATTATATAGGTCATACTGTAATGGCGGCAATAGCTCAGTGGTAGAGAGGTCGTCCTTCAACGGTTCAAATCCCGCTCTCCCCACAGTTCATACTGTCGTTGTGTTCTTGGGCAAGACACTTAACCCACCTTGCCTCCAGTGGTGTTCCAGCTGTAACACTGGTGAATGGAACCTTAATGTAAGTCGCTTTAAATGAAAGCGTCTTCCGTAAAATATAACACTGGTGAATGTAAGTCGCTTTGGATAAAAGCGTCTGCCAAATGACTAAATGTAAATGTATATATTTTCCAGTAGTGCTTGTACTGTATTATACAGTATTATATGTATATTACATACAGTATTATATGTATATTACATATAAGTATTATAATACATATAAGTATGATATGTATTGTAAGCTTTTTTTCAGTGGTTCAAAGCGTTATCTTTTTTAGCTTCATACCTGCCTGTTGGTGGCGGCATTACGCATTTAAGTGCAGTCTACATGGAAAGAGTTCGTTGAAGAAGAAGACGTCCGAATAGGACGTGCCCATTTATGGAAATGTGTCGCCAGTATAAACTTCCGGTAGGGTGGAAGCTCGGGGCAAAGACTCCTATTAGGAATTAAACGGCATTAATTTTTTGTTAAGGTTTTAGAAAACAAGTTTTATTTTGTTTCTCGTTAGAGCGGAAGTGTTTCCTTTTAGGTGTAAGCACAACTTTTCATTACTTTTCTTAAAGACATGCTTTTCTTGACTACGCTTTGTCCAACATATTTGATATAAGCTACATGTAGCTTTTAACTTTTAACCGCTGTTTCTGTCTGTTTCTAGAAAAAATGTCCAAATCATTGAAGAAGATAGTGGAGGAGAGCCGGGATAAAAATATACCGGAGGTAGATATGTGCGACAGAGGCATCTCAAATATGCTGGACGTCCCAGGATTGTGTAAGAGAAACTTTTACCTATGATTCTAGGTCATTTATTCGAAACGCGGTGATTTTTCGTCACGTTCGCGAAATGTAATGAATGAACAACACTGTACCCATATTGCCATAGCGTTCCTTCTTGATCCAGATGGGTGGTTGTATTGTATTTTCCCGTTTGATGGGGACTGTCTTGTTTTCAAGCCTCACGTGTCAGCAACACTAACATGTTGTGGCTTTGTACCTGTTTTTAAATATGGATGAATAATCACCTAAATACCCAAGAATTAACGAACATAATTACTAAAAATACAAATTATTTACTGCGGTTGATAGGCTGTTTGGTTGAATATTGTTTGTACTTAATGCAAACCAATACTACTCTTTAATCATTTTTTATCCTTAGTAATAGTGTGTTATGGTAATAAGGGATGAACAAAGATCCCAACCTGTAACTGCTGTTACTTGTTTCAGTTACTCTGGGCAACATCACTCAGCTGGTCTTGAGCCACAACAAACTCACAGGTAAGTGTGTTCATGTTTTTAACAGATGCAAGTCCAGAGGGGTGGCATTGCGTTTACTACTACTGAGACAAATATAGCGGCGAATGTATAGAGCTGTCAGGCTCTTGTCAGTGAGGTCCCAGTCAACTAAAATGGTTGAAAAGTCGCATGTGGTACTTTTAGCAGAGTTATTCCAGAGCCTTGTTTTCACTGCTGGTACAGTTCGGGTCGGGTCAGTACAGGACAGCTTGGTACAGGTAACCCCTTCAAGAGGCACGTGTTTTCCAGAGCTGGGTCTTGAGCGGCATCTGCTACGTAAACAATGTGTCATTGAAGTGCCACAAAAGTTGTGTCTCTATTTGAAATATAAAATGTATTTGAAGCACACTTTTTGAAGTTGAATGCGTTGTTAATAATTATCACAAGAACATGGTGTAATTTATTTGAGAAACCTTTTTTTAGTATTTTATTTTATTTTTTTCACTTTTGTTTCTCATTTGCTCTCGAGTGAGGATTATCTATTGTCCAATCAACTGACTTTAACCATGGCACTTCTAAAATGTAGCATGAAGCCAGACTCGCTTGGGTGATATGTTGTAGCCTTGATGTTGTAGCCTGTGATGACTTTGTCAGTCGACTTCTGTCTGGCTCATAGGATGCCATGGTAAGTCTTGCAGTTTAAACAGTCTTTGTGATATGGATAGGGCTCTTAAATAATAAATGATAATTATACATTTGCACTGTATACTACAAGCCTTACTTAAATTCTTCTAAAGTCTTTAGTGATATTGGGTTATGTCAGAAGTTCACCAGCAGAGGTCATTAAAGACCAATACATTCAAATAACTCACATTCTCTAAACTCAAATTACATTTACTTTTTATTGTATAGACGCTATTATTTTTGAAATTGAAGTTTGAAAGTGTTAAAATAGTAAAGTGTATGTTTTGTTTGTGTAAACCATTTCCTCACATACATGCAACAGTGTTTTCTGTGAGGCTAATGCTTATTTTATTTATTTTTTAATCATATCTCTCCTTTTTGTCTCTTGAGTTATTTATAGTCAAGATCAAGAATAACTATTAGATTAGTCCCCTCATGCACTCAGTTCAGTAACAGCAGCATATGTGTGGTTGTAGCTCTGTAGATGCATTATTAAGCGGTACCCTTATCCTTCTGTCCAATGTTTTGAAATGTAACATTGCAGTTTATTAATTGAGCTGTGACATCACATCTGTGGCCTTATTTACATTTACATTTACATTTATTCATTTAGCTGACGCTTTTATCCAAAGCGACTTACATTAAGCTTCTAATTACCAGTGTTACAGCCACTGGAGGCAAGGTGGGTTAAGTGTCTTGCCCAAGGACACAACGACAGTATGAACTGTGGGGAAAGTGGGAATCAAACTGCCTACCATGACTGATAACTGCCTTATCTGATAACTGCCTTATCTGAAGATATTGATATTTGATATTACTGATCTTTTTGTGCATAACAAAAATCTATGTACAAAGTTGTATTGTTTTCTGCTCATGATTCAGAATTTTGATCTAGATATCATGATGCTCATTTAAGGGGAGTGACATGATGATATGTTGCAAGAATTAGCTTACAGTGTAAAATTCTTACAGAATTTTGTTATGGTGTTTATGCTCTGTTTACAAAGCACAAGGGAATATGACTAAATTTCTCCAGTTTTGGTCCAACACGCACAATTTAGAGCCCACCTCTATAGAAGTTTATAACAGATGCTCCTTCCTTATCCGTCCTGCCTGATTCTGTACTAGCTTTGATGTCAGTTGAAGGCACATTTCATATGGTATTCTTGTTTTGTTCATGTTGATAATATACTATCACCTTTTTCTTTTTTTCTTTTTTTTCTTTCTTTTTTTCTTGCTTTCTGTGTGCATTGCAGTGGTTCCCCCAAACATCTCTGAGCTAAAAAACCTGGAGGTCCTGAACATGTTCAATAACCAGATAGATGACCTTCCCACACAGATCAGCAGTCTGCAGAAGCTCAAACACCTCAACCTCGGGTAGGTTTTTACAACAGCACACAACATTCGATCACTCAGGGCTCATTCTGTTCTTGTCTGGTATGAGAAGGTTCAGTTTGTGGGTGCTCTAGTAGAATTTTGTTCAGTTGGGTTGTTGTCATTTTAAAGGTGGATTGTGTAAAATGTTGTATGAGGTGCCTTTTGTGGTTTATAACCTTATGACGACAGAGACTCCTCTGAAGGTGTTCTGTGCCGACCTGACCCGACCCCATACTGTACCATTCCTGTGGTAACGTGCCTTAATTCTTGTCCCTTCTGAAAACTCCGGGCTGTGTCCAAAACCACTTGGACCAATGGTGTGGCAGTGCTGACAGTTCTGGGCATGTTTTTAGGTTTGACAATGTAGTGGCTGTTTAAATTCTAAGCTACGCTAAAAAACCTGATTTCATAAAATGACCTGGTGCTAGGCTGTTACTGTCCAGTGGTTCATAAAACAACCTCCTGGTATTCTTTTAAAGTATTTGCCCTTTGCAAAATGCTTTAAATGCAAGCCTTCAGATGTCAGGTTACAATGCATACTGAAAGTAGACTATAATTCTTTATGCAATTTATCAGAGGAGAACAGGAGAATATGTCTGTACACAGCACATTTTGGAAGAAAGTTAACCAATTATATGGCCACATGATATTTACATATAGGTATTTATTAAGTTACTATGTTTACTCTTTTTTTAATCATAATGACAAAAGAAACTACCCAAATGACCCTGATCAAAAGTTTACAGACAGTTCTTAATACCGTGTATTGCCACCTTTTAACATCATCTTCTTGGCAAATAGCCTCCAGTTCTTGGACATTCCTGGGCTGTCTTGCATGAACTGCACATTTTGAGATCTCTCCAGAGTGGCTCAATGATATTGAGGTCAGGAGACTGAGATGACCAGTCCTTCACTTTATGCTGCTGTAGCCATTGAAAGGTCGACTTGGCCTTGTGCTTTGGCACATGTTGAAACGTCCAAGTATTTCCCAGTTTCTGGGCTGATGAGTGCAAATTTTCCTCCAGTATTTTCTGATAACATGCTGCATTCATCTTTTCCTGTGCCTTTGTAGCTCACACATCCACAAAACATCTCCACACCTCCATGTTTCACAGTAGGAATGGTGTACCTTTCATCACAGGCCGTGTTGACTCTTCTCGAAATGTAACGTTTTTCACATTTTAGTCTCATCACTCCAAATGTTTTTGTTCCAGAGGATTTGAGGCTTGTCTCTGTGCTGTTTGGCTTTTTGTAATGCTTTGCGTAGTAAATGCTTTCTCTCTATATCAAATATCAAAAAGGACGCGCACATATTCCTGTTGGTAAGGCAACCTAAACACTAGACGCCATGGCAACAGAATCCATGACCCATGTTGTTTTAGTATTGCCTTGTCATTACACTAGGGATGCACCGATACCACTTTTTTGGAAAACGAGTACGAGTACTTGCATTTCAGTACTCGCCGATACCGATACCGAGTACTTAATAAAAAAATATGATTTAAATTTACAGGTAACAGCTTTAGTCAAATAATTTAACAAAAAAACAAGGCACGGGGCAAACACTGCTTGTCCAAATATCTGTGGTGAAACTAAACGAAGAGGAGGCTTGCAGTAGGCTGTGGATGTGTTTTTTCACGGAGTCGTGTAGTTTAGGCAGCTCCGTGTCAGTCATGTAGCGGCGGCTTGGGAGATCATAACATGGACGAGACGCATGAATCCCACATTTTCTACCTCCGAAAGTGGCTGGTCACTCAATGCAATGTACTCGATGATTGCCTGTGTTATTTTCACAGCACGTGGATTGTCTCTGGACATTTTCTCTCTTCTTGCAAGAGTTTGCTGCAGTGTGAGTTGTGTTGGTTTAGAAGCGTGGGTAAACTCTTTATACTCGTTGTCGTGTTGGGATTTTAGGTGCTTGATTAAATTACTTGTGTTAAATGCGCTACCTTTTGAGCCTCCTCTGGACAATTTAGCTGAACACAATTTGCAGTCCGCTTTTGTTTTGTCTTCATTCACTTTGAAAAAGTTCCACACGGCTGACATGTCTCTTCTTTCCTTCGTTCTCCCCGCTCTGAGCTGCAGCCTGCAGCCGGAGCCTGGGGGCGGGCACTCGGCGCCTGTGATTAACCCCTTACACGCCGCTCAAACATAGACATTTCTCAGACCGTGGTATCGGCCCCTGGTATCGGGGGACTTTTAACGAGTATGAGTACTTATGAAAATGTGGTATCGAGGCCGATATCGGTATCGGTGCATCCCTACATTACACTTAAAGTTTTGACACAAAACCCAGCCATTTTGAAGTCTATCAGCGCCAATGGGTCACACAGCTTCCTAAGATGAATCCCGTCTGTCAAGTGTGTATCTAAACTGAATTTCCATTTGTCACAGTTGAGTCTTCGTGGAACAAACTGGCCGTGTGTGTGTTTAGATGCAGGCTCACACAGACAGCGGATCAGAGGGGGATTGTGCATTGATCCACAGACAATCAGCGTCTGTGTGGGCCATAAGCCTCACACTGCTATTCAACAGGCGCACCACTGTCTGTTTATACTTTACGACTGCGTGGGTTACATTTACAGACACAGATGGTATCCTTGTTCCACTCCCTACACAGGCAACATCACATTTTGGATGTAAACAAAAGTCAAAGAATATGTTGAGTTGTGGAATCATTTATAATATAGATGATTAAGTGCATGTGTGTGTTTTTGAACAGAATGAATCGGTTGAGCACGTTGCCCAGAGGATTTGGTTCCTTGCCTGCTTTAGAAGTGTTGGACCTCACATACAACAACCTAAACCACAACGCCCTGCCTGGTAACTTCTTTTACCTAAGTAAGTACACACAATACAAGGGCAAATTATACCAAGAAAAAAAGACGACACTATTTGGCTGCATAATGAAGATCTTAGTTTGTTGGTGATGTTGCAGTGGTGACTACAGGCTACAAAGAGCCTATTCTGCAGTCTTATAGATTTCACATCAAAAAACAAATTGGGCTCTTCTGAGCATGCCAAGCATGGCCAGTTAGTTGCAGGGCTGACATTTAGACATAGACAGTGACATACAACCATTCACTCTCACATGTATTCACTAGGAACACTTTGCCAATTAACCTATACATGCATGTGTTTGGACGGTGGGAGGAAGCTGGAGTACCCGGAGAGAACCCATGGTAACACGTAGAGGACATGCAGACTCCTCACAGAAAGACCAGAGTTGGTCAAGAATGTTTGAGTCGGCCGGGTTTTGAACTCACAGCCTTCTTGCTGTGAGGCAGGAGTGCTAACCACTCTGCCACGTGCACCCGATTTGGATATTTATAATTATAATAATATGTCAAGGCTCCACTTGGAGCATTCATACTGTATGCCATTAGCTCACATTAGCATCTTGACTGTATTATTTGTAATCCGGTTGTGTAAAGACAACATTGTAAGTGGGCACTTCTACTTCTTACGGAAGTGGTTGCCCTACTGTCTCTTTATCTTTAACAGACTCATACATTTTATTCTGGGTATTAATCTAAGCCACATTTTTTTAAGCTACTCTTCGTGCTCTCTATCTGAGCGACAATGACTTTGAGGCACTTCCTGCTGACATCGGGAAACTCTCCAAGCTGCAAATAGTAAGTCCAAAAGATAATTTGTTTGTTTATAATATTATGCTGTATATTACACAATAGACAATTGAGATAAATATTTTAGGGGTTTTTGTATTTATGTATTGTGTGTTTGAAGTACTGCCTTCTGAATTAATACCTGTTTGTTTCTTCTTTTAGCTGAGTCTGAGGGATAACGACCTGATTTCTTTACCAAAGGAGATTGGAGATTTGGTACAGCTAAAGGAGCTTCACATCCAAGGCAACAGGCTGACAGTTCTTCCTCCTGAACTTGGTAACTCTCACACTTGTACACATGTATTACATTACATTACATTGTGTAATGTACTACAATGTTGTACTGCGCCCAGTTTCCAATAATTTTAGACTTTTTTCAAAGGAAGAATAGTCCATGGTCACTTAACCTCCTTTTTTTAAACTAGTTTGCTTCCTTGCATTGTCCTGGTCATGTGATGGGAGAAAACCTTTTGTCTGTTACAGGAAACCTAGACCTGACTGGGCCCAAGCAGGTGTTTAAAGCAGAGAACAACCCCTGGGTGACTCCTATTGCAGACCAGTTCCAGCTGGGCGTCTCCCATGTTTTTGAATATGTTCGCTCTGAGACATACAAATAGTAAGTACAAGAAAGAGCTGGAGTGTTCCACATCATTACTCCAAAGACCAGTTACTTGCAATAAAAATGTATGATGTCAATGTCAACTCAAAAGCCATGAACCCTTTTAAATAAAACAAGACTCATAATTATCAATAAATCATCTTAGAATGTGGTAGATGTAACATAATAGAATCACAATTTATATAAGTGGAAAAACTAATATAACTAACTGACTTTTTGGTTGTAATTTTTAAAGAAGTTTGAGCAGGAAGCGACTAACTTGCCAATGATGTTTTGCTTCTCATTAGAGGAGATTGCCACTATACTCTATTCCATTTTAAAGAAACTAATGTTAAGAACAAACTGACGGACAATTTCTGGCTCTGGCTTTGTGTGGGAAGTTCCTAATCCATCCATGTGACCATTTGTACAGTAAATGTCATAACACTGCCTATTAATCAAATTTTAAATTTAAATTTCGGCTCACAACAATCACAAAACCTATTTAATTGAGAAAAAAATATAATTTAGTCACATTCTGTTTTGTACATATTTATTTTTATTTTTTTTTTGTCCTGAACACATTATGTGCAAGATTTGCAACACTACAGTGTCTGCAACGCATGGCAACACTTGTTTTTTTACCAGATTGTGGGAGTGCACTACATTGTTGATCTTATTTATTAGGCCCGAGCCGGTGATGGCCGGGAGGGCCTATTGTTTTTGCTCGGATTTTTTTTTTTTTTTTTATCTTTATTGTGACCAAATGATCCTAAATTTGACCCAGTGAACATGCACAAAAAGTCATTATATTGGTCCCAGACTTCAAGCTCGGCAAAAATGGTATGTATTTGAAGACGCCGAAAAAAAAATACGAAAAATGACTCAGTGGCGACCCCTACAAAATCAAAATACATTGGGCCTATGGAAAGTGAAAGTAACTTTTTTCCAACGTAGAAAAATGAAACTTGGTATATCCATAGGACACCTCAGGGCAAACAGAAAAGTCAATGACAGTCACACCCTAAACTTAACAGGAAGTCCGCCATGTGGGGTGAAACGCTGCCACTAAAATCGCACTTTGCGCAGAAAGATGCAAATCATTGTGTTTTAATCTAAATGGCCCCAAATTTGGTGAGTATCATCTAGACACGTGTGCCAACCAAAGTTGTGACTTTGTTGTTGATATCTTATCGGGTATGGGTGTGGCAAGCCTGTAACGAGGTGGCCATTTTTGTGAAAATAAAACGCTCTTAACTCTCAAACGCCTTCTCGGATCGAGTTGGACCCAAAAAGGCGTTTGTGCACATTCATGACCTGAACACAAAAATATGTAAATAAAAGGGTTATCTTTAGAAATGGCTCTCCAGCGCCCCTACAAACTTATAATGGACCCAAGAATTTACTTTGTCATAGAGACATAAAATTTTGTACACACATCTCTTATGTCATGACGAGCATAAAAGCCAATGACAACCACCCCTATCTATAAATGTGTTGCCATAGCAACGCCCCAAAAATGTGAAAAAGTCAATGGGAAGTGAAATTTTTAGTTTGTTGTAGGCAAATAAAACTTGGTACACACATCCACCATGGGCTTATGAACAAAAAGCCAATGGGGACCACACCCTATCACACACAGGAAGGCGGCCATTTTGAATTGAAAATGTGAACCGACTTAAAATACACCTCTTTTTAAAAGTACACAGAAAAAGCTGCTTCATTCCACAGACACCAAACTTGGGCAAAATGAGCTAAACACATGTATGTAAATGAGACAAGTGTTTTTCTAGACTTTTTGCTCGAGTTATATTTTTTTATTATAATTCGGTATATTTTTTTATTATAATTTTTCTGTAAAATGATCCTCAATTTAACCCAGTAAACGAACAACTAAAAGTCATTTTTATTGGTCCCAGACTTCAAGCCTGGCAAAAATTTATGTATTTGAAGTCACGAAAAAAATACGAAAAATGACTCAGTGGCGACCCTACAAAAGTCAAAATACATTGGGCCTATGGAAAGTGAAAGTAACTTTTTCCAACGTAGAAAAATGAAACTTGGTATATCCATAGGACACCTCAGGGCAAACAGAAAAGTCAATGACAGTCACACCCTAAACTTAACAGGAAGTCCGCCATGTGGGGTGAAACGCGCTGCCACTAAAATCGCACTTTGCGCAGAAAGATGCAAATCATTGTGTTTTAATCTAAATGGCCCCAAATTTGGTGAGTATCATCTAGACACGTGTGCCAACCAAAGTTGTGACTTTGTTGTTGATATCTTATCGGGTATGGGTGTGGCAAGCCTGTAACGAGGTGGCCATTTTTGTGAAAATAAAACGCTCTTAACTCTCAAACGCCTTCTCGGATCGAGTTGGACCCAAAAAGGCGTTTGTGCACATTCATGACCTGAACACAAAAATATGTAAATAAAAGGGTTATCTTTAGAAATGGCTCTCCAGCGCCCCTACAAACTTATAATGGACCCAAGAATTTAGTTTGTCATAGAGACATAAAATTTTGTACACACATCTCTTATGTCATGACGAGCATAAAAGCCAATGACAACCACCCCTATCTATAAATGTGTTGCCATAGCAACGCCCCAAAAATGTGAAAAAGTCAATGGGAAGTGAAATTTTTAGTTTGTTGTAGGCAAATAAAACTTGGTACACACATCCACCATGGGCTTATGAACAAAAAGCCAATGGGGACCACACCCTATCACACACAGGAAGGCGGCCATTTTGAATTGAAAATGTGAACCGACTTAAAATACACCTCTTTTTAAAAGTACACAGAAAAAGCTGCTTCATTCCACAGACACCAAACTTGGGCAAAATGAGCTAAACACATGTATGTAAATGAGACAAGTGTTTTTCTAGACTTTTTCTCGAGTTATATTTTTTTAATTATAATTCGTATATATTTTTTATTATAATTTTTCTGTAAAATGATCCTCAATTTAACCCAGTAAACGAACAACTAAAAGTCATTTTTATTGGTCCCAGACTTCAAGCCTGGCAAAAATTTATGTATTTGAAGTCAAAAAAATACGAAAAATGACTCAGTGGCGACCCTACAAAAGTCAAAATACATTGGGCCTATGGAAAGTGAAAGTAACTTTTTCCAACGTAGAAAAATGAAACTTGGTATATCCATAGGACACCTCAGGGCAAACAGAAAAGTCAATGACAGTCACACCCTAAACTTAACAGGAAGTCCGCCATGTGGGGTGAAAGGCGCGCCACTAAATTCGCACTTGCGCAGAAAGATGCAAATCATTGTGTTTTAATCTAAATGGCCCCAAATTTGGTGAGTATCATCTAGACACATGTGCCAACCAAAGTTGTGACTTTGTTGTTGATATCTTATCGGGTATGGGTGTGGCAAGCCTGTAACGAGGTGGCCATTTTTGTGAAAATAAAACGTCTCTTAACTCTCAAACGGATCGAGAGATCGAGTTGGATCGAGTTGGACCCAAAAAGGCGTTTGTGCACATTCATGACCTGAACACAAAAATATGTAAATAAAAGGGTTATCTTTAGAAATGGCTCTCCAGCCCCCCTACAAACTTATAATGGGACCCAAGAATTTAGTTTGTCATAGAGACATAAAATTTGGTACACACATCTCTTATGTCATGACGAGCATAAAAGCCAATGACAACCACCCCCTATCTATAAATGTGTTGCCATAGCAACGTCCCAAATATTTGGAAAAAGTCAATGGGAAGTGAAGATTTTAGTTTGTCGTAGGCAAATGAAACTTGGTACACACATCCAGCATGGGCTTATGAACAAAAAGCCAATGGGGACCACACCCTATCACACACGGGAAGGCGGCCATTTTGAATTGAAAATGTGAACCGACTTAAAATACACCTCTTTTTTAAAAGAACTCAGAAAATAGCTGCTTCATTCCACAGACACCAAACTTGGGCAAAATGAGCTAAACACATGTATGTAAAATAGACAAGCGTTTTTCTAGACTTTTTTGCTCGAGTTATATTTTATTTTATTATAATTTTTCTGCAAAATGATCCTCAATTTGACCCAGTAAACGTGCAACTAAAAGTCATTTTTATTGGTCCCAGACTTCAAGCTCGTAAAAATTTATGTATTTGAAGTCGCTAAAAAAATATGAAAAATGACTCAGTGGCGATCCCTACAAAAGTCAAAATACATTGGGCCTATGGAAAGTGAAAGTAACTTTTTTCCAACGTAGAAAAATGAAACTTGGTACATCCATAGGACACCTCAGGCAACAGAAAATGTATTACAGCCATATCGTAAACTCAACAGGAAATCTACTATGTTGGGTGTATGCGTGACCACCTAAATTGCACCCCTTGTGTCTAAAGGGTTTTCATCTAAACAGCTCCAAATTTGCTTTGGTTTTCTGTTGGAACCAAACCATGGTCAGGTAGACCAACAAAAATTTCTGCCTCAACTGGTAGAAAAATTGTTTGGAATGCAAAGAAAAAAACACAAATAACTTCAGCTGAAATACAGGACTCTCTGATATAAGGTTGTGTGGCTGTTTCAAGGCATTTGAATGGTCAAGTCGCCAGAAGAAAACTATTACTATGCAAATGCCACAAAGCCTCCCTTTTACAATACGCCAAACAGCGCAGAGACCAGCCTTAAAACATCTGGAACAAAGTCATTTGGAGTGATGAGACCAAAATTGAACTTTTTGGCCACAACCATAAACATTTGGAGAGGAGTCAACAAAGCCTATGATGAAAGGTACATTATTCCTACTGTGAAACATGGAGGTGGATCGTTGATGTTTTGGGGATTTATGAGCTACAAAGGAACAGGCCAGAATTTATGGCAAGATGATTTGCACTCATCAACCCGGAAGCTGCGCATGGGACATACTTGGATTTTCCAACGTGACAACATTGCAAAGCAGAAGGCCAAGTCGACCTGTCATTGGCTACAGCAGCATAAAGTGAAGGTTCTGGACCGGCCTCTCAGTCTCCTGACCTCAATATTATTGAGCCACTCTGGGGAGATCTCAAACGTGCAGACAACCCAAGAATTTACAGGAACTGGAGGCTTTATGCCAAGAAGAATAGGCAGCATTACCATCTGAGAAAATAAAGAGCCTCATCCTTACCTGCCACAGAAGACTTCAAGCCGTCATTGATGTTAAAGGTGGCAATACACAGCAATAAGAACTGTGGTATGTAAACTTTTGATCAGGTTCATTTGGATAGTTTCTTTTGTCATTATGATTTAAAAAGAGTAAACACAATTGTTTGACAAATGACTTCATCCAACCACTAACTATGAGTGAAAGGGTTTTGTGTTATTATTCATATTCTCTGCAAAATAGGCAAGTAATCACAAATTCCGCAAGGGTATGTCATAACTGTATGTAAGGTGCAAATCTGTACATGCAGCACACTACAGTAAAGTCAGAGGCATGACATTGTGCTGAAGGCAGAGAAAGCTGTTCATTTTAAACGTGTCGCACATCGGCACAGAGGGGCCAAACGAGTACAAAAGTGGTTGAAATCCACTACACAAATGTTCCAAACAGCTGCTCCAGAGCATGGTGTGGAACTAATCCCCGATGGCTGTGACTGTGAGCTATGCAGTCCACATCCGTCCTGTATGTGTTTGCATACTCAGAGGAGCGTCCTGCACCAGACATGAAAACAAGGGATCAGAGCAAGATGTGGTGTACACTCTAGGTTTTAGTTTAGCAGCGGAGGCTTTTATAATTAACTAACATCAGTCACAATATCTAATAACTATACAATAAACATATAAATTGCATTATTTGACTTTCCCATTAAGCGTCTGAATGATTTAACATGTAAATCCCTGACTCATGGAGTACATTAATATCAGTTTTTCTTTTTCATTGTTTTTTTATTTTATTTTTACAGCCAAAATATACTATATAGAAAACACAAATGCATGTTTGTATTAATGATATTTTTTGGTTATATTATGTATATATGTATATAACATAACACACTTTTCACATATCATTGACTCATTTCATGACTTTTCCCACATTTTTACATAATGTCCACTGGGGCTGTTGCATATGATAATATCCGCAATATGTAAATAATATTTTTAATATTTTTTTTATCTCACAATATCAATGATGTAGCACACAGATGGCGGCAACAAATTATTCAACAGTCCTGAACAGAACTGTTCTTCACATCTGTGTCTCTCAAAGCGTCTGCTTCAGTGGGATAAAAAAGAAACGTGTTTCCTCTGAACTGCTGACCGTGTCTCAAAAACCGATCTAAATCGACTGTAAAGGCAACGCAAGAGTGACTACAACTAAATGTTTCATCTGCTGGAGAGAATAAAGTGAGCAAAATAATGTGAAGGAAAGCTTGTACATTTGATTAATTTCTCTTAGTGTTAGAATAAATGTCCCTAAAATTAGAAACTGTCTATGTGGGCTTGAAAAGGCTGTTAAAAGCACATAGCCCTCAGTTTGTGGACAGGTGTTGAAATGTTGTGCCTGCAGCTTTACAGATTTATTCTCACCTGACAAACTGTCCCCTGCCCTCCACCTCTGTCAACACCAGACTAAAATTTGAACTCTTTGCTCACCACCAGAAATTTAAAAATGTTATTCTGCACAGTTATCGCGCCTTTTATTGGACTGGCTCTGTCTGCACAGGCTTATCCAGTTCCACATCAGTCTCGGGCTAAAGCTTTGTTTCCAATAAGCACGATTTATGTGAACGTAGAGAACGTATAGAATATGTAAGTTTGGAATGTGAGTAAGTACTGAATATATTCCTAAATCCTGTAATTATTTAGGAAAAAGAACATAATAAAAAAGCTATATAGTGTCTGTGGGACACTATATAGCAAATTGAGGCTAATGCACTGATGAACTCTGTGAAAGTAAAAAAGAAATGCTTTAGATCAATTTGAAGTAGATAAAGACATAATAAGGGACAAATACAAAAAAAAGTATTTTATAGAAAGAGGACATTTACATTTTTACATTTAGTCAGACGCTTTTATCCAAAGCGACTTACATAAAGCTTCCATTCACCAGTATACATTTTACGTTTAGTCATTTTTAGCTGACACTTTTTTATCCAAATCATTAAGCTTCTATTCACCAGTGTTACAGCTGGAACACCACTGGATGCAAGGTTGGTTAAGTGTCTTGCCCAACGACACAATGGGGAGAGCGGGAATCGAACTGCTTCCTTCTGGTTGAAGGACGACCGCTCTACCACTGAGCCACTGCGCCCCTATACAGTACAGCGGCCTTCTGCTTCTGCAGCGCTCCAATGTGTTCAGGTGTCCTTGTATTTAACAGCAATAACACTTGTTATAAAGAGAAACGAAGTCAACGTTAATCCGGACATGTTTGAAGCGTTAAATGTTAATATACCCGACTGGTTTACTCAGTAATCATCAAGTTATTAATGAAAATCAAAGGTAACACACTGACTTTAGGAATTAAAAACACATGAGCACAACTACACTGTCCTAAAACATGTTAACACTTCATAAGCTACATTGTTGTTCTTTTAAACTTTTCACAACATGAACAGAGCAGAATAACAGACAAACAGGAGCCAGCAGCAGTGTGAGTCTGTGTCTAAACACTGCTCTTCATGATGTTTCATCTGTAGCTTGTGTGAGCGCGTTCTGACCCATTTATACAGCTCATCCGCTATAAAAGTTGGTCTGTGCTTGAGTTACCTTTTTAAACAAAGATCAACATTCATTTTATCGTGATGTAACATAAAATTCAATATTTGGCAGTGCCAAATTGGCACACCCCTAACTAGGACTACACAATATTAGGAAGAACGAGCTATACAATAAATATGTTGAATACTACCACTGGTCAAACTAGGTCTGAATCAGAACAAAAGCAAATACTAAAACAAGGACTACTTTAAAGAGTAAATCAGGACTAAATTAAGTGGTCTAAACAAGGTCCAAACCAGAATTTGTTTTAATTTTAATTTGGTTGCAGTTTAATTTAATTAAGTTTAAGTTGAGTTTAATCAAACAGTTTCATTTAAGGCTGATTTAGGTAAAAAAACATATTACCATAGAAGTTTGATATTGCTGATATTGTGATGACAATAAATCCATTATCTCTAGTATTAAGTGGACTATAGACCCATTTTTGTTTGTAAAAAACGTAGAAGATATGTGTTGTACCTTCTCACAGCTGGACCCTGGTTTACAGCTTTCTCATGGGACTCATCACAAGTCAATCTAACGCCTGTAAGACTTGCTGTTAAAACCTGTATTTTTTTGTTATGAATCTTAATTAGAAACCTTTGTTTTCCATTCTTTTCATACAACAGTTCTTTGACTCTATTAGCCCTCTCACTACTTTGTTGCTCTTTAAAGGGAAATGCTAAGTGGCTTGGGAGCTCTGGTGAAGAAGAGGTAGCTGCAGGAGGAAGGCCTCAGTCAGATCAATGGCCTTTAACCTCCCAGTGCATTTATCTCACACACACTTCTGTATGTGTAGAAATGTAACTGTTAAACACACAGACAACTTTGTGGAGATTAATTAAACCTTGTGGAATACTGTGGTCCATAAAAACATTTTCAGAAATCTGAATCCTTTCGGCTGCCTTCTTCTGCTTTTAATTGGCCTTTACACAGCAGCACCCTCTCAGACACACAATCAAGTGCTACTGTTAGCTCTCTGTGCATGTGTGTGGTGAAATAATAGATTAAAAAAACACATTAGGATTGAAGGTGTATTCTAGAGCTATATTTTGTCTTGTTTTTAAACGTAAAACAATAGTAATCTATTCTACAGGGTTGGTAGGACACATTTTTAGAGGACATTTCATTGTCAAGGGACTCTCGGGATCAAGAAGTGCCACTAAACTGCAGTCTGAAATATTGGATGAAATTCATTTTTGGATGATTATTATTATTTTTATTTTTAATTGATAATTACGTAAATCTGATAAGAAATGTATATGAATGAATGAATGAATAAATAAAATTAACTGTTTCTGCATTTATAATGATGGTGTGGACCTTCTTAGACGTCTGTCATGTTCTGAAAAGATCTCAGACCTTAATTATCTTGTTCCTCCTGAGCATGTCAACAGTTGTCTTGTGGCCAGCTGCTACTAATTTCCATGCTTTAAAAATACACTGAGGCTCTAAATCGTGTTGGAGCACTCCATGGGAGTCCACGTCATTAAGCTGACATGACTCTAGTCCACATCTTTGCACTCGTAATAGGGCTACAGACATCTTGGGCGCAGAGGCTAAGTGGTAGAGCGGTCATCCTATAACCAGAAGGTTTGCGGTTTGATTGTGTCGTTGTGTCCTTGGCCAAGACACCTAACCCTCCTTGCCTCCAGTGTCTATGGCACTGGTGTTTGAATGTAATGAGAAAGTTTGGTGGTGGTCGGAGAGTCCAGCAAAATGGCTGCCATGTTGCTGTCAGTCTGCCCCAGGGCAGCTGTGGCTACAAAAACGTAGCTTATTAGTATGTGACTGTGGAATTAATGAATACGTATTGTGAAAAGTGCTATATAAGTACAATCCATTATTATCTATATTCATCCTAAAACATACACATTTTCGCGTCATGCTTTTTTCAGCTGTTAGACTCCATGTCTTCCAAATGCATCAATACATGGACGCTTCCTTACTTTTCTAAACTTAGTATATTTTAATATACTCACGTTAAATATATTTCATTAACAGTATATTTTAAGTCAATAAAAAAATTGAATTAACTTGTTTATAGTCTTGTTTACCTTTTGGGGAAAAATATTTTATCAGTATGCTAAAAATGTGTTTAAAAATATCAAATTAGCATACTTCTATTAAACACACTTCACACTTGTATTGAACCGCACCAGAGTCAGTTTGAAGGCAAGGCAATTTTATTTAATAGCACAATTCATACACTGGGTAACTCAAAGTGCTTTACAGGAATAAATGACAATTTACAAGATTTAGATTAAGAAACATAAGAAAAATTAAAACATTTTAAAAAGAAGAGTGCAGATAAAAGAAAAAACACTTTAGGTTGTGGTGTAGGCGGAGCTAAAGAGGAAGGTTTTTAACCTCCCCTTGAACATTGTTAAAGTTGAGGCTTGTTTTACTTCATCTGGGAGGCTGTTCCAGGTTTTTGCTGCATGAAACATAAACGCTGCTTCACCTTGTTTAGTTCTAACTCTGGGCACGAAGAAGAAGGCCTGTCCCAGATGTTCCCAGAGTCTGAGGAGGTTCATAAGCAACTAACATGTCAGAAATATATTCTGGTGCTAAACCATTAAGAGACTTGTAAACCAGCAGTGCTGGTT
This sequence comes from Perccottus glenii, assembly GCA_024416835.2. Taxonomy (NCBI): domain Eukaryota; kingdom Metazoa; phylum Chordata; class Actinopteri; order Gobiiformes; family Odontobutidae; genus Perccottus; species Perccottus glenii. The sequence continues at coordinate 7,061,995 of CM044558.2, forward strand.
TAAAGTCTATTCTCTGAGCAACAGGAAGCCAGTGCAGAGATTTTAAAACTGGCGTGATGTGGTTGTACTTCCTGGTTTTGGTTAAAACCTGAGCAGCCGCGTTCTGAATAAGCTGAACCTCGTTTTGAGAGACCAGTGAGCAGGCCGTTACAGTAATCTAACCTGTTGGAGATAAAAGCAAGTTTCTCTAAGTCTGGTTGAGACATCATCCCTTTGACTCTGGAAATGTTTTTAAGGTGATAAAATGCAGATAATGTAATTGACTTAATGTGACTGTGGAAATTCAAGTCTGAGTCCATGATGACCCCTAGATTTCTAACCTGATTTTTAGATTTTAGAGAAAGAGACTCGAGGTGACTGCTGACACTTTCTCTTTGTTTCTGTGGCCCAAAGATGATTAGTTCAGTCTTGTCTCTGTTCAGTTGGAGAAAATTATTTCGCATCCACACATCAATCTGTTTGTTGCAGTGACACAGTGAATGGATTGAGTGAAATGTAAAGCTGAGTGTCATCTGCATAATTATGACACTTTAATAATAATATAATCTTCTCCATTTGAGTTTGACACCTCTGGGATATCCTCTTTAGCAACATGATATACCTATCTCTCTCATACCTCTCTGGATCTCATACCTCTCTGGATCTAATTCTGGAGTTAGTTGCACAACAGTTATCTACTCTGTCACTTAGCTTCATATTTAGCCTCAGTCTTCGCCGTATAAATTTTTATGCTAATTAGCCTTGTGTGTCCTTTGGTTTCAATTTTAACAAGTGCGGTTTTTATTTGTTTTTCTTTGCTATATAAAGAAATTGTTTGGTGTGTGTATATACAGTAATTTACTGTAAAAAAAGTATTCTGTTTGTATGTCTGAATTGCAGCTCACTACTCTGCTGGTTGCTAAATTAAAGCTAACACCAATTTTATTTTTTCAGTTTTTTTTCTTCTGTTTTTAATGTTTCACAGACAAATAAGTTAGTGGGACAACACATTACACAAATATACTGTACTGTGAACTGTCTTGGAAGTGGGCGCAATGCTTTTCTACAGTTTAGTTTTTACTAACATAGTTTAATTTACAGATGTGGCACTTTCCTTCCAGCGGCCTAAATTCAGGTTGGGTGATGTCATCTCCAGGAGCTTTTTCGTGCTCCAAGCCTTCTCTTTCTTTACATTGTCCTTGTAAAATTTATGTTTGGTGTTGTAAAAGATGTTGAATTTCTTCAAGAACTAATTTCTCGTCATCCATGCCGCAGCATTGACTGAAACTTCAAAGTGCTTACTTCCTATGTTTTCCTTGTATAGCACGCTAGATTGATGTGGGGCCGGTCAAAAAATAGAAGTCCAACCTAGTGAGACGCAGCCGGTGTGAATTGTCAGACTGACTAAAATAGAAAGTCTGACAAGTTTCCCTAATTAGGTACATTAATAGTACATTAATTTGTACACATTTTTTATCTGGGTGGAATATGGTTATACCTGCAATAATAAAGGAAAATGACACCTATGGTATTTTTGCAGGACCCATTAAGTAAGCCAAGTTTAATCAAGTCTACAGCTCAATACAAATAAATCATTTGCATAAGAAAAAGACTAACTCCTAAGCTGTGACATGGATGTTCCCCATGGTCTCGGTAACAAAAAGAAATAGGAAAGGCTAAGAAAAGGTCTTTTGGATTACGTTGGATAAAGTATACTTCTATTTAATGCTAGTGGCTGGTCATACTAAATATCAGTCTATGGTTGGTTTCTACTTAGAAATTGCTGGTACTTTCATGCAGACACATGTTACATTGTTTTTACATTTTTGTCTTTATAAACCTAGAATATCCATGTGGTAGCAGTGGACTGCTATGTACCCATGGGTCAACCCGACCCTTCTTGTGCTTCATAACATGGTCTTTTAGTGTCATTGTTGACGGCTACCTCTCTCCCTAGACCCGGATGCTTGTAGACGCTATTATACTCCTAGGGGACCCCTGTACCCTGCCCCCACCTTCCCCTGAGACTGGTCTAGTGCCCCTGTCTGACAGTCTAAGTGTCTGTCAAATATGTGTTTCTGCAGCTGGAGACCTCCAGAAGCCAAAATGTCCCTCTATTTTCTTTCTATACGAACAATCATTCTGTTTTTTGGGGGATTCTAATTGGATTTGTAGTAGGAAATTAATTTGCACACATTTAACTCTCTCTCTAGACTCAACTGGATAGAGATTCAACAAATTGGTGGCTTTGGAGAGCAGGGGCAGTTCCAACATACGTGGAATTAAAATGACTCAGTGATTGGGTAGAGATCCCTCTCTAACTCTCTACTGTAGGTCCTACTGTATTTGTGTGTGTGTGTGCGCGCGGGTGTTTATCTAATCTATAAAAATGTCAATGTTTATACATCTGTCAGGTGTTCTAATAATTTCGTCCACCACTGTAAATAAGCATTTGGGCTGCTGAAGGCTACAAGCTGCTGGAATTGTACAAAACAACAAATACCACCACATGAAGATGCCAAAGTCATACATAAATGTTTTTATACCCCTGTGCTTCCTCATCAGAGACTGTTAAACTGACGTCTGTCGCTAAAGCTGCATAACCTACAATATATTGTAGCAATATATATATGTAACAATATATTGAATGTTAGTGTTTGTCTGCTTTCACCATTTGCACACATTTACACTAAATAGTCTAAACCCTTATCATATCCTGTTTTACATTCAAGATAAATATGTAAGCTGTCAAATATATTTACGTGCACATCTAGTAGTTTTCATTTTATCTTTTGATGCTTTGAAATGAGTTCTGTTAATACCACACATATTCTGTGCTGAGAACAAAATGCAGTATGCGGAGGGGGGAAGACACAATTATTTCTGAAAGAGGCAAGCACTTTCCACTCGGATGAGCTCTTTGCCTTCGTGTGAGGCGGAGAGCCCCCGTGGGAGAGCCGTGACAGACAGAGTGGACGAAGCGCACAGCAGCAGTGTGTTCGGCTAACATTAAATGTGTGCAGTCCACGCTTATGTACACTGTTACAAAGTGTTTATGACCATATTAATGTCCTTTTTCTTTTGTTCTTGTGTCTCCCTTCCCAGTCTGTACGGACGACACATGCAGGCCAACACCGAACCTCCGAAGAAGAACATCGACAAGAGCAAGAAGATCAGCCGCAAACCACTGGCCGCCAAGAACAAATAAAGAGCAGCCAGCAAAAGTCACTGCATGTGGCTACTTTACTTTACACTTTACTTAATTAGTGTGAATGTTGTTATGATATTTTTCACTGCATATACTGTATACTAATGCTAAACTATTTTTTTTCACGTCGCTTTTTTAAACCTATCGCTTACTACGGAAGCTGGTTTCCTCCAAACTCCTTCGCTGCAGAATAGGTCCAACTATTTTAAAACGGTGACGTCATACAAGTGCCACAAAAGTAGATACGATATTAGTGTGCTGTCATTAACTAGATTTAAGAATAAGGTCAATTTGAATATGCAGTGAGAGTACACAATAGTAGAGTGGGACTAAGCTGTGGTATGTTTCCTACATTTTAGAGACTATTTATTGTCCCAGGTTCTGCTCATGAGAAAGCAATGTTTTAAATTTAAAAAGCGAGAGCTGTAAGAATTTATGATAAGCAAGTAATCAATGCAAGCTTATTTTTGAGGTAGTGTTTTTTTCTCTCTCTCTCATTAAAACAGCAAATTTTGTTTGTACGCGATAGTACAATTTTGTTATTTTTTTCTCATCTCATCTGTGAGAACTGAACAGACTGCAGTTCTTAGCTCCAGTTTATAGTAACAGCAGAGTTGTGACTAAAGTATTTCAGTACTTATTTGTGACACTTGTTGACAGTGAAAAGGCCTCTAAAGTTGTGCCCTACTGTCTTGATCAGTAGCGTGGAAGCCTGCCTAAATGGAACCTGTATTAGCCAACGTCTCATGATTGTAATGGCTACTCATGTAAGGAAGCTTAAAACACTAAATTACGTTAGAAGCAGTATTTAGTTATATGAAGTCAAGAAGACAGGCTCACAACAAATAATGGTAAAACACAAAATCTAATTGTAAATCAAGATATGAAACAAATAGCAAAATACAAAAGTTCTTTGCTTTTTTGCCTAGTAAACTACAATAGTGGCCAACTATTAATGTACTATTTGTCAGAACTTTAATAAAGGAAATGTGAGATAAATACCATGTGCAAACTAAAGACTGAAAGAGTGATCTACAGTGTCAGTTTTGAAGCCGGACTTTTAAACACTTTGAGAGTGTAAAGCAAGTATGTGTAATAATGTGTTGGAGATTTGAGGCAGTATGTAGCTCAGTTAAATCAAGGCCATTATGGACCGCCAGCTTTGCTAAAAACATGCTGAATTATGACATTTGTTCACAGACTGAGATTTACCTTTTTACCGTATTTTTACATAGTTTTGTTTTCATGCTTTATTTGCATGTGCCAATATATATTAAACTTATATTGTATAATGTGCTATGTCCAGAATAAACATGGTCAATATTTCAAATACTGACCGTGTCATTTTGTCATGTGCTTGGTAGTGACTACTTTCTTTGTTTCACCGGTTCAATTGCTCATAAACCCAAATATTCTTTACTCCAATAATAAACCTTTTAAAACACATTTGCCTATGTAATCAAATACCAGCCTTTTTTAATTTTTTGGGGATAATGACTATTTTGTGGGACCTGCTTTCTGCCACACCTTTGCACTGTTAAGATCCAATTTGGCCTTTTTGTGACTTATTTTTTTCACTACATTTAAAAATAATCAGCCACAGGTCTGGAGCATGGCCTCACTTTGGACACCAGCTGTTAGCCTTCAGCAGTGCTCCTGATGTTTCCAGAAAGAGATAAGACTTTAAGGCTGTGAGTGCTCCTTAGACAAGACAGAGGGAGATGGCAGCGGCCATGGCTAACTCATAGTGCCCTAGATCAGGGGTCTCCCCACTTTATTTCCTCAGTAAGCTACTTTTACAAAATGAAAATGGCAGAGAGCTACTTGTGTTTGTAACATTTATTCTCATAGCTTATTTCAATGCAAACAAAATGTTTTGTTTTTTTTGCCGGGAAAACATGTTGGAATCAACAAATCACATTGTATAATAAAACAACAAAAAACATTTAGTTCATCTGCATTTTGTTTATGTGTATACATTTCTTTCTTGTGTATCTCACTCTATAAAATGAGAACATAAATGCTGTCCAAACTAAACAATGCAATTACAAATGCACAGATACGTGTATTCAGTCAGATGACTGACACTGATGAAGTCAACAAGAGAAGTGTAGTAATAATAATAATAATACATTTTATTTATAACGCGCCTTTCTGGACACTCAAGGTGTAGCCTCAGGTTTACTCTCATTTAAATGTGTCAGTCTGCTTCTAAACTTACTTTTATGGTCTCTCAATTCAAATATTCAATACATTCTTTGTACTTAAGTATTCAAAAGTTTTTAATATCAGTAAATTGCTGGATTAATCTTGTAAATTTAACTTTTGTGTTTTCAGTTATTAAAATGCATCCAAATCCTCCCTCCGTCTTGTTCACCTGCTTATGAGCACCCCCGCCCCTCTCTGCTGGATGGAATAAGCCCCGCCCATCTCTGCTGGATGGAATAAGCCCCGCCCCTCTCCGCTGAATGGTATAAGCCCCGCCCCTCTCTGCTGGGTAATAATGATACCTGTCTATCCTCACTTGATTGGTTACACATCAGCATGTGACATTCAGTCGACTCACTGGTTAACTTACATCACTAACCAGAGATGCTAACGCCTTGTGATAACTGATGCAGCAAATGTGGAAACTGAGGCTATTTACACCACAACACATTTTTGTTTAGTCTGTTCATTTATACAAAGATGGTGTACTTCCATCCATCCATCTTCTTCTGCTTATCTGGGGCCGGGTCGCGGGGCAGCAGTCTAAGCAGAGACGCCCAGACTTCCCTCTCCCCAGACACTTCCTCCAGCTCTTCCGAGGGGATACCGAGGCGTTCCCAAGCCAACCGAGAGACATAGTCTCTCCAGTGTGTCGTCCTCGAGGTCTCCTCCCAGAGGGACATGCCCGGAACACCTCCCTAGGGAGGCATTCAGTAGGCATTCAAAACAGATGCCCGAGCCACCTCAGCTGGCTCCTCTTGATGTGGAGGAGCAGGGGCTCTACTTTGAGCTCCTCCCGAGTGACCGAGCTCCTCATCCTATCTCTAAGGAGCAGCTTCACAGCCGAGTTTGAAAGGGCTGCGATGAGGATCGACCTCATCAAGTCTAAGACCATGGTTCTCAGTCGGAAAAGGGTGGCTTGTCTCCTTCAGGTTAAGAAACACTTCCCAGCAAAAAAAGTTTCTGCCTCAAGTGGAGGAGTTCAAGTATCTTGGGGTCTTGTTCACGAGTGAGGGATGGAGGAAACGTGAGACTGTTATAAGAATTCTATATCCTTATGTTATCCAGAGAGTAGACACCTAGACAGAGTATATTTTAGAAAGCAAATAGCCAGGTTTAACTCTTGCAAGAATGAAGCAAAAGCACACACAAACATATCAACGGTACAGAGTGAGTTTTGCTTAAGGAAGTAAACAAAACATGAGATTTTATATCACTGCAGTGGGGGCTGTTAGAGGAGGTGTATCTCTCATACACCCTCCCCAAGGCCCCAGCTCCAGGTGCAGAAAGTCCCTTGGCAAGCCATGTCTCCGTCTAGTTATGTCTACTCCATGCTTGGATTAGCATGAAGGACATGACATGATTTGACATGACCTGTAGAGATCTATGAGCACACAGTAACTATAAACAATATAAACAATATAATAATAAAAATTATTATAACACAGATGGATCAGTGCAGCTTCTGCAGTGATGCAGTCGATGTACCGGTGTGTCGTGGTGAAGTGCAAGGCGCAGTGGCTCAGTGGTAGAGCGGTCGTCCTTCAACCGGAAGTTAGGTGGTTCGATTCCCGCTCTCCCTACAGTTCAGTAGGCCTGCTTCAAAAACTCTACTCTGATAAATGATAAGCAGTGTTCACGTGAATGCAGATCATTTTGATTACAGGCTTCAAGAGACATTTTGGCCTTAACTTTATTCCAAATTCTTTCTGGTTCCTGGCCTTTTATTCAGACTTAACATAGATAATGAATTAATTAATACATGTTATTTGGCCCTGCGATTAACTGGCCATTGTCCAGGGTGTCCCCTGCCTCAGGCCCGAAGCTGCTGGGATAGGCTCCAGTCACCCGCGACCCCTAACGGGACAAAGCGGTAGAAAATGAATGAATAAATGAATGAATGAATGAATGAATGTTATTTGGCATTGTCATACAGATTTTGTACATTACAAGTCCAAAGATTGCACAGGAACAGATTGAAAACCAGAGGATCCTTATCTGAACAGAATATCGGTCATCTCTGAAGCTCATCCACTGAAATCTATTTAGCGCACATGAGCCTGCGACCTTTACACATCCATTTCAAAAACAAACTTCAATACCGACCACATTTCTCCATGTGGCAGATTCCTGTGTCCTATTTTGAAGATGTTTCTTTCTTCTTTTTCCACCCTCCCTCCATTTCATCTCAATTCATCTCACACCTTCCAAGGACACAATGAGTCCCAGGCTAACCCAAGCCCATTGATTTTCACAAGGTGATTTATAGGAGGCGTGTGTGTTAGGGCAGCCTTGATTGTCTAAGAGGGACTGCACTGTGCCACTTTAATGAGAGCGGTGACACGGTGCACAGAAGTCAGCAGCACCCCACCCGCAATGGGATGGGTCCCTGACGCCTGGCAGCTAGGGGCTAATACAGTGTACACACACATTCACTTATTTAGTTCTGTCTTTGTTTTGTTTCTTTCTTCTCCAAAATGAAGTCAACAACCAGCCTCAGAGAGGTTCTGTTTAAGAGGTGGAAAATAGAAAATGTTGCAGGATTCAAGATGCTGTAATTATCAGCCAGTACAGTTCTGAGGAAGGCTTTGTTTTAAAAAAGAGTGACTGACACACAGATACAGTGTGCTGCCTTGGGTTTATTGTTTATTTACAAATGAGACAATGCACGTGGCAGAGTGGTTAGCCTCCTGCCTCACAGCAAGAAGGTCGTGAGTTCAAAACCCGGCTCAAACATTCTCGGCCGACTCTGGTCTTTCTGTGAGGAGTCTGCATGTCCTCCACGTGTTACTGTGGGTTTTCTCCGGGTACTCCGGCTTCCTCCCACCGTCCAAAGACATGTATGTATAGGTCAATTGGCAACTCTAAAGTGCCCTAGTGAGAGCGAATGGTTGTTTGTCACTGTCTGTCCTTAAGTGTTAGCCCTGTGACTAACTGGCCATTGTTCAGGGTGTACCCCGCCTCAGGCCCAAAGTTGCTGGGATAGGCTCCAGTCACCCGCGACCCCTAACAGGACTAAGCGGTAGAAAATGAATGAATGAATGAATACAAATGAGACACTCAGGACAGGGGTTGTTCAAAATCAGAACATATTAGGGTTTCCCTTCATTTTTTCAGGACATAGGATGTCAAAAACCGGACAGTCCCACTTAAACTAGAGCCACATTTGCACTGGAACGGGTGGTACGAGGTACTTTGGGTTACCAAAAGTGTTCAAAGTGTCCTCAAAAAGCACACTGTACTGTCTCCTCCTCTCACGTACCTTTTCTGGATCTGTTCCACATTGGTGGAATGATCTACCTGCTGCTACAAGATCAGCAGATTCTGTAGCCATCTTTAAAGAACGCCTGAAACACATCTCTTCCGTCAACACCTGACTGACAAACACTGAATTCTACTTCCTTTCTATCTTCCTTTTCTTAAAAAAAAAAAAAAATATATATATATATATATATATATATATATATATAATTTTTAGCTTTGTATACTGTGCTGGGTTTTTAACTGACTAGTTTTTGGTGCACCCTGGGTGGTTAAAATTGCTTCCATTGTTTTCCTCATTTGTAAGTTTCTTTGGATAAAAGCATCTGCTAAATGACTAAATGTAATGTAAATGTCTCCTCGGCCAGGGATCCAAGGCGAGCTGGCTTTATTGCACGCTTAGGAAGGGGCGTAGTTCAACACTGCAGTCAGCAGATTGGATGAGAGATTATTCTCACCTAAGAGAAAACAAGAAGAGAAAGTAAAAAATATTAAACAGAAAACATGATACATGTCATAAAGCCAGTAGAGCCCTATAACCATGCCCACCTGTACGTTCATAGATTTAGTCAAGGAAGTTGTTGTAAAGAACTTCATCATGTCTAAATTGAGTCAAACATTTCTGGCAATTTCAGCTCTCCAATGGGCGGAACTTGTCCATAGTATACTGTATATATATAGTCATTGGTGTCATCACTGGGCGATTACATCCGGGCTTTTCTGACTTCTACGTCAGAGGATATTACTAAAATGGGCAGAGAGGGCAGTATCTGAACTGCTCCAGGGTAGGCTTTTCAAACGCGTTGTTCAGTAAACACGCCCCTCAGAGCCTAAGCTAAACAAGCTAATGCTAACGGCTAATTTCATGCTAAAGACTGCAGAGGCCTCTCCACTCTCATCTTCTCTCATCTCTGTCTACACGGAGACACAAATCACTGTATCCATATACATTTTGTATCGTATTGGCCTTTCGTCCACACGGATCCGGTGTTTTGGGAGACTGAATCCGCTATTTTTTGAAACAGGGTTCTAAAGTGGATAAATCTTTCGACAACACCTTTGCGACACCCTTGCGGTGTCGTGTGTACAGCCAATCCGTATATTTTGTAAAAACGATGATGTCATCGCATCACGTGTCGGCCTCGTCACACGTAACAGCAACAACAATAATGGCGGACTACATGATTGAGTTCGTGCTGCAGAAGCTACTAAGCCTACTAGCTTTATTACAGCAAAATCTATTGCTTCTATGCAGTTGTGGTGAGCAACAAGCGATAATGGACAACACCATACGCCACATGCTCTTAGATCCACCGCGAAAGAGAACCAGGAGAGCAACCTGGAGAAAATGAATGGAGAGAGAATTTCTGCATGTCCAAAGCACTCAGAACTCAGTCCGTATATTGAAGAGCAAACAACAAACATGAGGGCACCATGTTACTACACTCTAAATATATGACTGCAACAATTTGAGAACTTGTTTTTATTAGAAAATAAATATTTAGGTCTTCGTCTTCTTCTGCAGCGCGCAAGGTTATGCGCATGCTCAAAGTCTTCTTCTCCGTGTATAGTGTATATCTGTGGCAGAATTACAGCGCCCCATACTAGTCGGGCATATATACTACATCGTTTTCAGCCGGTCGTGTGTACGCAGATATTTTCTTGAGACGACGCCGTCTCAAGATCGGATAGGGGATGCACTGGCTTCGTGTGGACATAGCCTCAGTCTCGAGTAAGTCTGCAAATCTTTACAGAAAACTTTATTTCAACTCCTGCTGTTAATGTCAGATCATTATTATCAATATTAGAGCTTTTTTATGATAATTATCATAATTTTAAGCATGAGCACATTTTTATCTTGGTCTGATAATCCTTTCTAGTTTTGTTATAACTGTGTTTTCTCAAATATATCTTTATATACTTTATATTTGTTCAAATATCTGCCCTTAATTTGCAAGTCTTGTACATTAAGGCTTCAGTATTTGAGGGAGGCACATTTTTACAGTAAAATAAAGCCTCATTACTATCTTATAATCTTATAAAAATATTCAACCAGATAACACGCAAAGATATTTAAATAGTAGATTTAAAATGCTATACTTTTCTTTTTCTTTTAGATCTTTTAGATCATACAGTGATCAGAAGCCTACAGCTAACGTGCATGTTAGTGTTTTATAATAAGAAGCACTCTCTTCTTCATTCATTCTCAGGGACTCTTCAACAATTTTGTGAAGGTTTAGAAATTTATAATTTTACATTACAGCACTGTTATACTATTTTCCACATTGTATTTGCACCACACCTGACCATCTACCGGAGATATGGCAACCTGGATGGGACAAGTCCATGTGACTGCCAGAAGGAGATGGTTAGTTTAATATAGTCTTTGACACCTACACTCACAGAATGGTTTAGTTGTTTAGCTCTTGGTTGTGAGATGGCAATTCAGCCATTTCAACAGGGGGAGATGCAAAAACAGCTAAAGTTAGAATCTTAGTTTAGTGAGGTGTCCATTCAGACACCTCAACAGGAGGAATTTTGGACAGGAGAAAAATGGGTCGTTTAAGACATGGAAGACATGGCGTCCCTTGTATTAAAACGTTGATTGGAGTAGGGGAAAACCTATAAAGAAGTGCAAAAAATTAGTGCTGTTCAGCTAAAATGATCTCCAATGCCTTAAAATGTAAAGCAAAACCAGAGATACGTGGAAGAAAACGGAAGACAACCATCAAAATAGATCAAAGAATAACCAGAATGGCAAAGGCTCAGCCAAAGATCAGCTCCAGGATGAGTTACCTGTAAGTGCTGTGACAGTTAGAAGACGTCTGTGTGAAGCTAATATATTTTCAAAAATCCCCCGCAAACTCCTTCTGTCTGCATGTGCAGAAGAGGTTACAATTTGCCAAAGAGCACATCAAAGAGCACATTGGAGGTAGCGTGGCCGAGCGGTCCAAGGCGCTGGATTAAGGCTCCAGTCTCTTCGGAGGCGTGGGTTCAAATCCCACCGCTGCCAAATCTTTCAACTAAATGACCAAGATGGCGGCGCGTACACATCGCGAGGCTCAGCGTCTCTCCAGTTTTTGCAATTTTGCAGTTTTATTCCTGCTCATCTCGGGTCTGTTCGTACTGAACAGTTTTGCTTTAACATCCTACACCCGACAGGAGCTTTTGGATATCGGTGAGGACTTTTCCAACAGTTTTATCACCAATCTTCGACTCATCCCTGAGATCGTCAGAACACCCGATGCTAAGCAGTCTACCCGGCCGGGCGGAAGTGCTCGCAGGCGGCGTCGACATCGTAAACAAAGGCGGGGGAAGCGCGGAGGTCTAAGAGCTAAGCTAAAGCTAACACCGCTCCGGCTCTCTTTACCCAGCATTTTCCTTGCTAATGTGCGGTCACTGGTGAACAAAATGGATGAGTTACGACTTCGCATCACCAACAGTAAGAGACTTTTTGACTGCAATGTCATGGTTTTCACAGAAACATGGCTACACAGCGACGTACCCAATAATGCTATTGAGCTAGCCGGGCGCTACACGCTCCGGGCAGATAGCAGCAGAGGACTCCGGTAAGACAAGAGGTGGTGGATTGTGCATTTATGTCAACAAAGCTTGGTGTACGAACACTGTCATTGTTGGGAGACACTGCTCAGCTAACCTAGAGTTTCTCATGGTTAAATGCAGACCTTTTTATCTGCCACGGGAGTTCACTTCCACCATAATAACCGCAGTCTATATTCCACCGGATGCTAATGCCAAGCTTGCTTTGAACGAACTTCATGCAGCCATTAGTAAACAACAGACTGCTCACCCAGAGGCTGCTTTTATTGTCGCAGGTGATTTTAATCATTGCAAATTAAAGACAGTGCTCCCCAAATTCCACCAGCATGTTTCCTGCCACACCAGAGGAGACAAAACTTTGGATCATGTATACACAAATATTAATGGATCTTACATCGCGACCCCCCTCCCCCACCTCGGACAGTCTGATCACCTTTCTTTGTTTCTCACCCCTAAGTATTCACCCCTCATCAATCGTGTGAAGCCATCAGTGAAGACCATCAAAGTGTGGCCAACTGGAGCAGACTCTTTACTTCAGGACAGGTTTCAACACACTGACTGGAGTATGTTTGCTTCTCAGGCTGCCTGTGGCTCTCACACGAACATTGATATCTACACCTCCTCTGTACTGGATCACATCAACTTCACCATTGACAGTGTTACAACAGAAAAACAGATAATAACATACCCTAATCAGAAGCCATGGATGAACAAGGAGGTGCGACTTCTGCTGAAAGCCCGCAACACTGCCTTCAGGTCAGATGACGCTCAGGCCTACAGTGAATCCAGGGCTAACCTGAAAAGGGGCATCAAAAAGGCCAAGTACCGCTACAAGCTAAAGCTAGAGGAACATCTTTCTAACTCTGACCCCCGACGCATGTGGCAGGGCATCCAGGTCATCAGTGACTACAAGTCAGGCAACTCCACTCCAACGGTCACGGACGTCTCCTTCCTGAACGAGCTAAATGACTTTTATGCTCGCTTCAATAGCGACAGCAAGGAGACGGCCACCAAAATCTCACCCTCAGCAGACCACCAACCTCTCAAACTCACCTCCACAGATGTCCACACTGCACTGAGCCGGATCAACGCACGCAAGGCTGCAGGCCCGGATGGCATTCCTGGACGTGTGCTTAGGGCATGTGCTGAGCAGCTTGCAGGGGTCACAGACATTTTCAACCTGTCCCTCACCCAAGCAACTGTGCCAACATGTTTTAAGTCCACATCCATTGTGCCAGTACCAAAAAACTCCTCCCCAATGTGCCTGAATGACTATCGCCCCAGCACTCACTCCCATCATTATGAAGTGCTTGACGACTGGTCCTAACACACCTCAAAGACTGCCTCCCAGCCATACTGGACCCACACCAATTTGCCTACTGCAGAAATAGGAGCACAGAGGATGCAGTATGCACAGTGCTGCACTCTGCACTCACACACTTGGACAATAACAACACATATGTTAGGATGTTGTTTGTTGACTTCAGTTCAGCATTTAACACCGTCATTCCCTCCAAGTTGACCACAAAACTTGGAGACCTGGACATTAACACCTCCCTCTGCAACTGGATTATGGACTTTCTGACCAACAGGCCTCAGCATGTTCGGTCAGGCTACACCCACTCCACCACCATCACACTCAACACTGGCGTACCACAGGGCTGTGTGCTGAGCCCATTCCTTTACTCCCTTTACACCTCGACTGCAAGCCTGTGCATGGATCCAACTCCATCATTAAGTTTGCAGACAACACCACGGTGATTGGCCTCATCACAGACAACGATGAGACTGCCTACAGGGAAGAGGTACAGCACCTGGCCACATGGTGCGCTGACAATAACCTGCTCCTTAACACCACTAAGACAAAGGAGCTCATTGTGGACTTCAGGAAGAAAAAAGGAGGCACGCATGACCCCATCCACATTAATGGTATGGTTGTTGAACGTGTCTCCAGCTTCAAGTTCCTGGGAATCACCATCTCGGAGGAACTGTCCTGGACCACAAACACCTCCAGCCTGGTCAAGAAGGCTCACCAGCGCCTCTTCTTCCTCAGGACACTGAAGAAGAACCAGCTGTCTTCAGCCATCCTGGTGAACTTCTACCGGTGTGCGATCGAGAGCATCCTGACCAGTTGCATCACAGTCTGGTATGGAAACTGCTCAGTGGCTGACCGCAAAGCACTGCAGAGGGTGGTGAAAACTGCCCAGCGCATCACAGGGACACCACTTCCTGCTATTGAGGACATCCAGAGGAAACGCTGTCTACATCGAGCTCGCAGCATTCTTAAGGACTCCTCTCACCCTGACCATAGACTGTTTAACCTCCTGCCCTCCGGGAGGCGCTTCAGGAGCCTCCGGACAAGGACCACAAGATTCAGGAACAGCTTTTTCCCTACAGCTGTCTCCTTACTGAACTCTGCCCTCTGACACCACCACACACACAGACTCCTCCCCCACATAACCACTGCGTCTGACTGATTTATTTATTATTCACAACAAGCAAACAGTAAACCTGTTATTACTTGCACTACATCCATTCGCATACTGTAATATTTTCTATGCACTGTACTGTCCATTGCACTAGTGTAAATTATGTTCATATGTTCATAGTTCTGCCTAAAGTGTACATACACTTTTACATAATCCATCTGTATAGTATGTTCATAGTACACCTACCTGTATATCATGCTTATAGTATTTAAAATATGTCAATTATGTCCATAATACTTATCTGTATAGTTATTGTACATATTATAGACCTTGTATATTCTGTACTTACTGCTTATTGCACTTCTGGTTAGATGCTAACTGCATTTCGTTGCCTTGTACCTTACATGTGCAGTGACAATAAAGTTGAATCTAATCTAAAAAAACTGGCCTAAAGAGAAATGGAGGAACATTTTATGACTGATGAGAGTAAAATTGTTCTTTTTGGGTCCAGGGGTCACAGACAGTTTGTGAGACAAGCCCCAAACTCTGAATTCAAGCCACAGTGAAGCAAGCATCATGATATGGGCATGTTTCTCCCACTATGGTGTTGGGCCTTTTTATTGCATACCAGGAATCATGGATCACTTTGCATTTGTCAAAATACTTGAAGATGTCATGTTGCCTTATGTTGAAGAGGACATGCCCTTGAAATGTTTGTTTCAACAAGACAATGACCCCAAACACAACAGTAAACGAGCAAAGTCTTGGTTCCAAACCAACAGAATTAATGTTATGGAGTGGCCAGCCCAATCCCTGGACCTTAATCCAACGAGAAGCTGTTTCTGAAGCAAAACCAAGAAATGTAAATGGATTGTGGAATGTTGTTAAAGAATTATGGAGTGGAATGCCACAGTGGGTGCCACACAGATGTGAAGCAGTTTAAAAAAACTTTGGTCATACAACTAAATATTAGTTTAGTGATTCACAGGATTGCTAAATCCTAGAAACAAAAACTTTTGTACAAAATAGTTTTGAGTTTATACAGTCAACAACAGACACTGCTATTTTTTGAACACACCCCTTTCAACTCATCATAAATTGTGCATATCATGAATGCTGGGTCTTGTTTGTTTTCTGAGAATCTACTGCACCTACTGGTAACTTGTTTGCCACTTTGCAATAAAAAATATACTAAGCACTTGGATTATTTTGGTTAGTCACATTGTACTGCTATTATTTTGAACAATACAAAACAGTACATGAAGATTAGACCTGTGTCGAACCTGTAAATGTGACGAAGAAGAACCTGGAGCAGCTTCACCTGCAGCTCCTGAAAATACAGATCATGTCTGCCACACCTCAGGATCTCTGTTTTATACTTTATCTTCAGAACTAGACACTTAATAGAAACAGGCACACTATATCAGCTACTACAAGTACTAATATTTACTGTTCATAATGGCTCTGCACTCTTAATAAATTAGACATTGACTACATAATTTGACATTAATCTGATTTTATAAAAACTTACTCTCACTAATTAACTGCTGAAGGTAGTATCAACCAGGGACAAATTAAATTTGTTTGTTTTTTTTATCTTTATTTCTGTTGTTTGTACCATTCATCAACAGAACCTAACTTGTGCCTTTAACATCTGGTGAGACTGTTTTAAAATGAACTTAAATAAGAACAACAGGATGTCATGGTTCCCCATGACCCCACGGGACTCGGCCGGTCTCAGCCTACCTCCCGACCTCCCGTGGGCCCACCACCTGCGGGAGGTCACTGTGGGCCGGTGCAAAGTGGATTGGGTGGCAGTCGAAGGCGGAGGCCTCGACGACTCAATCCCTGGACACGGAATCTGGCGCTAGGGACATGGAATGTCGCCTCGCTGGCGGGCTCTGGAACCCAAATCCTCGAGAGAGGCTGGACTCTCCACTACTCTGGAGCAGTGTTGGTCATCTTACTTCAAAAAAGTAATTAGTTACAGTTACAAATTACTTCTTGGCTCTGTCTCCTTCACTGGAACTCACGCAGCTGCCTTTGGGGTTAGCAGCAGCAACAAGTGTCGTTTTAGCATGTGTTGATGTGAGGTGCTTCATAAGATTTGAGTTACTTGAGGTAGACGTGGATAAAGTCTTTTTCCTGGACATAGCATGTTACAGAAACATTCTTGCCTTTAATTTCAATTAACGAGAAGTAGTGCCGGTACTTCCAGTTTGAGAACGCCACCGTTGATTTTCCCCGGCTCCTCGCCATTGTTGCTGACGCTGTCTTGTGTTTAGTGGAAGTCAGAGTGAGACCGCGTCAGCCAATCATCGCTTTTGCAGCGGTGTCATTATCCTCACCCCTGCTCTCTCCAGGCAGCTGATGTGTAGCCAAAGCATGACACCTCGTGCTTTATTCAACCAAATTGTAGTAACGCGACACTTTTCAACCGTTATTGATAACGGTGTTACAACGATGGGGAAAGAAATTAATTAGATTACTCCGTTACTGAAAAATTAACGCCGTTATACTCTAACGCCGTTACTCCAACACTGCTCTGGAGTTGCCTGTGGTGAGAGGTGGCGGGCAGGTGTGGGCTTGCTCATAGCCCCCCAGCTCAGCCGCCATGTGTTGCAGTTCACCCCAGTGAACGAGAGGGTCGCTTCCCTGCGCATTCAGGTCGGGGATAGGTCTCTGAATGTTGTTTGTGTTTACGGGCCAAATGGCAGTGCAGAGTACCCGGCATTCCTGGAGTCTCTGGGAGGGATGCTGGAAAATCCTCTGACCGGGAACTCCGTCGTTCTACTGGAGGACTTCAACGCTCACGTGGGCAGCGACAGTGACACCTGGAGGGGCGTGATTGGGAGGAACGGCCCCCCGGATCTGAACCCGAGCGGTCTTATGTTATTGGACTTCTGTGCTAGTCACAGTTTGTCCATAACGAACACCATGTTCAAGCATAAGGGTGTCCATCAGTGCACGTGGCACCAGGACACCCTAGGCCAGATATTAATGATCGACTTTGTAGTTGTTTCATCTGACCTCCGGCCGTATGTCTTGGACACTCGGGTGAAGAGCTGAGCTGAGCTGTCAACTGATCACCACCTGGTGGTGAGTTGGATCCGATGGCGGGGGAGAAAGCTGGACAGACTCGGCAGGCCCAAAAGTACTGTGAGGGTCTGTTGGGGAACGAGCCCCTGTCAGAAAGATCTTTAACTCCCACCTCCGGCAGAACTTCGACCATATCCCAAGGGAGGTTGGAGATATTGAGTCCGAGTGGACCATGTTCTCCACCTCCATTGTCGATGCGGCCACTCAAAGCTGTGGCTGTAAAGTCTCCGGTGCCTGTTGTGGCAGCAACCCCGAACCCGGTGGTGGACACCGGAAGTAAGGGATGCCGTCAACCTGAAGAAGGAGACCTACAGAGCCTGGTTGGCTCGTGGGACTCCTGAGGCAGCTGATAGGTACCGGCAGGCCAAGCGGTCCGCAGCCCGGGTGGTCGTGGAGGCTAAAACTTGGGTCTGGGAGGAGTTCGGTGAGCCCATGGAGAAGGACTATCGGTCGGCCTCGAAGAAATTCTGGCAAACCCTCCGTCTCCTCAGGAGGGGGCAGCAGTGCCCTGCCAACACTGTTTACAGTGGAGGTGGGAATCTGCTGACTTCAACTGGGGATATTGTTGGACGGTGGAAGGAATACTTCGAGGATCTCCTCAACCCCACCATCACGTCTTCCACTGAGGAAGCAGAGGCCGAAGGCTCGGAGGTGGACTCGTCCATCACCCGGGCCGGAGTCACTGAGGTAGTCACTGGCGTGTATGTGATACGCCCTGAGTACCTTAAGTCTATGGATGTTGTAGGGCTGTCTTGGTTGAGCTCGGTCAATCGGGAGGAGCTCAAAGTAGAGCCGCTGCTCCTCCACATCGAGAGGATGTTGGCTCGGGCATCTGTTTCGGATGCCTCCTGGACGCTTCCCTAGGGAGGTGTTCCGGGCATGTCCCACCGGTAGGAGACCCCGGGGAAGACCTAGGACACGCTGGAGCGACTATGTCTCTTGGCTGGCCTGGGAATGCTCTATCCCCCCGGAAGAGCTGGAGGAAGTGTCTGGAGAGAGGGAAAAATAAGTGCACTGAGGCCATGCATGGTTCATTTTCAAGTGCAAACAGTGCCTGCACATGTGAAAAGTATTGTGTAAAAATATGTTTTGTAATGTATAGTTTATTATAATAGCATTTGAGTAATGCACATGAATAAGTGCTTGTTATTGTCTGGTGTGTAAAAAGTCAGATGACAGAAGTGGCAGGAGTCCAGTCTTCACCAGTACTGGTCAGGTTTGTCTGGATCTCCTCCTACAGGAACAACACACAGACAAGTCAAATACAATGGCCCCAATAATACTGACAGCTTTATTATATTGTAATAATGTTAGCAATATTCAACCTTTATTTTACAAAGTTGGTCCATAGCATACCAGAAAGTGGGTAGAGCGGCCGTCCTTCGACCGGCGGGTGGGCAGTTCGATCCATGCTCGAAACATCTCAAAAATATCATAACATCCTGCCCCACATACTGTAGTGTCCTTGGGCAAGACACTTAACCTACATTGCCTCCAGTGGTGTTCCAGCTGTAACACTGGTAAATATCTTAATGTATGTAAAGCGCTTTGAGTGCCTATTACAGTAGGTGGAAAAGCACTGTTTAAAAAAAAAAATACTGTGTAGTAATGTGAAGACCCTTGATGGAGTTATCTGACTCCTTCAACCGCCTCATAAATTAAAAACTTGTCTTAGCAGTGCTTCACGATACTATTAAGATAGATTTAAATCAGTCTATTGTAATTATATGACCATTGTATTAAAATGTAAAACTTTTTTACTCTTAAGACAGCAATAATAAGATTTAAATCTGCACGTGAGAGTAAAGCATCATAAACTTTTCTTTTAGTTTGGTCTAATCACAAAATAGTATGATGTTCTGAACAAATAAACTACAAACATATTTCAAGTCAATTTTATAGAATTGTATAGAAGTATAATCACAGTAATCCTGGCTTTACATCAACTACTTGCATTTTAGAAAATGATAACCACATTTTAATGTCTTTAGTTAAATTGAACAGTTAAAATTATGCCAACAAATCTTTATATGAAAGTGCACTTCCCCAGATCTAATATGAATCTAGAAATATTCCTTAATGTATAAATAATAGACTTAGCGCCATGGAGACCTGGCTTTGTATGGTTTCTCAGTTTGTAAAAAAAAAGTAATAGTTGAACTCTGTATTAAACTTTTATTTAACCAGGAAAGTCCTACTGAGATTACAACTCTCTTTTGCAGGGGAGTCCTTGCCCCATGTGAGGGGGGCTATTGTGCATGGTTTTAGCTGTAAAAGAAACCAGAGTACCCGGAGGAAACCATCGCAGACACAGAGAGTACATGCAAACTCCACACAGAAAGGCCCTGCTCTGGATTGGAATCGAACCCAGGACCTTCTTGCTGTGCATGCTAACCACTGTGCCACTTACTTACACTTACTGTAAGTGGTTGCTTTCTTCTGAGCCAAGGGTAAACAATTTTTTTCTAAAGGGCCACATTAGAACATGGGACTTTGGTGGAGGGCCGGGCCAACACAGTGAACTCACTTATTCTCAATAAAACACATTTGTATTGCCTATCGAAAAGGTATTTGTCGTGTGGAGCATGTCGTCTAGTGGAATCAACTGATCACTACAGAATATTGAAGAAAAAAATATAGATACAGTGTTTTATTATCAAAATATTAGTAAATTCTTGGTGGGCCATATTATACAGCAAAACAACACATGTGGCACCTGGGCCTTAGTTTACCCACCCCTGTTCTAAGCTATCCTGGAGCACATGTTAGTGGCTTTAGCTAGCACTCTCCGCCTATAATACTGCCTCACGTTACACTGTGCAACTTGGAGGGAAAGGGGCAGGCCTATTTCTGCTGAGAAACAGGAAGCAACCAAAAACAGGAGAGAAAAAAAAAAGAATGTGTAAGTTTTAAGCACATCTACTTGGCTCACACTAAAGTTTAGACAAATGAAAAAACCCATGGTCTCATTTCTACACATTTCCTGATGTCTCACACTAAGTGTAAATTAAAAATGTAAAAGTATTTGTACAGGAAAAATAAATACTTAAAAATAGGGAAAAGGATTGATCAAAACACTTGACACATTCTTTATAAAACATAGCTGCGGCAGTGTCTCAGTGGTAGAGCGGTGGTCCTTCAACCGGAAGGTAGGCGGTTCGATTCCCGCTCTCCCCACAGTTCATACTGTCATTGTGTCCTTGGGCAAGACACTTAACCCACCTTGCCTCCAGTGGTGTTCCAGCTGTAACACTGGTGAATGGAACCTTAATGTAAGTCGCTTTAAATGAAAGCGTCATCTGTGAAATGTAACACTGGTGAATGTAAGTCGCTTTGGATAAAAGCGTCTGCTAAATGACAAAAATGTCATTGTTTTTGTGCAGAGTATAATATGTGTCTTTAGAGCAAAGGTTTAGTTGTAATGTGTCAAGTGACTTTTCTTACAACTGATTGGTCCACTGGTGTCTCTAAAGAATAAAACCTGCTCAGGAGCCCGTTACCATGGCGATGAAACTTGCTCAAAACCAACCTACACCTAAACTTACCCAGGTTGAAACCTAAAAAAATGAGTTTGGAGCTCTGTGACAACCATGTTCCTGGCTTTACACTCTACAACAGGGACACATGTTTGACAAACATTTCAAATAAATTGTGCACTTCTCTAAAGACAAAAACACAATTCTTACATTTGATTGTAGCTGGCCCTCACATTGGTTGGATAAAAGACTCAGACAATCCCCATCATTTACCAAGATGCACTCCAACGATGAATTCAGTCCAAGACATTGCTCCAGACCTTTCAAGTTCAAAAGGAAGATCTTGGTAAAATAAGTGTTATGCTACAAATAGAAGTCCATTTTAAAGTAAGCTCTCAATTTAAATGCTAGGCCACATGGATGCAGCATTAGTCTGAGCAAAGCAACAGTTTGAGTCTCTTCTGTACATGGGAGCTGGGACAGAGACAGTAGAACAAAGAGACAAACTGTTAAATGCTGAGGTGATGAAAGACAACTTGGGCTGCTTCATGATCACATATTAATATCATTACAGCACTGAAGTCTTTTTATTGCAGTATGGTGTAAAATTTGGCCTCACTGCTGGCCCCTCGCTGAAGCCATTCATCATTCACTAGCCTCATATTGAGCAAAGTGCCAATCTAATGATTGTGTGTTACCTTGGTGGCTCATTTTCAGGGGCCCCCGATCAGTTGTGTTTTGGTACTTAATGAAGCGCAGGAAGAACACGTTGGCTGGATTTTAATGGCATCAATATGCCGTCACTGCTCTGTGTCCTTGTGCTCCACAAGACAAATGGCTCACTTTCCTTATTAGAGCCATCAATGACTGACTACAGTCTCTGCGCAGCACTTCCAATATTTATTAATGCAACCATTTTGCCATTAAAATATGTAACAGAAGTAATAGAAGTAAAGGAGGTTTAGATGTAGATTTAAAATGACAATTAATTTAATGATGAACATGATGCAAGATTTCATTTCATTTTAGTGCCTGTGGTCGTTACTTTTTACTCTGTTTTATTGTTTTTTGCAGTGATCTGCTATACGGAGCTATTTTGTATTTTATATGTATTTAATAATTTTATTGTGCTTCTGTGGCACATGCGCACCAGTGCACCACATTTGAAAATAAATTAGCCACCAGTCTAGCCCACGGTCTAGACTAGACTAAAGGGTAAGGTAAAATGTCTCCTGTATGCAAACTTGCTAAACTAAGTGTCAAGGCTAGCATGGTATGCTAATGTCCTGGCCTGTTCATGTAAAGACCAGAGAACAGACATTATGCCAGCCACTTGGTTATGGCGCTCCATTTATGCTTTCCCTGCCAGCATCTTACACCCTGCAGTTATAAGTGTTGGATTGTCTCAGGGGCCTGTTTGCACAGCCTACACCTTGGGTCTTGTCTGGTGTGGTAGATCTGGGCCTCTATTGCTCTGGTGTTCAGGGCCTGCTCCTGGTAGGATTTCTTGATATCGGCCACTTCAGTTATATTCCGGTGGTACATCCCATGTAGGGGTTTGTCCTCCCATGATGGTCCCTCCTCCAGCTCCTCTTCCTCTGTTCCCCATTGCCTGAGACATTCACTGAGCATGTCATCTGTTGGGGCCTTATCTTTGATGTACTTGTGGATCTTGGATGTTTCATCCTGGATAGTGGCTCTCACACTCACTAGTCCACAACCGCCTTCCTTACGACTAGCATACAGTCACCTTATTATTCCCGGAGGGTATCTGATCACTGGCAGGGCATGACTGTTTATTGCCCGTGCCGTGTTCTTGCCATTGAGCTGACTTTGGGACTTGCCTTATTCGTTGGAGGTATTTGGCAGTTGCTGTTTTCCTTGTTACCTCTTTAAAGTTGCCATTTGCCTGTTGTAACAAACAGACAGTTCGTTACAGAAATGTAGTGGGGCACAACGCGCTGAAGGCCACTAAACACGTTAGAAAAAGACTTTGTACTTTTTATAGCACACAGCACTTTAAACAAACGCAAATTTGCACATAAAGAAAGAAAGACATTGCACATGAGTGGTTGTAAGAAATAATTTATTGATTGTTTTATAGTTTCAACTGTGGATCTGCGCTTTGGAGGATGGCTGCCAGTCTGCGGGGAGAACAAACAATTAGAACTGATTGAGAATTGTGCAATAGATATGTGTAATTGTGTGTTTGGTGTTAAGTGTTGTGGTGGAGTGTATTGTAAAGGTGTTTGGTGCTGTGTTAGTTTACTCACCACTCTGTTCCTTGTGTCCAGGTGTTTGGCTAAAAGAGTCCCCGGGGAAACCAGCAACACTAAAAAGGTTCCAGGCCAGACCAAGGCAGGGGAATGGAGAGGGGAGAAGAAAAACGGTGTTTTAGGGTTTATGGGTTTTAAAGAAGTCTAGGTGTTTGGTTTTAGGGTTTGTGTATTGTGTTGGTTTTTAAATATGGTTTATAGTTTGGTTTATTGTTTTGGAGGGTATTAACACGGTTTTAGAAAAGCTTATCGTCGCTGCTCGATGAAACTCACGTATGTCCAAAACGGTTACTTTTCAGGAAGTGAAAAAAACACCGTATTTCAAAAGCAGTTGAATGTAGCGTTGTCATACTTGGTACGGCATCTTTACATGTAACCATATTCTTGCCAGTGTAATGATATAATCCACATTTGACCAAAATTTGAGTTTAAATGGACATACATGCATATTTTACAGTAACGGTGGTCGATACGCGTTCTTCCGTTAATTAATTAGAATGGCCAAGTCGTGTTTCATATTGACAGATGAATACGCTCAATTTATTAAATAGCCTACGTCTTAGTTTATTAAATATGCTTAGTTTATTTAATATTAATTATACATTTATTAAATGTCTCTTGCAAACTATGAAGGGACAATGAATCAATACACATGGTAATGCTAGACAGATACTTTGTTTGCACAGTCCTACCGTAATTTTGTCACTCCTAGACGTACATCTAGCCTGGTTCTACCAGACTCTCGTACATTTCATTTGTACAGAGAGTCTGGCCTCGCTCCATTGACAAGCGTTTACTTCCTTGTATGCGGGAACTCTGTTGAAGTTTAAAACTATTGGATCTGCCCATAGTCATTTAGGATCTGCCATAGCCAATCGCTGCCATTACTCCAACGCAAACTGACGCACTACATCAACGTCATCGTTCTCAGCCACTCCCTCTGTTCGCTGATTGGTCCTACAAAAAATTGATTTCTGGAAACCTAAGAATATACAGCAATCCCAGACGTAGTACTAAAGCGAAATGAAATTGAGCGGAAGTACGTAGGAGGGCGGAGCCAGGCTAACGTACATCTGGCGTCAGGGGGGAAACGTTTACCTCGATGAAGGAAAGTCATTGTCTCACCAGGCTATGTTTATTTGGCAATGTATTGCAGAAAAGAAAAGTGAAAATGAAGATGCAGTTCCAGTAAACTCCAGTTACCAGTTCATGTTTATTCTTCAGGTGATTCAAGCAATACCAACTAATCAGACTCAATACTGACATTACAGGTGGAATTATAAAATAGCATCAGGCATTAAAGGGATAGTTCACCCAAAAATGAAAATTCTGTCATAATTTACTCGCCCTCAAGTTGTTTCAAACATGAATGAATTTATTTTTTCTGCTGAACACAAAAGAAGATATTTTGTAACCAAACAGTTGATGGACCCCACTAACTTCCATAGTAGGAAATTTTTTTACTATGGAAGTCAATGGGGTCCGTCAACTGTTTGGTTACAGACATTTTTCAAAATATATTTTCTTTTCAGAAAAAGAAATTCATACAGGTTTAAAACAACATGAGGGTGAGTAAATGATGACAGAATTTTATTTTTTGTGTGAACTATCCCTTTAATGCAAGATTTTAATCATGTCTTTCCGGTCAGAATTGGCTGATAGGAATTCCAAAAATTTCAACAGATAAGACCAAGTCATTTTAAAACATGCACATAAACAATTACATGACAATACACAATAAATAGAACATTTAATTAATAAATTAATCAGTAAGTCAGGACAGCCCATTCATCCATGTAGTAAAATTGCATCACTCATGGTCAAGTGCATTGTAAAATGGATGAAAGTCCTTGGGTAAAACATGTTTCAGTTCTTGAAGGTGCTTGAAGGCTTCAAGGCTTTAATTTTTGGGGCGGATGTATAGAGTGGGGCCACAATGACACACGTCTTCCTCAGGGATGAAGATGTGAAGGGTTGCCAGTTGTCAGAGTGTAGTAATTTAAACTCCATACTGCCATCCACATTGTATCTAATAGATAGATTAAAGAAAAGAAGGTGGGAGGGGTGTCGGAGGACATAGGTCACAGAGATAAGAGGGAACCAAAAGCATGTTTAGTTTTATGAAATCAAATATTTGAATATGATATGGCTAATGTTTCATGTATTTGTGATACATCTTCACAATAAAAACGTGGCAAGATAACTCTAGTGCTGGACATTCTCAGCCTCTGGCAAGCGGTGATAGCAGTATGAGTGAGGCATGTTCTAGAGACAATAATGACAGTCGCATTACAGGCTATAATTTGATCAGTTTGACTAAGAAAAAAAAAAGTTTGAATCTTATCAATGAGACCGAGTTTATTTACATACTAGCAAGCAAACTAATCTGTGAAGAACTTAACTGTGGCTTCAATGTCGTACTTTCGTCAGCCAGGTTCACAAATATAAAAATAAATAAAAATATTCGGTGACAATTACTTCGTCTAGACCATTTACCGATAAATAATAGTTGTGAATATATAATAAACTTGAGAACAGTTGTCAAAAACAAACGTTTGCTGATACTTTACCTCACAGTGTTATTCGGCTATCCAGTGCTGAGCTTCGATGAAACTTCACAAGACCGCCGAGATGCTTCCACAGGGCGGGAGATACCGGCGTGATTGACAGCTTTGACACAAAATGCATATACGTGAAAATCAGATGACATGATTTCACAATTTTTCATTGGCATTTAGATATGTGAAGCATACTGTATACGGAAATTAACCTGGACATTTAATTCTTTGAAAAATCTCAAAATCGGCAAAATGGACATATGTGGTTTTCATCGGACAGCGACGTTATGTTAATGTATGTTCCTGTGGGTTTGGTTTGGTTTCTACCCAGGTAGTTGGGATGTATTTAAGGCGCTTCAACTTATCATTCAGGTGCTGCTGCTGGAGAGGACTGAGCACCTCCTGCCTCCATTACATTTTTGCACTTTTGCACCTAGCACTTTTGTATATTTATTGAAAAAGAAAGGAAAATTAAAGCCGCAAGCGGTGATAAAGGCCCTCGCCTCCCTTGAGACTGCGGGGCCACAAGCACTCGGAGGATTGCATTTTGTGCTTTAAAGCGTAAACTTCACGGTAATGTCAAATAACGGGGCCTGTGCTACTGCTTGAATCTTCTTCTGGCTGGAGCCTGCTTCATCACCTCGGGCCTGTGCTACTGCCGGGGCCTGCTACACCACCTTGTTATTTGGTCTCCACAATCCCTGGTTTTCCTGGGAGCTGTCTGAACCTTTGAAAATAATAGATTATGCTTGGGCTAAGGCGAGAAAATCAAAGTACTGGCTGGAGATTTGAGATGACTCAGGAATCGCTGCACCCCCCTGTTTAAAAAGGCAAAATGTTAATATTACTTGTCTAAAAGTACAAGTTTACAAGTTCCAAAAGATTCTGAGTTTTCCAAGAGGACT
This sequence comes from Perccottus glenii, assembly GCA_024416835.2. Taxonomy (NCBI): domain Eukaryota; kingdom Metazoa; phylum Chordata; class Actinopteri; order Gobiiformes; family Odontobutidae; genus Perccottus; species Perccottus glenii. The sequence goes on from CM044558.2 coordinate 7,088,955, forward strand.
CTAGCCTTGGCTCTGGAGGAGCCTCCTCCAATGGAAGGATCCTGGCAATTGGGAAATGGCATCTATTTCCCAAAGAAATGGCTGCCTCTTCACAGACTCATTGCGACGACAGCCACAAACACACACAAACAGACACACACACAGACACACAGACACACACACACACACACAGACACACACACACACACACAGACACACACACACATACACGCACACACACACAGACACACACTCACAGACAGACACACACACAGACAGACAGACACACACACAGCACACACACAGACACACACGGACACATACACACACGCACACACACAGTCACACACAGACACACACACAGACACACACTCACAGACAGACACACGCACACAGACACACGCACACACAGACAGACACACACACACGCACGCACACACACAGACACACACGGACACATACACACACGCACACACACAGACACAAACAGACACACACACACAGACACACACACGCACACACACACATAGACACACACAAGCATAAACAGACACACATGCACACGTACACGCACAGACACACACTCACACACGCACACACACACAGACACACACGCAGACACACACCCTCAAACACGCACGCACGCACAGACACACACATGCACACACACGCGCACACACACACAGACACACACGCACACACAGACACACGCACACACACGGACACGCACACACACAGACACACACACACACACACACACACAGACACAGACACAGACAGACACACACAAACAAACACACAGACGCACACAGACACACACGGACACGCACACACACACACACGCAAACACGCGCACACACACACAGACACAGACGGACACACACAAACAGACACACACACACAGACACACACAAACGCACAGACACACACACACACGCTTAAACAGACACACACACACACGAACACACACAGACACACACACACGCACACACACAGACACACACACGGACACGCACAGACACACACGCACAGACACACACACACACCCTCAAACACACACACGCGCACACACACACAGACACACACGCACTCACACAAACAGACACACACGCAGACACACGGACACACACAGACATACACACACGCACACATACACGCACACACAGACACACACACAAACGCACACAAACGCACACACAAAGACACACACGGACACGCGCACACACACACCCACACAGACACAAACGGACACGCACACACACACACACACACAGACACACACCCACAGACACACACGGACACACACACGCACAGACACACACACATGCACAGACACACAGACACACACACGCACGCACACACACAGACACGCACAGACACACACAGATGCACAGACACACACACACACACACACACACAAACAGACAAAGTATTTGGCCCCCTTGAACTTTGCGACCTTTTGCCATATTTTAGGCTTCAAACATAAAGATATGTAACTGTAATTTTTTTTGAAGAATCAAGAACAAGTGGGACACAATCATGAAGTGGAACACACACACTCACAGACAGACACACACACACACACACACACACACACACACACACACACACACACACACACACACACACAGACACACATGGACACACACACACACACACACACACACACACACACACACACACACACGGACACATAGGCACAGGCACACACAAACAGACACACACGCACACACACAGACACACACAGACACACACACACACACACACACATAGACACACACAAGCACAAACAGACACACGGACACGCACAGACACACACTCACACACGCACAGACACACACTCACACGCACAGACACACACCCTCAAACACACACACGCACACACACACCCTCAAACACACACACGCACACACACACGCACACACACACAGCACACACACACAGACACACATGCACACACACACAGACACACACGCACACACACACACCTGCGCACAAACAGACACACACACACGCACACAAACAGACACATACGGACACAGACAGACACACACACAAACAGATGCACAAACAGACACACACTCACACACACACACACAGACACACAAACACACATACAAACAGACACACAAACAGACACACACACACAAAGACACACACACACACACGCTTAAACAGGCACACGGACACGCACACACGCACACAGACACACACGCACACACGCACACAGACACACACACACACAGACACATGCACATACACACACGGACACACACACATACACACACACATACACGCACACATACACACACACACACACGCACACACACACACTCCTACACGCACACATAGACACAAATAGACACAAACCCACACGGACAAGCACACAGACACACACGCACACTAGTGATGGGAAGTTCAGTTCATTTTACTGACTCAGTTCTTTAAGTCTCGTTCAGAAAAATGAACGAATCTTTTTTCAAGTCATTTCGTTCATTTCGTTCATTTCAGCAGAATCTAATTAAAATGTTACATATTACAATTTTTAATACATTTAGTACTTTTTGAATAAAAACTATAATAACTATAAGCTAATGCATTCATGGCCAAACTTTGAAAAATAAATTATAAATTCATTGCAGCTTACTTCAGGCAGAGAGTTCAACTCACCTCTTAATCCAAATAGTTTTTTTCCTTTGTCACTTCATATTTAGCTTAGCATTAATTCCGTCAACATGTCTGGTCTGGGCCGTGACAGCCTCATGTAGCTGTAGCTAATACATCCGTCCGTCCGAAACAGAAAGGAGTCATTCATCTCCCGAGTCGTTGTTGTTCTGCTCGCTCGCTCAAAGAAACGAACGAACGACGAACGACTCGGAGATGAACAGTTCCTTTCTGTTTCCGGTAACTGCATACTCTTTCTCTATGGGGCTGGGACTTGGTGAACGAACGAACGAACGACTCGGGAGATGAATGACTCCTTTTTGTTTCCTGTATGAGATGTGGTGCAATGCGCATGCGTTGGTCTACACAAAAATGAACGACTCGCTCTCTGAGATGACTAGTTGTTCCCGAGTCATATTAAAGACTCGTTCAAAAAGAACGAATCGTTCATGAACGACTCATCACTAACGCACACACGGACACGCACAGACACACACGGACACGCACACACACATGGACACGCACAGACACACATGGACACGCACACACACAGACACACATGGACACGCACAGACACACATGGACACGCACACACACAGACACACATGGACACGCACAGACACACATTTATACACACTCACACACACAGACACACAGACACACACACAAACGCACACACACAGACACACACGGACACGCACACAGTACACACACAGACACACACCCCCACACACACATACACAGACACACACGGACACACACAGACACACACAGACACGACACACACACGCACAGACACACGCACACACAGACACAAACACACACGAACACGCACACACACACACGCACACTCAAACACACACAAACACACAGCACGCATGCATACACAAACACACGGACACGCACTCAAACACACACACACGCACTCACACACGGACACGCACCACACACACACACACGCACACACACACACAGACACACACCTAGGCACACACACAGACACACACAGACACACACACACATGAACAGACACACACACACACACACGCACAGACACACACGCACACACAGACACGCACAGACACACACACACAGACACACACACACACACATGCACAGACACACACACACACATGCACAAACAGACACAGATACAGTCACACACACACAGACACACACCTACGCACACACACAGACACGCACAGACACACACACACATGCACAGACACACACACACACACACACACACAGACACACAGACACACACACACAAGCACACACATGCACAAACAGACACGCACAGACACACACACACACACACACACACACGCACAGACACACAGACACACACACACAAGCACACACACGCACACACAGACACGCACAGACACACACACACATGCACAGACACAAACACACATGCACAAACAGACACAGATACAGACACACACACAGACACACACACAGACGCACACATGTACACATAGACACAAACACACACGAACATGCACACACACACGGACACGCACACAAACACACACACACAGACACACACACGGACACGCACTGTAAAAAGCCTTTTTTTAAGGGTACCAGAAGTGTATTATTTGCCTAGTTATTTTAGATATTGTATTTATATCAAAGTAAAAGATAGATTTCACCTATATTTTTTACCAGTAAATACAGTGCCTTGCGAAAGTATTTGGCCCCCTTGAACTTTGCGACCTTTTGCCACATTTTAGGCGTCAAACATAAAGATATGTAACTGTAATTTTTTATGAAGAATCAAGAACAAGTGGGACACAATCATGAAGTGGAACGAAATTTATTGGATATTTCCAACTTTTTTAACAAATAAGTGCATTTACTGTATACGAAGACTTAATTACACACAGGTGGATTCCATTTATTATCATTAGTCATTTAGGTCAACATTGGATCATTCAGAGATCCTCACTGAACTTCTGTAAAGAGTTTGCTGCACTGAAAGTAAAGGGGCTGAATAATTTTGCACGCCCAATTTTTCATTTTTTTATTAGTTAAAAAAGTTTGTAATATCCAGTAAATTTCATTCCACTTCATGATTGTGTCCCACTTGTTGATTCTTCACAAAAAATTACAGTTTCATATCTTTATGTTTGAAGCCTGAAATGTGGCAAAAGGTATATATATACATATATATATATATATATATATATATATATATATATATATATATATATATATATATGCAATATAACTGCTAGATTTACTGATCAGCTTGTATTTAACAGTAGTAAATAAAATATTACATTATTAAGCAAACATCATCAAAAGAGTTATAAGTAATATTCCTTGAGACGGTGAGAGGACGCCAGAACTTCTCTGCATGTGTCTTCTTTAAAAGTACTGAAGGCAATACAGTATTACTGTAATTTTACAGCCTTTAAACTGGTAATTCAAATTTCACTCCCAGAATGCAACACAATTTACAGTACTTACAATATTTTGGGGAAAATGCCAAAAATCCCTTAATGTTTCCCAGAATGCATTTCTATTTTCAGTAAGTTACTGTTTTTAACAGGAAACAGTAGCTACTGTCAAGATTTCGCCGTTTTTTAACAGCAATTTCTTACAGTGCACGCATGCACACACCCGCACGCACACGTTCCATATTATAAAACATCTAATTCACAAATTGTTATTGAATGTGCTCTTACACAGATACAAACAGATGTTTACCATGTCCACTGTCCTGTTTTCAGATCTTCTGCTGTGACCTCTGACTCTGACTAAGGTTTGTCCTGGTCTGAGGCTGGATAAAAATGATCACTAACTTTTTAGTCCTATATAAGCTTACTCTTTCTTTTTGCACATAGTCATAAAACTGCAATAAGTAACACACATGTCTGAGGGTCACACTTTAGACCACATCTGTTCAGCTGCTCCTCTAAACTCTGACTACACTAACACGTCTCTCTCCGCTGCGCCTTTCTCTGTGCGCACACGGAGCGCGCGGGAGCAGAGGGTGGAACCTGTGGCTCAGAGACTCGACCAGATTCAGAACCAGACTCAGACTCAGGACCAAGGAGAGCTCTTCGCAGAGGACCATTCCCTTTACAGGCTCCGCTCCAAAACCAGCAAGATTCCGCCCAAAAACAGACCCGCGGACCGCGCTGCGCTCACGCGGCTCGTGGCCAGGAAGCGGCTGCTGGTGGCGGGGGTCCTGGGGGTTGTCATGGTCCTGCTGCTGGTCATTCTCATTCCGGTCCTGGTCAGCTCCGCGGGCGGCGCGGCGCACTATGAGATGCTGGGCAGCTGCCGGATGGTGTGCGACCCGTACAGCACGCGCTCCCCGAGCAGCACGGCTCCGGCAGACTCGCCCCCGGACAACGCTCTGGTCCAGTCACTGCCCACCTTCATCCAGGGGCCCAAAGGGGAACCGGGACGTCCTGGTAAGACCGGCTCTAGGGGTCCTCCTGGAGAGCCTGGACCACCGGGACCGCCTGGAGAAAGGGGAGAGCCGGGCAGAGTGGGCGCGCCGGGACCGCCTGGTTCCCCGGGCCCCAGCTCCACAGGAGCCATCAGCGCCGCAACTTACAGCACCGTGCCCAAGATCGCCTTTTACGCGGGGCTCAAGAAGCAGCACGAGGGCTACGAGCTGCTCAAGTTCGATGACGTGGTTACGAACTTGGGCAACCACTACGACCACACCACCGGCAAGTTTACCTGCTCCATCCCCGGGATCTATTTCTTCAGCTACCACGTCCTGATGCGCGGCGGGGACGGCACCAGCATGTGGGCGGACCTCTGCAAGAACAACCAGGTAAGAACCGCGGGACCGGATAGGGCCCCCCCCTGCTGCTAGATTTACAGCAAAATTTAAAAGTCTAAGGATCTTTTTCTGTGATCCGTGGCAGCTGTAAGCGTTGACTATTTGCTTGTTGAAGGCCGAAATAAAGGTTGATTTCTATTGCAAGGAGAGACGGTGTGCGGGATTCTTTTGTATCATTAGTTTGTCAAACGGTAAGCGTTGGCAAATTAACTTTTAGGTTTTAGACTTGATAAATAGAGAGGGAATGAATTCAAAAATAGAGATGAATAATATGTAGGCTATATATGCAGCTATAATCTAAATGACCAGACATTACTGAACATTAGTGCACTGACCCTTTAACTGACTGTATCTGACTGTGGCCTGTGCCTTGTGCTGCTCTTTTGACTTTAAGTGTAAGATAATTGATTATTTTTCTGCTTATCATTTTCTTTCATTTGATTTTGGTTGGTCAGATTTGATTTGATTTCTCTTTTTTTTTTGTTTATATATAAACTACAAATGGACTACATGTGGAGATGTCACTTCTGAATCACAAAGTAAAGCCTAATTTGGGGGAATGTTCAAAGCAGTGAGGGAAGGATTTCACTCATTTTCATTGCCGTCAATAAAATTTGTAAAAAAAAAAAAATTAAAAAGTACCAGCATTGTTATCTATCCAGTGTTAATAATCCTGATTTAAAACATTTATTTTTTATTTATGTGTTTGTTTTTGCTTTGATGTTTGAGGTCAACAGGTTGGTGACCCCTAGACCTAATGACCTGACCAAGTTCCCATTTTATTATGTTATCTTTCTATAAATGTCATTTAATGACTCAGGAAATTTAGTTGTATTAATTCTACGTTCAGAGGGAGGGCCTTTATATTTCTGGAAGCAATCAGCACATATCAGTTCAAATAAAAATGATTTAAGTGGCTAACCCAAAATGGCATGTATCTGTTTTTGCAAATGAACTCTTCAAACGTTGAAGCTCATCAGCTGCAGCTTAATGCAAAGAACAAAGAAACAAATAATAACAAAGTAGAGAAATGTTTTAATCAAATTTTGAAATGACCAGTGGGGTCAGTACCTCATTTTTGTCTTCCAATCAGATCCTTCCCATTAAGAAAACTTCTGCATTTGGCTTAACTGTATCAGGCACTTCTGGTCCAACAATAGCCATATAAAAACAACAAAAAGAACAGGGAGAGTAATGTGTGCTCAGGCTAATTATCAGTTGTTTTTTTTTTACATAGATTATTTTTATCCTTTCTCAGTCAGTGTCTTAAAATGGAGCAGCCACATATGGATGTTTGTGCTGTAGGGAACTATGAGCGCTTTCTCACAGATATCAGACCTGTTACTTAAGGGAGGGGGTGTGTTTTTCCCGGCTACTCTTGGTGGCACCAAGACCAAGAAAAGAGCATAGATAGCAACAGTCACATATAACATTAATTAGGGCTGTGTAAAAGTAAATACATATTTTGATACATATCGATAGCCTAAATGATAAATTACAGTACAGAGTTTTCTAGCCGGAGTTCCTCGAGCATGTTGTTCCACAGCTAGGGAGTCCGCACAGAGAACGCTTGGTTTTCCTTGGTCTTGAGTTGAGAGCTGGCAACAGTCTAAAGATTAGCGAGGATCACAGGTTCACTGGTTCATACGGGCACAGTAGTCCTGCTCTGTAACCAGGGGCCAGACCATGCAATGCTTTAAAAGTCAAAGTAAATAAAATCTTAAAATCAATCCCAAACCCAATGGGCAGCCAGTGCAGGTCCATAAGAAATGGAGTTATATGCTCCGTTTTGTTTATTTATGCAAACAAAATGGCCATGTGTTCAAAGCAGTTTTAGTGTCTTTTAAGAAGACTTTGTGTTGTGCACATTAGCTCTGTGGAAACAGAGGTCAAACAAAAGGCATCTAACTTAAACTGCTTTAATTTAACTCTAAAGGTAATGCTCAGTGCTGCTGCTTTGCTATTATTATTTTGTTTTGTTATTGAGCAGATAAAATGAATAAAGAAGCGCTGTATACACAGCGCTGCCAGGGTCCTGATTAGGGTGCGAAAATATTTTTATATTTTTATTTATATATATATTTTTTTATTTGGTCGTTTAAATAAAAAGATTTAAATAAAAAAGAATACAACCCCATCATTAACTATAAATCGTAGACCAAAAGGATTTAGGCTGAAGTCAAAGACTTATTATGCCTAACCCTTTTAACATTTAAATAAAAGTGCTATACATTGCAACAAAACAGCAAAACAATTACAATAAATGCCATTCACCAAACAGAAGAGAAAAACAATAAAAACAAAACAAGTACTGTGGTAACTAGTATATGTACTATACTATTTAATCATCCCTTATTTACATCCCAGTATGTATTGAACAATGAATAACTATGTCACAATAACCCTCTTTGTGTATGTGTATGAATTAATTTTTCGTTTCCAAGACAAATTATGAGAATGCACAATATTCCCTGTTATACAATTTTACATGTTCAAGACAAGTTATGGCACTGGTTGATAACTATAGTTATTTCGCTCCCTTACCTCTCATGCTCGGTTCTATACTGTAAGAACATAATATATTTATGCATTGTTTTAAATTTGTGAAGGCTTTTGCGTTGCTTGTGCTGTTCCCCAAGACTGTTCCAAAGTTTGACGCCACACACAGACACACATAAACGTTTTCTTGTTGTCCTAATAATTTTAACATTGTCCGCTCCTCTCAGTTGGTGCCTCCCCTCCCTGCGTTTGAATAATTTTTGAATATTGCCAGGAAGAGCATTATTATTTGCTCTGTACATCAGTTGAGCTGTAGAATATTGAACAAGATCTTTCAGCTTTAGTCATTTGGACTGTAAGAATAGTGGATTGGTATGCTCCAAATATACAACTTTATGGATTACCCTCATTGCTCTCTTTTGTAGCGTTAAGAGTGGTTTTAATGCTGTTTTGAAGTTATTGCCCCATACTTCAATACAATATGTAAGGTATGGTTGTACCAGAGCACAATAAAGCATACGGAGTGAACTGATATCTAAAAATATTTTGGATTTGTTTATTATTGAAATGTTTTTAGCTATTTTGTTTTGTAAATGTCAAATGTGTGGCTTCCAACTGAGTTTGTTATCTACAATTTCACCAAGAAATTTTGTCTCTGTTACCTTTTCAATTTTTGTGTTATTTAGGCAAGGCAGGGCAATTTTATTTATATAGCACAATTTATACACTGGGTAACTCAAAGTGCCTTTATGTAAATGTTTGATTCAACTTCATCGTTGCAGTTGCCAAAAAACATTACTTTTGTTTTATCAAGATTTACAGATAATTTGTTTCTGTCCATCCATAATTTTAGTTTGACCAATTCATTATTCAAAACATTAATAAGATAATCATAATTATCACTGGCGTAAAATATACTTGTATCATCAGCAAATATTATGTATTTAAATTGATCAGATGTTTTGAATAGGTCATTGATGTACAAGTTAAAAAGTTTTGGACCCAACACCGACCCCTGGGGGACACCACAAGCAACTACGGAACACGAAGATGTTGATTCTCCTATTTTTACATATTGCTGTCGTTTGTGTAAATAACTTTTCACCCAATCTAATGCTACTCCTCTTATACCATAGAGTTTAAGTTTTTTAAACAATACTGAGTGATCAAAATGCTTTCTTCAAATCAATAAAAATTCCAGCTACATATTTTTTTGATCTACAGCATTGGTTATTTCTGCCACTGCCTCAATAAGTGACTATCATTAATTAATTCATGTTTTTTAATGAAGTTTTCAAGTTTTTTGTTAAATTGTTTTTCAAGGATCCTTGAGAATTGTGGTAGGAGGGAAATAGGTCTATAGTGGGTGTAAAGATGTTTGTCGCCACCTTTGTATATTGGGATTACTTTAGCTATTTTCATTTCGTTTGGGAATGTACCAGACTGAAAGAAAATATTGAAGATAGAAGTAAGCAGTTTTAATATGCTATTTATTGTGTTTTTAATTATTGTCATATTAATATTACTATTGTCTGTAGATTTTTTTATTCTTACAGTTGTTGACAATTGCTTTCACTTCTGTCTCATTTACAGGTGTCAAAAACATAGAGTATGGATTTTTTCTATTGTTTCATGTACATCTTCTACACCCAAATTAGGAATTGTTCTCGCAAGATCAGGTCCCACTTTAACAAAAAAATTATTAAACTCATTGACAACACTATATACATCATAATTAACCCCGTTTTTATCAACAAAATATTCAGGATATGCAATTTGTCTTGATTCTTTCTTGATCAAAGTATTTAATATTTTCCAAATTCCCTTTGCATTGTTATTGTTTTCATTAATATTTTTTCTATAATAATATTTTTTACTGACTCTTAACACCTCAGTTAACTTATTCTTGTACTTTTTATAGCACATTTCTGACTCTTTTGTTCTTAGTTTGACAAAGTTTTTGTATAAAGAATTTTTCTTTTTACAAAAGTTTTTAAGAGCTTTGTTTAACCATGGGCATAAACTCTGTTTTTACTGCTGTTTTTTTAGTATAATAGGACAATGTTTATTATATGATTTTATAATCAAATCCATGAATTTATTGTAAGCATTGTTAACATTTTGCTCTCCCAACACCACCCCCAGTCTTGTAACAATAATTCCTCCTTTAGTCTATTTAACGTTTCCTCTGTTTGGAGGCATTTGTAGTTGCTCTGCTTTTCCCCAGTTTTTCTTTGTTTCCACCCATCATAAAATGTGAAGACCGGTAAATGATCACTTATGTCACAAATTAAAAAAAAACGCTAGTGGTTTTATTGTTAATATCATTGGAAAATATATTATCAATGAGGGTGGCACTGTTTGCTGTGATTCTGCTTTTGTGATCCTAGGATATAAGGTCAAGCTATTTAATTTAGTAATAAAATCATTGGTTAATTTATGTTTGGTGTGGTTAATCAGGTCTATATTGTAATCCCCACAAATAAATAAAGTTTTATTATTGCTTTTGTCAAAGGTTTGTTCCATCCATTTACTGAACTGTTCAATTCAATATTTGTGGAAACATTGGTATGGGTGCCTGTTAAGGCTCTCATGAATCAAAGTATGTCTGTAGGTGTGTACGTATCTATGTTGTTTTTTTTTTTTTTTTTTACTTGATGTTGTATGTCTTGTTGTTGGGCCTAGAGCCTGTAATAAAGTTTATATATATATATATATATATATATATATATATATATAATGCATGACCCAGGTGTCTGTAGCACTGGTGTATGAATGTGTGCGACTGTAGAGGTGTGTTTGGTGGTGGTCGGAGAAGGTTGAGCGCCGTTTGTATGGCAGCCCCCATCTCTGTCTGCCCCAGGTGTGAATGTGTGTGAATGGGGTGAGTGGAAGCATGATGTAAAGCGCTTTGGGTGCCTGAAAAGGGTGCAAAAATGCGCTATATAAATGCATTACCATTTACCATTTACCAGGTGCACGGTAAACACAGCTTACTATAACATTTTTGCTCTTATGATTCAATATTTCGATAGTTAAATATTTTAATACGTTTTTAATGGTTGTTGTCATCTTATCCAATATTTTATATTTGAGTGTATTCTTAACATATAAAGCCACTCCTCCTCCAGTTTTATTTAACCTATTGACGTAGTTCAGCTCATATCCTTCCAGTAGAAAATTTGTACCCTTTTCTTCATTTAACCAAGTCTCTGTAATAGCAACAATGCTAAATTGATGGTTTATTTGCTGCAGATATTCCTTAATTTGAGTAAAATGTGTGTACATACTCATACATAGTATCTGGCTTTTTTTTTGCAATTTCTCTATTCCTTTTGGTTAAATTTATATAGACGTTAGTTCCTTTCAGCTTCCTTCCCTGTTTCAGCAAAGATACTTTGCGCTTTCTATTTGCAAACCTCATGATGACGGTTGTTTTCCTTGTTGGAGTTTCTCCTGGGGAGAGGGTGGCAGGCTTCGATGTTTCCCACATCCAGTTGTATTCCTTTAGACTGCAGGAAAGCCACCACTTGTGACTCTGTATTATATTTGGAATATTTGGCGGGGTTCTACAGTATTCCCTTCACCAGTCTGCTAAACAGCTGTGACCATAAGTGCTTTATTTTGTTTAAGCGGAAGTTGGTTGTGCATAACGTCTATTAATCCCTTTATGTCAGCTCATGTCCTTCCATGTCTTTTCTAGTTCCAATTTGTCTCTCTACTGTGAGTAGTTTCTCCCAGATCTCCAATCACATAAGGCTGAACCTAAACATGTGGAGATATCACTTCTGAATCATAAAGTAAAGCCTAATTTGAAGGAATGTTCAAAGCAGTGAGGGAAGGAAAGAAAAAAAAAGCACCCTCCAGTATTAATACAATTTATTTACATTTATTAGTATTTTATATGTGTGTTTGTTTTTGCTTTGATGTTTGAGGTTGCTGACCCCTGCTCCTAATTAACTGACCAAGTTTTATTATATTTTTAAACTCATATTTTCTAAATGGCCTTTGAGTGACTTATGTTGGCTTATGCAAAAGAAGTTTCACAATAAAGCTGACAAACCATTAAATTGCCTACTGCCAGACACACACAAACATGACAGAGCTCTTATTAGGCCCGAGCCGGTGATGACCGGGAGGGCCTATTGTTTTTGCTCTGATTTTTTTTTTTCTTTCTTTTTCTGCAAAATGATCCTAAATTTGACCCAGTGAACATGCACGAAAAGTCATTTTTATTGGTCCCAGACTTCAAGCCCGGCAAAAAATTTATGTATTTGAAGTCCCCAAAAAAAAAAAAAACGAAAAATGACTCAGTGGCGACCCCTAGAAAAGTCAAAATACATTGGGCCTATGGAAAGTGAAAGTAACTTTTTTCCAACGTAGAAAAATGAAACTTGGTATATCCATAGGACACCTCAGGGCAAACAGAAAAGTCAATGACAGCCACACCCTAAATTCAACAGGAAGTCCGCCATGTGGGGTGAAACGCGCGGCCACTAAAATCGCACCCCTTGCGCAGAAAGATGCAAATCATTGTGTTTTAATCTAAATGGCCCCAAATTTGGTGAGTATCATCTAGACACGTGTGCCAACCAAAGTTGTGACTTTGTTTATGATACCTCATCGGGTATGGGTGTGGCAAGCCTGTAACGAGGTGGCCATTTTTGTGAAAATAAAATGTCTCTTAACTCTCAAATGCCTTCTCGGATCGAGTTGGACCCACAAAGGCGTTTGTGCACATTCATGACCTGAACACAAAGATATGTAAATAAAAGGGTTATCTTTAGAAATGGCTCTCCAGCGCCCCCTACAAACTTATAATGGGACCCAAGAATTTAGTTTGTCATAGAGACATGAAATTTGGTACACACATCTCTTATGTCATGACGAGCATAAAAGCCAATGACAACCACCCCCTATCTATAAATGTGTTACCATAGCAACATCCCAAATAAGTGGAAAAAGTCAATGGGAAGTGAAAATTTTAGTTTGTCGTAGGCAAATGAAACTTGGTACACACATCCAGTATGGGCTTATGAACAAAAAAGCCAAAGGGGACCACACCCTATCACACACGGGAAGGCGGCCATTTTAAATTGAAGATGTGAACCGACTTAGAATACAACCTCTCTTTTAAAAAACAACAGAAAATAGCTGCTTCATTCCACAGACACCAAACTTGGGCAAAATGAGCTAATCACATGTGTGTAAAATAGACAGGCGTTTTTCTTGTCGTTTTTGCTCGAGTTATATTTTTTTTTATTATAATTTGGTATATATTTTTTTTATTAAATTTTTCTGAAAAATGATTCTCAATTTGACCCAGTAAACAACTAAAAGTCATCTTTATTGGTCCCAGACTTCAAGCCCGGCAAAAATGTATGTATTTGAAGTCCCCCCCAAAAAAATATGAAAAATGACTCAGTGGCGACCCCTAGAAAAGTCAAAATACATTGGTTCTACGGAAAATGAAAGTAAATTTTTCCAATGTAGAAATACAAAACTTGGTACATCCATAGGACACCTCAGGGCAAACAGAAAAGTTTATTACAGCCATACCGTAAACTCAACAGAAAATCTACTATGTTGGGTGGAATGCGTGACCACCTAAATCGCACCCCTTGTGTCTAAAGGCTTTTCATCTAAACAGCTCCAAATTTGGTGAGTATCATCTAGACACGTGTGCAAAAAAAAGTTATCAATTTGTTTTTTGATACATTTGTGGCTGTGGTCGTAATGAGTCTGTGAAGAGGCAACCTTTGGGAAATAAATGCCATTTCCCAATTGCCAGGATCCTTCCTTTAGAGGAGGCCCCTCCAGAGCCACGGCTAGAGTCTTAGAAAACTCCTCAGAATCCTTTTACCGTGAAGTTTACGCTTTAAAGCACGAAATGCACTCCTCCGAGTGCATGTGTCCCCGCGGTCTCAAGGGAGGCGAGGGCCTTTATCGCCGCTTGCGGCTTTAATTGAACTTATTTTTTTTACCAATTCAAAAAATATATTTTTACGCATTATTTTGAGATAAAATATATGCACCTTTTTGACTCCATGTTTGATGCAGTTTTTGATCAATTTTATAATTTATAAAAAGGATGTGGTATGGATATGTACTTATGGTCTTTGAATGTTGATCAATGCTTCTGAGCAGTGCCTCTCAGTAAATTATAAATATCTTGCTGATTTTCTGTTTATGTATATCTCAGTTTTAACCCAAATGTCCAGATGTGGAAGGGTTATTGCTGTCAGAAAATGTGTCGCCCCCTCCAACTAGTGCCTCCATTCCTCCAGCGCCAATTTTACAGCAGTTCTCAGTTGTCAACATTGTTATTTCTTTCTGCAGAAGAAAGTTTACGAGAGAGGAAAGCACATGGGTGGAGCTTACCATTCAGAGGACTGCGCTGGGAAAGGACAGCACCCATTCCACATCAGATGCATCCACAGTGTTAAAGTTTCTAAAAAACTTTCTATAAAAATTGGCAAAATTCAAGAATCTCTGCAGTTGCTTACAGTTACATGGAACAGGCCTATCTCTAACTGCTCTCACCTTCTCAGGATCCATACTGACCTCCCCCCTCAGCTACAACATACCTCAGAAATGACACCTTGGGCTGGTGAAACTCACATTTCTCGCCCTTAACAAATAGCTGGTTGTCAAGGAGGCGCTAAAAGACTTGACAGACATGCTGGATGTGTGACTTGAGATCTGTGGAGAGAAGCTCAAGATATCATCAAGGTATACAAACACAAACACCTTGAGCGTATTACGAAGGACATCATTTACCAGAGCCTGGAAAACTGCAGGGGCATTAGTGACAAGATATTCATAGTAACCACTTGGTGTGTTAAATGCGGTCTTCCACTCATTCTTTGACTCTGACCAAATGGTAGGCGTTTCTCAAGTCAAGTTTGATAAAAACTTGCCAAGGAGGAGTCAACGTATTTTTCCACCTGCATCTCTGGTGGGGACAAGGAATACAGTCAGCCTTTAGAAAGAGAGGCACCGGGCAACAGATCAATAGCACAGTCATATTGCCTATGTGGTGGTGAGGAGGTCTCTCGGGCCTTGTTGAATACTTCCTTGAGGTTGTGAAAGCACTGAAGAACACAAAACAAATCTGGAGAGTCCTTATCTGAAGACTGTGACATGGCAAGTGGAAGAGCAGACAGACTACAAGTAGGGCCTGGTGTCTTTGCAGAAAAACATTCCTTGGCACAATTGTCCCCTAATGGCTTAACCATACCTGAGGACCAGTCTATGTGTGGATTATGTTGTAACAACCAGTGTAGACCTAGGATAAGAGAATGTAGGGGGGAGTCAAAGAGATGGAAGCGCAATGTCTCTGTGTGGCTATCAGGGGTTTAACGAGTGGTTCAGAGTCCAAGCCTAATTCTCTGGCAAGGGAGACATCCATACAATTATCTGCTCCTGAGTCTACCAACACCACCTGTGTATAAAGAGGAGAAAAGCAGATGAAAGTCACTGAAAGCAGCCAACAAGAAGGATTGACGGAAAACTCACCAGTAGCCTCCCTTTTACTGGTGACACTTGTCTTACAGGACAGTGTGCAATAAAATGTCCAAGCTGACCACAGTAGACATATACATATACCTTTACAAACCCTGCGTTGTCTCTCAGCAGGAGTCAGATGAATCCAGCCTGGGTGTATAGGTTCAACGACCACTCGGCAACCCATGTCTGTAAGAATAAAAGGTGTGATCCCCTCCTTTTTCCTCTCAGAAACCCGCTTGTCAATTTTAATGGCTAGTGCAATGAGGGCATCTAGGTCACTGGGGAGATCCAAAGAGGCAAGCTAGTCCTTGCTAGGTTCCAATCTCTCTCCGCTGCCATAGTCCGGAACTCAATGGCATAGTCAGCCAGCCTTCGTCTTCTCAGGCAAAATCCACCAGGGATTTAGCAGCTGCCCGACCAGGATATACAAGTTGGAAAATTTCTAAAAAGCTTCTGGTGAAAAGCGATGGGAAGCTGCACACAGGAGAGTTTAATCAAACAGCAAAGAAATCCATAAAACAGAAGAGAAGAGAAAAAAAAAAACTAAAAAGCTAATGTACTGTCCAATGAATAACCTTGCAGCAACTGACATTTTTCTGCTACACCATCTATAATATTTTCACTCTTCACCATCTTTAGCACATCTGACTGAGTAGCCATGATCATAAAAGCGTCCAGGTGCTTTTGTGAAAGAGAGCCCCTAAGCCCGTTTTTGCCCTGTGTTATAGACAAGCCGAGCACAAACCTGTATGCAAGCCAACCTGTAAGGAGGTTGCATTGTCTCAGAAAATCACAATAAGGCAAAGCAATTTTATTTATAAAGCACAATTCATAAAATGGGTAACTCAAAGTGCTTTGTAGTAATAAAAGACAATTTACAAGATTTATATATATATATATATATATATATATATATTTTATTTATATAGCGCCTTTCCAGAGCTCAAGGACGCTTTACATATCAATTATTCATTCACTCCACAGTCACACACTGGTAGTAGTAAGCTACAACTGTAGCCACAGCTGCCCTGGGGCAGACTGACAGAGCGGCAGCCATTCTGCGCCTGACCATCACCAAATACATTCACACACATTCATACGAGGCAAGGTGGGTTAAGTGTCTTGCCCAAAGACACAACGACAGTATGAACTGTGGGGAGAGCGGGAATCAAACCTACTACCTTCCGGTTGAAGGACGGCCGCTCTACCACTGAGCTACTGCCGCCCCGATTTAGAATAAGAAACATTTGAAAAACATTTTAAAAGACAGATACAGATGCAGATTAAAAACACTTTAAGTTGTCTTTACTGAATGTAGGCAAAACCTAGGAGGAGGGTTTTTAACTTTCTCTTGAAAACAAGTTAAGGCTGTTCCAAATTTTTGCTTCGTGAAACTTAAACGCTGCTTCACCCTGTTTTGTTCTCTGGGCACAAGTAGAATAGCCTGACTACGTCAGACTTCCTACTTCCGCTCAATTTCATTTCGCTTCTGTGCGAAGCAAAGTGAAGTAGACAGAGTCTGGTATTACCAGGCTACAAGTAGAAGGCCTGTCCCAGATGTTCTCAGAGTCCGAGAAGGTTCATAAGGAGCTAGCATGTCAGAAATATATTTTGGTGCTAAATCATTAAGACACCGCTTGTAAACCAGCAGTGCTGTTTTAAAGTCTATTCTTTGAGAAACTGGAAGCCAGAGATTAAAAACTGGCGTGATGTGGTGTACTTCCTTCCTTGTTTTGGTTAGAACCCGAGCAGCAACATTCTGAATAAGCTGAATAAGTCTTAGCTCGTTTCGAGAGACCAGTGAGCAGGCCATTACAGTAATCTAACCTGCTGGAGATAAAAGCATGATAAGTTTCTCTAAGTCTGGTTTAGACATTATACCTTTGACTTCGGAAATGCTGATGATGTAATTGACGTAATGTGACTCTGGAAATTCAATTTTGAGTCCATGATGACCCCTAGATTTATAACGTGTTTTTTAGATTTTAGAGAAAGAGACTCGAGGTGACTGCTGACACTTTCTCTTTGTTTCTGTGGCCCAAAGATGATTAGTTCAGTCTTGTCTCTGTTCAGTTGGAGAAAATTATTTTGCATCCACACATCTATGGATGCAAAATAATTGCGGCAGTAGCTCAGTGGGTAGCAGTGGGTAGCATTCTAACACAAGCGCTCGTGCAGTCTCCATTGACTTTAGAAAAATCGCATGAATTTATACACGATAAAACTTCAAAGGCTGTTTTCTCAAAATACGTTTTTTCTCACATTCTGAATCAGATATCTCTCCTTCAGTAGCACCTACAAGCACCAAATTTTTGTCTGATATGTACCTATATTATGAAAGCTTTTACAAAGGGAATACCCGTGTACATGTAGCCAGTGCCTTAGTTTGAGCACACTCTGAGATTTTCTTCTCCAGAAAGTGGTTTGGTTTTGAGCGGTTTCCATTGTTATGGTAACTTACACCACTTGGCTACCCTGGGTTTGGGAGACATATTTTAATGTTTTTGCAAAATGACCACCTTTTTTAAAACCAGTTTTACTAGAAGTACCATGGTTAAACTGTTTTTTACAACACACAGACACAACACACAGACATGATTTGTCAAAATTACTTTTATTAAAGTTTTTACATTGAAACATTTCTCATATCTTAAATTCCTGAAATAAAAAGAAAGTGTTGATTACTTTATATAATAGAATTACTTCAAATAATAAAGTAATCTTGTAACAAATTAATCTTCACATACAGTTCCCACCTTAAGCCGATGCTCCAGTATTGCTCCAGAATGGGTTGTTTTTTCTCTTCCATTTTAAGCTGTATAAGGTCCATCTCCGTGTCACTTATGTTTGCTTTCTATCAATATTACACCTTCTTTACGTGTACTCAATATGAAAATTAACATGTTTGTCTTATTTACCTTTGAAAATGGACCCTATAAATGGACCCATATACATATATACAGCGGTAGACACATTCTTACACTGCTAAAATTATGGGTTTAGGCAGAAGGACATTCTTCTGTGAATCCCCAGATATATTCTATGAATAGACAATGACAATTTGTTACTCTTATCTTATTAAAGTAGCCTATATTCTCTGGACCAAAAGGAAAAAAGGCCAAGAACAAAAAGTTAGAATTTTAAGGAGCGTCAGATTCATGTGACTTTGCTCACATCTAATTGGTCCACTTTGGTTTTGCAGACTCTAAACAAAACCTAAACCTGCTCCAGAGCAGGTGTAAGTTACCATGGCGATGGAACCTGTTCAAAACCATCTGTAGACGGAAAACTCAGAGTGTGCTCAAACTAAACCTGAACTTACCTAGGGCTAAACTTAAACTGGCTTCTAGCAACAGGCCTCAGATTGGGTTCAGATACAGAGGGCAAACAAACACAGATGGATATCAACAACAGTAATAGTGGAGTATGAGTGTCACTAAAAACAATGACAACAACAACAGTGACATTATTGGTAACAGTAGGTATATATGAATTATTACAGTTTTTGTATTTGCAGTAAAAGCATGTTTTCTGAAACATGGAGCCAGTGACAAATCTTTACACACAAACACCAGAACTATATCCTAAAGTGACAGAACATCTCAGAACGTGAGCAAAATGAAACACTTTTACAAAAACTTTAAAAGCCAACGGTCAGATACTCTCCAGCACCAGGCATAGAAAGAAAGTCAAAAAATGGGGAATATGGTAGTTTGCCCAAAAACGAGGAAACCAGCTTGGTGAAAACTGACATTTTTCTGTTCAGTCTATTTGGTCAGAAGTTAGTTGAATGAACAGGATGTTTTGTTGATGTTGTTGATGATTGATTTTGTTGATGTTTTGTTAAAACATTTTTGTTTTAATAAACACAGTGTGTAATGTTCTGTGAAAAGTGATGCTGAAAATGTGTGTATGGTTGTGTCACTCTGAGATCACCTTTTGCTCAATGGGGTCAAGTTTTGAAATTTGTAATTTATTTTCACTTTAGAGTCTTTACAAAAAAAACAGTAAAAAAGCAAAAGCATTTACAATAAAACAGTAATATTGCTTTTATTTTGGACAGGACATGTCAGGGGAGAGCCTGGAGACACCCCCCAGAGACGTGTACTAGTATAAAGCATCTGCAGCCTATAGCCCTCTTCACACATGTGTTTCGAGGATGTCTGGAGCATTCACTATAGTGCACCTCATTAAAGAAGGTGAGATGCCAAAGAAGAGTAAGGTATGCTGTGCCTGGGATTTCCCTCTCAAACATACTCTTACTCAGCAAAATCTTTTTTAAATACTGTTGAGGATAACCCTGAACCCTCTGGCAAAACTCAAGGTGGGGCTGTTTGTTTTTATAAACAGTGGCCTGTGTACACAGAGGGTCAAGAAGAGAATTTTCCTCCTGAGAAACTTTAACCTGCAGTGTATCGGGATTAGCCTCACATCTAGCCACAGAGCAGCTCCCACTGGAGCAGAGTGGTTCAGGTCGGGTCAGTATGGTGTGGTTTCCATTACCAACAAAAAGTGTAATGTACCGCGCTGCATTGGGAACGCCACAGCAGGTCCAGCTGTATAATCCTTACACGAGCAAAAACAAAAAGAAAAACATAAAATGGAAATGTTTTTTTTTTCAATTTAAAAAAATGTGATTAAATCATAGGGCTGGGCAACGATTAAAATGTTTAATCGCGATTAATCGCACAATGTTCTGTGATTAATCGCGATTAATCGCATTATACACAAAATTTAATAATAAATTCAAAATTAGTGTACTGCATACATTTTTAAAGAACTGCTATATGAACAAAAGTGCAATAACAGTTGGTTTGCACTTTAAACAACACTTTAAACAAATAATGTGCTTTTTACAGCAGTTAAAACATTTCTTGTAAATCTGAACTTAAACATTAATGTAATCAAATTAAATATTAAAACCAAAAATATTTGCCACTGACAGGGCATTAATATTTTGTTTAGTTTGTTATAGAAAAACAAGTTATGTACAGAGCTTCAATCATAACATTATAACAATATAAACAATATAAATGTCTCTCTTGTGTTTTCATTACAGTCAGAGCATGTGAATGCAGTTCCGCGCGTTTCACACACCCTCTCCCTTTCACTTGCCAAACTCAAGGGTGTATGGGTAATGTAGTCTCTGCTCTTGGTGGGACGAATTAGGAAGCGTGCATTGTGAAGGCGCTCTGGAAAGCGGCAGAGCAGGCAAAGGATTAAAACTTCTATTAAAACAGATGTCGAAATGGCGTACCAGTACGCTAAAAGCACGTTCTGGGCGCACGGAGAAGTGGCGGTACTGAGTACAGGTGCGCATCGGCCCACTTAAAGCACTGGATGAGGCGGCTCATACGCAGTCATTCGCTGATCCTAAGAATGTTCTTCAGACCGACATCTTTCACTATACTAATCGACGTTAACGCCGATAAAATAATTGTCGGCGCATTCATTAATGCGTTAACGCCGATAACCAGAAAACATTTTATATGAATTCTCAACAGCTGTTTGTGGTTTTAAACAGAGTCAGTGTCTTATGGCTCTGCCTTATTATACTGGCTCAAATATTAAGTTAGAACTGTCTGTTAGGTTAACTATATATTTCTGATTGTTATTAATTACTGTTTGCTCTTAGTCCTGTTCAGGTCATGTCAGTCCTGCTCATGTCATGTCCTTCATGCAAATTCCAAACAGTAACATAGACATAACTAACCTGTAGAAGCGACTCCTGGTTCCTTTGTCGCTTGGAGAGGCCCAGGACGGGCCCTGTATATTGTGTGACGCGCTGCGGCCTAAACAGATTCACACCGAGTCCCAGAATGAATGCTTGTACCGTTTATTGAAGTAACAGCTCAGTAGAAAACTTTTATCAAATCCATATGTGGCTAAATGTTAGACAACTCTTGCGTTCAACAAATATTACGGACACCCCGCTCCCCTCTCTCCTCCTATACCTGAGTGACAGTGAATGAGTGCCACCTTTGAAGCCAAGTGCTGTCACTGTCCTAGACCCACGTGACCCACACATCATCTTGGCAACCAGACAAAAGCAATCCGTAGACGAATAATATATAATTCTGGCTCCTACATAACCAATAGACATAACTTGCCACATTCCACATTCTGCACCTGGGAACTTGTCATGGAGGTGGTCCTCTTGAGCATTTTATCTCACATACTGTATGCATTTCTTAATTTCACAGTGTATATTATTGGTATTTTTTAGTAGATACTGTTTTTATAGTTTATTGTATTTCAGATTGGTCGTCCTATAACCAGAAGTTTGGCAGTTCAATTCCCACTCTCCCTGGTTTATACTGTTGTGGGACCTTGGGCAAAACACTTAACCCTCCTTGTCTCTGGTGCCACAGCACTGGTGTATGAATGTATTTGATTATAGATGTATATTTGGTGGTGGTCGGAGAAGCGCAGCCCCCTCTCTGTCTGCTCCAGGTGTGAATATGTGAATGGAAGGGTACAAAAAAAGCTCAATATACTGTAAATACACACCATTTACCATTTATTTATTTAGTTTTTATTGTGTGTTACTTTGTTGATTCCTGCCTTGTGTTGGCACTAGATTCCAAAGTTTGGGAGTTTTTTCCAGACACAGCAAAATCAAAGACTTAATCCAGACACTCAAGCACCTTTTGAAGTTCTATGTTTAACCATTGGCTTAGAGCGTTGTCACATCTAGTGATGGTTAAAACCCAAAGCATGAACATTTTTACCAGCCTTTCTTTGTGCTATAAACTAAAAGCCTGGCAGTACAATGGCACAGGAGCCACACATTGAATGTATGTTCCACTGAGTCCTGCTCTCTGCTGATCTGGCTGTCAGCAGCACATCTAATCCTTGGACAAACCCAGTGCGGTGCTGCTCCACCAAGCACATCCCTCTCTGTCAATTTGCTTCTGGATGGGTACACTCCACAGACAGCATCTGGGGTTAGAGCTGCAGACCTGCACCGCTCGACAAATCACATGTAAAACACAGCAACCTTCAGGTCATCAGCATGGTCCAACAAGTCATTTATGTTTAATACTAAGGCATTAAATCAAATTGAAGTTTAGACCTGACTGTAAACTTCTGTCTCTGAGAATAACGTCAGAGGAAGCCCGATGTGAGCCTATTATTATCTCGTTAAACATTTTGTGAATTCACTGCCAATCATTTTTCTACGTTTCACTTTGCTTAGCTTGTCAAAAGTATGAAATTACAAAAAACTGACTAGAAAAGTCAAAATACATTGGGCCTATGGAAAGTGAAAGTAACTTTTTTCCAATGTAGAAAAATGAAACTTGGTACATCCATAGGACACCTCAGGGCAAACAGAAAAGTCATGGACAGCCACACCCTAAACTCAACAGGAAGTCCGCCATGTGGGGTAAAAGGCGTGGCCACTAAAATCGCACCCCTTGCGCAGAAAGATGCAAATCATTGTGTTTTAATCTAAATCAAAATCTAAATGGCCCCAAATTTGGTGAATATCATCTAGACACGTGTGCCAACCAAAGTTGTGACTTTGTTGTTGATATCTTATTGGGTATGGGCAGTGGCGGTTCTACATTGAAATACACCCTGGGCGAGACCCCTTTCAAGCATGACACACAGTTGTGACTTGTAAAACTATACTTAGGAAACTATACTTAGCACACTGTGTAGCAAATAGCTACATAGCAAATGTTCGTCTTTAATCTAAAGATTTGAAAATGCTGTTGGTTATTTACAGAGCGTTAAACCAACAGATGGAAATGATAACTGAACTTGTAACAGTTTTATTGCAAAGCACAATATTATAAATTAGATCTCGTGATTGAGTTGAAACCAAATTATTGTTGTATAAGCATAGCAAGCATCATTAGCAAAAAGGCTAACAAAGAGTTATACCCACCACCAATTAACATTAGCCCTTCTTCATTCATGAAATGGATACTGTAATCATACAGAGAGAGAGAACATAGTTGCATACCTTAATCTTTTGCTTGTTTCTCCTCCTCTTCTTTTCTTTTTTTTCGAAATTGGGCACCTGATGGCTTTGACCTTTTCTTCTCCATCTCTGTTTATTTGGCACTCGACAATCAACAGATTTCCCATCCCCCCAACTGTCACTCACGACCAGAAGTCAAGACTAAACCAATTCACCTTGATGACCGCATAATTGTTTTGTATTACCTAGTTTCATTTGCAGGAACTATAGACTGTCCGTTCCATTTGAGAGAGACCCAGAGGTGAAATGTCACCCGCGCCTCGCGCCCCACCCCCTTTTACACTTCACACAGCTTCTGTGCATTGGACATTTTCAGCAAGGAGGGGCGCCGGCAGCTGCAGGGAGCGCCAATTAGCCAATTCCACACACAGTGAAATGATATAAATGATGAAAACGCCATGACGCAGAGGAATTTTTTTTTTTTTTTTTTTATTTATTTTTTTTATTAATCTGCTCGTGCTGCCGCCCCCAATGTGTCACGAAAAAATGCCGCCCCGGGCGGCTGCCCGGTTCGCCCGTGCCTAAAACCGCTACTGGGTATGGGTGTGGCAAGCCTGTAACGAGGTGGCCATTTTTGTGAAAATAAAATGTCTCTTAACTCTCAAACGCCTTCTCGGATTGAGTTGGACCAAAAAGGCGTTTGTGCAAATTCATGACATGAACACAAAGATATGTAAATAAAAGGGTTATCTTTAGAAATGGCTCTCCAGCGCCCCCTACAAACTTATAATGGGACCCAAGAATTTAGTTTGTCATTTACATTTAATTTAATTGTCATAGAGACATTAAATTTGGTACACACATCTCTTATGTCATGACGAGCATAAAAGCCAATGACAACTGTGTTGCCGTAGCAACGTCCCAAATATGTGGAAAAAGTCAATGGGAAGTGAAAATTTTAGTTTGTCGTAGGCAAATGAAACTTGGTACACACATCCAGTATGGGCTTATGAACAGAAAAGCCAATGGGGACCACACCCTGTCACACACGGGAAGGCGGCCATTTTGAATTGAAAATGTGAACCGACTTAGAATACACCTCTCTTTTAAAAAACAACAAAAATAGCTGCTTCATTCCACAGACACCAAACTTGGGCAAAATGAGTTAAACACATGTGTGTTCAATAGACAGGCGTTTTTCTTGATATTTTTGCTCGAGTTATATTTTTTTTTAGTGAGTATCATCTAGACACGTGTGCCAAAAAAGTTATCAATTTGTTTTTTGCTACATTTGTGGCTGTGGTCGTAATGAATCTGTGAAGAGGCAGCCATTTCTTTGGGAAATAAATGCCATTTCCCAATTGCCAGGATCCTTCCTTTAGAGGAGGCCCCTCCAGAGCCAAGGCTAGAGTCTTAGAAAACTCCTCAGAATCCTTTGGAACTTGTAAACTTGTACTTTTAGACAAGTAATATTTACATTTTGCTTTTGCACAGGGAGGTGCAGCGATTCCTGAGTCATCTCAAATCTCCAGCCAGTACTTTGTTTTTCTTGCCTTAGCCCAAGCATAATCTATTATTTTCAAAGGTTCAGACAGCTCCCAGGAAAACCAGGGATTGTGGAGACCTTTAACTCTATATTACAAGGTGGTGTAGCAGGCCCCAGCAGAAGCACAGGCCCGGTTATTTGACATTACCGTGAAGTTTACACTTTAAAGCACGAAATGCAATCCTCCGAGTGCATGTGTCCCCACGGTCTCAAGGGAGATGAGGGCCTTTATCGCCGCTTGCGGCTTTAATTTTGTTTTATTTTTATCCAATCTCCTCCACATTTTATGGGCTCATGTCTTCAGACAATATCATTTGTTAGTTGTTTGGATGCAAGATAAGTTTGGTCTGAATGCACAAAACTGCAGTTGGCTCATCCTGAGATGTGTGGTATAATGTAAATGGGCATTTATAAATGTACTAACATTAAAATGATTGCGTTTACCCTCAGGAAATTATATTTATTTCAATTAATTATAGAATCTGTAACTGAATTAATGCTGAAATACAGCTCAAACATCTTTTCATCTTTACAACTGTCTTAAAAGTGCATACAGTCTGTTCTCCCAGTAAAGCCTCACTGTATGTTCCACAGTTTTTAAAGTGTAACCAAACCCCTGGTCAGAGCCTAACTCCACCCACTCACAAAATTTGAAAAATGCTGGAAAAGTAGAGCAGAAACAGAGGCAATGACTGTAAAAGGGCTGGACATATGGAGTGTGATGGCAACAATAGCGTTACGAACCTCGAGATTGACGCTCTTTCAGTCGCCATTTTTTTAGCCGTTACGGGGGTCGCCATGTTGTTTTTATGGAGCCAGAAGTCCAAATTTGGGCATATGGACTGAGTTGAGTGCCCGTTTGCATGGTAACCAGTGAGCCAATCAGAAGCTCGCTTGTTCGTTGATCACATGCTCGCTCCCTGCAGACAGCGGCAAAGCTCCAACAGGAGACCTGAGCTAAACTTAGCATCGCTGCTCCTTCACTGTGCTGTGTTATCGGCGCCCTCAGGTTGCTGCTCTAATTCAGGTAAATTTCACTTTTACACCAATATCTACGTTTTTTTAATATATATTCTCCTACTTTACTTATCACTATGTTTGTCATCTTTGTCAAACCTGTTCAAAAACATATCTACAATAGTACTAAACTGCTATATTATTAATAGATATCCTCGTAATTATAAACTAAATGTGTATGTTGTAAAGATATATAAAGTTGATCCTTTAGAATTATATTTTCTGTATGAGATCTATCTTAGAATCTGTGGTTAATAATAGTTTTCTTCAACTTATTCTAATAGATACATAAAATAGACACATTGCATACCCTTTTTAAGGTTTTTTTTTTTTGGTTGTTTAGAAATAGTAGTCAAAGAAGCAAGTGCTGTATTTTTGAGATGGAGTAAATATGTGTTAAACCAGTTTCGATTTTTGTTTTTCAGTTTCCTTACCCATGCAACTGCAGGCCAAAGAACTCAGGATCAACCTGAAAGTTCAAAAAACTCTTCCATCTTTGCAGCACTACTTTATTATTCCAATATTATTATTATTATTTTAATAATCAATTAATCTGTCGATTATTTTTTTGATTAATCGATGAATCGGATAAAAAGCAAAAAAACAAGAAAAGCATTAATTTCCAACCCTTTATTCAAAAACAGAACTAAAATCTTTAGAAAGTGCACAAACATGTTGCTCCTTGAACATCCCTGAGCTGTTATAATAATAATAAAATAAAACAAAAATGGACTAACACAAAAACATACACATGTATGCTTTACATCTGCCAAATATATAAACTTTTTTTTTAACTAAAGTGTCACCTGAGCTGCCAGAACAATAAATAATTTGTAAAAAACAAAGAACAATACAAATCAGAAAATTTAACAGGATTTGTTTGAATGGCAAAAAGCATAGTAAAATAAAATCACCAAAACAAGTCTTCATGTTAAGAATGAATAGTACACAAACATTTCTAAAACTGTAAAAACTCTTTCTTTCTTTTTTTTAAATAAAATATTTATTCATTATTTTATGATAAACATACTGTCTTAAGTGCACCCCTTTATAATCATAAATTAAATAATAATAGATACATTCAAAAAATAAATACAATAGGCTAAATAATAATAATTTTCATGTTGGCGATATGCATTTAGAAGAAGAAAAGAGGAACAAAGAAGTCATACCCCGGGGGGGGTCGCGGTCTGAAAAGTTTGGGAACCCCTGCTCTACCCTACACTGCAGACGCACACACTCGCAGAGGCACACACTTTCACACTGACACACACAAACACACACACACACACTTACTCTTTCTCACTCCCTTTGTTCAGACACTTTGCACCCCTGCTTTACTACTGTTATTAACGAGCTAACGCTAACTTGTCATGCTTGTCAAGCTGGATAACGAGTAAACACCAGCAACAGGGACATTGCGTTCCTCACTTCAATACGGAACAAAAGTAGGATTCTGTAGTGACGTATCCTGCTGTTAAACGCCCTTCCTCCTCATCAAAGACTCCAACATGTTTGCGTTTCAGGTGCTTCATCATTGCCGTGGTGCTCCCGTGCCATGCCATGTCGCTTTTGCATATTTTGCAGTTAACACACTTTTTCTGTTTATTTAGTGTGAAATGCTCCCACACCTTGGATGACTTGGGGCACACGGATTTCTCTGCCTCTGCCATGTATCTTTCCTCTACCTCCGCTCTTTTTTTTTTTTTTGCCCCGCCCTGTCTATGAGGCGCCGAACTCTGCTAGCATCAGTGCGCAAGAGAGGCCGAGTGTGTTTATTCCGCTCCGCGATCAAGTAAAGTTTTTATTTTTTACATAATAATCAAACATCTCTGCGTCGCGCGACACAACGAATCGATTATGAAATTTGTTGCCAACTCTTTTAGTAATCGATTCGTTGTTGCAGCCCTAAAAGACAGAGAACAAAGTAAAAACGTATGTTTAAAACAAGGAAGTCTTTCTGTTGGGACCGGTCACCTCTGTTAATCACAGAACAAATTACAACATTAATCTTGGTCTTTTATTCACCAGCTCACTGTATGTTACTGCGTGTGTAAGGACTGTTTTTAGAAAATTGTGGACTTTGATTTGAACTTACATTTGCCTAAATATAATACTTTAGTAAATGTGAACTGTACTGGGTTAGAGGTAATGTCTGTCATGTTTAAAACCTAACATAAACATTTACCTGTCAACTGTTGTCATGATTTACAGATGACAAATGTACAAATATAAAACTAACACATGCACTTTAGCTACAGTAATGTTTAAGGAATGTATGACTGCAGAGTAAGGAAAGTGTTTTCTAGAGTAATAAGTCTCAGAGGTTAGTGGGCATTGCAGGTGTAATGTTTAATGTAATGTAACACCCACCTTTGTCTGAATATTCCTCTTCAAAGTGCTCACACCACAACCAAGAGCCTTTCTTCTGATCAGCCTCAGCCTGACAGTATCATCTTTAGGAAATCTGTGGAGAGAGAACAATATCTATTTTCATAAAATAGGCATGTTCCAAATATATTTACCAAAATGGCACAACCCAGATCTTTGTAAAAGAGTACTTTAAGCCCACTTCTAATTTTTGCTTTCATTATCATTATTATATTATGGCCTTTACTAGGTTTGCAAACTACACAGTAATTATTTAGTCAGAGACATGTATCCTTATTTTACTATTTAAAAAATCTATAAGAGCATTATGCCTTATTCTTTCCAAAATTTAAGGTTAGATATGATCGTATCTTCATATTATTAACCAAGTTTGGTCCAGTGGAGCAGTAGTTAAGTTAGGCCTTTAGCAGCCACCTTCGGGTCAGCTAACAAAAGCTCAATAGTTTAGCCAACTGTATATATTCTGAACAGTATTTTAACACATGCAAAAATGTACTCACCTAGAAACTGGAGTGTGGTTCATTTAGTGCAGTTGGACGATGAAAAAGTGATTTAAATCAGATTAAACCACACACAGCTAACGCTAGCGTTTAGCTAACAGTAAGCGATCTCCATTCATGAACAGCAGCAACTAATAAACTAATTAACAAAAAACGAAGACATACTGGCTAAAAAGCTTCGGAAAACATAAAATAACCCAAAACAATCTTTGGGTGTAGCAAAAAGCTTAAATTTCCATGATTTAAAATGGTTAGCCCTCCGGGAGTCTCGGTTCTGTACCTCCATAAATATCCAGCGGACGGGAGGGAGTGCCAACCAAACCACGCCCCCGTGACCCCGACATAGCAGAATGAAGGCAGCTGATAGGTTAGTTAATAATCTTAATATCTTGAGTTATGTGACAAATATCAATATAACGATTACGGGAATAATAAGAATGTTTTCAAACAAAGATGGCATAGTTATAATGATGACTGTGACAAAAATAGTTACTTTGTAATTGGCGCCGATTTTTCAATGGATGTCAATGGGGATCATGCTTGATGGAGCCTACCCCTACTTCCTAATAGGCTTCCAACCCGGAAGCGGGCTTGCTATGTCCAGCCCTTTTACAGTCATTGGACAGAGGAGACGAACCGAGGGCGGAGCTCAGCGGGGGCGTGAAATTATAGTTACCTGATGTAACTACAGTTCTACGAGTGTGTGCGTAGCCCACCTACGGGCTTCGCTAGTGGTTACCTCTCTCTGGCGCGAGCCAGACTTCTGAGAAAGATCAAAGCATTCACCGCGCCAATCATGCCAGTGTACTGGCACAGCCTCAGGGGCTATATAAACCCCCTTGCCCAGCGCTCTCCCTTCTTGAACCAGCTCAAAGGAAGAAGTCCAGCTGGGCCTGAGAGTAGGTGGGCTACGCACACTCGTAGAACTGTAGTTACATCAGGTAACTATAATTTCTAGTGTGTGCTCCGCCCCTACGGGCTTCGCTAGTGGTTACCTACCAAGGCGAAGGCCGTAGGATAAATGTACTCCCAGCTGGACCGGTTCACAACGATTGGCGCGGAACAAACAACGTCAGGAGCAACGCCAGCCCGCCTCTCCCAAGAGCAGCCAGCGTGCCCCACTATAGGTCACGGCGTCAAAACAGCCTCTCCCAAGAGCATCTGTCGCCGTCCTATGTGAGCCTAATCAAGCTGTGCCCAGGACCGCCTCTCCCAAGAGCATCCTGGCACCCTGTTCAAACTTCCAACTTCAGTGTCCGTGGTCGGGGGATGGACCGCCTCTCCCAAGAGCATCCATCCTGCCCGCCGAGCCCGTGATCGCCTCTCCCAAGAGCACACGGGCCCTCATACGGCTGCACAGACAAATACATCCAAAAGGAACCGCCAAGCTGTGGTATAAGTGTTATCAGCCGCAATAACAGTAACACCTGCAGAATGCGTCAGCCTAGGTGACGAGGTTCTGGCCTCTATTCAACCCTGAATGAGTGACAGAGCTCGAGACACGTCCCATGAGATAGGATCGCACAAACGTGGACACAGAGGACCAAGATGCCGCCAAGCATATATCTTCCGCAGAGACACCTCTACACAGGGCCACCGACGTGGCAACCCCTGGGTAGAGTGTGCCCTGATCAAGGCTGGGGAGGCGGCCCTGAGCCACGTAGGCCGCTCCAATACCCCACAGATCCAGTGTGCTGGGCGTTGGGCGACAACGGTGCCCCACGCCCCTTGGCAGCGAAGCACACAAATAACTGGTCTGATGTCCGAAAGCCCGCTGCGCTCCACATAGCAGCGCAAAGCCCTGACCGGACACAGCATGAGTGACAGCGCATCTGCTGTCGTCCCGGCTGGGATGGGGCAGAGAGCTCTAATCCTGATCACCCTGGACCGGAAGGACGAGGTGATAACCTTCGGCTGAAAGGCTGGGTTGGGCTAAAGGTGAATTTGGTCGGGGAGAGGCCACGGGTCCGTCACCGCCCTCTGCACCAGGTCCGGGTACCATCTGGCACCCGGACTGTCCGGAGCCACCACCAGGATGTGAAGGCCCTGCAACCTCACCCTGTGAAGCAGAGGGGATAAGAGGCGTAGTGGTGGGAAGGCATAGAGGAGGCCTATGGGCCATGACTCTTGAGCCAGCGCGTCCACCCCTAGTGGTGGGTCGTCCTGACGATCTGAGCGAGAACCAGAGTGGGCACTGAGCGTTCTCTGCACTGGCGAACAGGTCGGCCACAGGCTGACTGAACCTGCGCCAAGTCTGTCGTGCGACCTTCAAGCTGGGGGAAAAGTGCAGAAGCACCCTTTGCACCGCTACCATCTCCAGCACACTTATGTGGGATAGCGTTGGCTCCCAGGCCCCGCCCACTGCGAGCCGGCCTAAGGTCCCGCCCCATCCGGTGAGTGATGCGTCCGTGAACACCTCCACATAGTGTGGGACGCATCCCATGCGCACTCCCAGTTGGAGACGGTCCGGGGTGAGCCAGAATTCCAGATCCTGTCGAGCCCCCAAGGACAGTGAGACCCGGGTCTGTCTGTCCTTCGTGGGATGTAACCGGAGCCGAGCAAACCAGCGTTGGAGCCTTCTCATATGAAGGAGCCCCAAGCGTACCACCGGGTGAGCTGCCGCCATCCTGCCCAGTAGGCACCGTACCAGACAGGACGGTGCAGATGGAGCTACCACCAGCCTCTGAGCCAGACTCCTGAGCGCCACCTGTCTCTCCACGGAGAGCCGTGCGCGCATGGTCTGTGCATCCAACTCCAGTCCCACGTCACCTGTTGTGCTGGCAACAACGAGCTCTTGGCCTGGTTCACCACGAACCCCAGCTTTGAGATGTGACGCAGTACTCTGTCCGTATGCTGCACGGCTTCCTGGCGAGAGGGAGCAAGGAAGGTGTAAGCATCGTCGATGTAAGTCAGGATCCTGAGACCCTGACGGCAGGCGGCTCAGTGCTGCCTCCACGCATTTGGAAAAGGTGCGTGGGGCGAGGGAGTAACGAACGGGAGGCGGTTGAACTGAAAACCCGCCTCCCCGATGGCGAACCTGAGAAATTTCCTGTGCCCGGTAGGATGGAGACGTGAAAATAAGCATCCATCAGGTCGATTGAGGTCATCCAATCCCCCGGGCGGACACTCTCCAGGAGGTGCCTGGTAGTTAACATGCGGAACCTCCTGGTGGTCACATACTCGTTCAGGATGCGCAGGTCCAGGATTGGTCTCACTCCCCCGTTTTTCTTTGGGACCAAGAAATAGGGGGAGTAAAACCCTTTCTCCGCCCCCTCGGTCCAGTTCGAACTGCACCGCAATGCAGGAGTGAAGAGACCTCCTCTTGGAGGGCCCTTGTCGCTGCCTTGGTTGTGAGCTGTGTGCGAAGGACACCGCGGAATGGAGGGGGTCGACGGGCAAACTGCAGGGCATAGCCCCTCCTCAGCGCCCTGTCCAGCCAGGGCGATAGAGGGCCGAGAAGGCGTGTCCACGCCTCCAAGAAGTGCGATAGAGGGCGCACCATGTCCTGAACAGGAGGATGTATCGGCCCACCCGCCATCACAAACCCAACTGGAGGTTCGGGATGCGGGATGCCCCAGTAAGGGCTGCCCTACCCTCTTGGGAGGGGGCACTGCTGGGGTTCTGTGGGTGACTGGGGGTGGGTTGCTGTCTGAGCTAGAACCCCCTAGGTCCGGGGGACCTGGGGGGCGGCAGGGCCCCCCCAGAATGAGTCGCCCCACTTTTACAGGTGGTGCACCCCTAGTAGCTGACTGTGTGGCCGGGGGTAGCGAGTCCTGGCCAGCATCCCCGCCCTTGCAGCTCAACACTGGGCGCTGCCTGAATAACTGCGGGGGCAAGCCCACAGCCCCCAATATCTGCACACCGCCCCTGGCAGTTGCAGAGTGGAATCTGGGCCGTTTACCAGCAGCCTTAGAGTTACAGGAGAGGGGAGCGCCTCTTAAGCCCCTCCCTTGGCAGCATGGAAGGCGCCTGTACTGCTGTAGGTGCGCCTGACCCACTTAAGCCAAGCACAAGGAAGGGGGCGGACCATAAAGAGCCGGAGGGGAAGACCCAGAAGCGTGCTCTTTTAATGAGAAGTAACGGGCCCTACGGCCTTTATTGATATGATTATCATATTAAGGACGACTTGTAGGAGCGGGAGGAGCCAGCGCCTTTACGTTGAAAACCTCCTCTTCTCCCGGCGTTTTCCCGCCCTGCGCTATAAGAGGTGGGGACAGGATCAGCAGCGGCAACGGTGGGGCGTGCCCTAGCTCGCTCACGGGGAGTCGCGGACACCTGGTGCCGGTCTGCACGACGGCGCCAAATGTCGTGCCGCTGGCGTCTCGGCTGGAGATGAGGAGCAAGCTGCTGGGACGTTTTGGAGGCTGATTCTAGTCGGTCTACAAGAGACTGAATATCAGGACCAAACAGGGATGAGGTGGAGAGCGGCAGACCGAGGATGCGTCTCTGCTCCTGTTCCTTCAGGGAAGACAGGCCGAGCCACAGGTGTCTGGCGCCGAACTGAGCGGCCTCCATCCACAGCGAATGCTTGGGACATCCTCAGGAGAGCAGCCGCTGTGGTCTGAACCTCATCTATCTCCTCGGGCGTGAGGACAGATCACTCATGTGTGAGCTTGTCCAAGGAGCCCGCCAGGAAAGCCATATTGCTAGCCAACGCCACCATCTGAGCGGCGTTAGCGTAGCAGCGATCCATCAGCGATGCCATCAATCTGTCCCTCTCTGATGGTAGAGCCGGCTTACCGCTCGGCCAGGGGGTAGATGACGGTAGCAGGCACATCCTCACCCCGTCCTCAACAGGTGGGACGCCGGTGATGTCGTTCCAGCCCACCACATTACAATATCCCAGATATCCTCGGGCGGGCCCTCTCGCTGAGAGCGGGCTCTGCCATTCTCGCTGGGCATAATGGGCGATGGGTGTCATCAGAGGGCAGAGAGTCGCCACGCGTGGCCGAGAACGAGTCTGTGACGCTAGCCCCAGTGTGAAGTCCGCCGGAGCAGTCTCAAGCTGCTGAGGCGGGAGCGGGGTCTCCATACGAGCCGCAGCGGAGGCAAATAGCTGCGGCAGATCATCCAGCGGTACCGATGAGCTGGCTGGAGATCAGGACGGATACTCCAGTACCGATGGATCCAGCGTCATCGCCACGGGCCTCCCCGTCCTCACTACTCGCTGCCCAATCCAGCTGAGGTGGGGTAGCGGCAGGAGACACCGCGATGGAATGCGGTGGCAGGTCGGGTCGAGACGGGGAGATAGGACCCATGAAAGCCGCGGCGCTCGGACTCCTCTCTGGAAAGGCCGAGGCAGGCGGAGCAGGCAGACCGCTCCAGCTGATGATGCCATCCGAGGCAGGTGAAGCAGCAGTCGTGGCCATCCTCGGGCAGCAGCCAGGCGCAGCAGGAGCGGCAGGAGCGGCGGTGCCCGACACCGGTAGGTGGCAAATCTCGGGCACAATCCATTCTTCTAATGCAAGTATAATCTTCGCTCTTTTAATATCTCAGAAGTGCTGAGAGAGAAGAAGGGAGAGCGTTGGGCAAGGGGGTTTATATAGCCCCTGAGGCTGTGCCAGTACACTGGCATGATTGGCGCGGTGAATGCTTTGATCTTTCTCAGAAGTCTGGCTCGCGCCAGAGAGAGGTAACCACTAGCGAAGCCCGTAGGTGGGCGGAGCACACACGAAGTAGAACCTGAGACCCGCAGTGATGGATTGATTGACAGCAGCTGTCAGACTCGCAAAGATGGAGACTTGAAGGACGCGAGTTGCTTTGCTACGGAGCGGTCCTTCTAAGTGGAGGACATTTCTATTTTAGTAATCGCACAATAACTTGACAATTTAATGCAAATGTTATATCAATATAGGCCTACATATTCTTTTAATTTTTTCCTGGTAAATTTCCTGGTAAAATTAAGGTAAAATATTATTTTATTTTGCCTTTCCACGGACCACCTGCAGTACCCTCACGGACCACTAGTGGTCCGCGGACCCCAGTTTGGGAATGACTGTTATAGAGATACTCAAGGTATAGCTATGAAATAAGACCAGTGTCAAGTCCAGATAATTTAATAAGTATTATGCAAAAAAGACACAACTCTAACCAAATAAATAATAAATATAATATTTACATCACAACAAAGTAATAAACATTGTTTCTCATGTTGTAGGTAATGCACAGGTGTGACAGGTTCAAATTCAAATTCAAAGTGTTTGTTGTCATGTGTACAGACAGAAAGCATGTTTCCCTGTACAATGAAATTCTTACTTTGCCGTCCACAGTAAAATGTCACACAAGTAAGTAAAAATAAAAATAAAATAAATATATAAGTAATAAAAGAGCAAATATATAAAAAAATATAAAAGGGCAAAAGAGTAAAGTAGTAAAGTGAGGTAGTGCAGTTGTGATGGTGTAAAGTGAGAGTAAGTAAACAATTGTTCATGTAATGTTGTGATTGTGATTGTAGACTCCTATCTGCTGTTTAGGAGTCTTATGGCAGAGGGAAAGAATGAGTTCTTCATTCTGGAAGTCCTGCATTTCACACTTCTGTACCTCCGTCCTGAGGGTAGAAGTGTGAACAGACCATGTTGGGGGTGGGAGGGTCTTTGAGGATGGAAGCAGCTCTTCTGTGGACTCTGCGGTGGTAGATGCTCTGCAGAGAGGGCAGTGGAGTCCTGGTGATCTTCTGCAGATCTTCACCACTCTCTGCAGGCGTTTGCGGTCCATGACAGAAGTGCTGCCGTACACAGTGATGCAGCTGGTCAGGACACTCTCAATGATGCAGCTGTAGAAGTTGCTGAGGATCTTGGGCGACATGCCAAACTTCTTCAGCCTCCTCAGAAAATACAGCCGCTGTTGAGACTTCTTGACCAGCTGCGTGATGTGAGGTGTCCAAGTGAGGTCCTCATTGATGTGGACACCCAAGTATTTGAAGTTGCTCACCCTCTCCACTTCAAGCTCCCGGATGAACAGTGGCTGAGGCGTTCTCCTCTCCCTCCTCATGTCCACTATCATCTCCTTTGTCTTGTCCGTGTTGAGGGTGAGGTTGTTGTCTTCACACCATGACACCAGACTGGCCACCTCCCTCCTGTAAGCTGCCTCGTCACCGCCAGCGATGCGTCCTATCACTGTGGTGTCGTCGGCAAACTTCAGGATGATGTTGTCCTTGTGAGAGGCGACACAGTCGTAGGTGTACAGGGTGTAGAGGATGGGGCTGAGTACACAGCCCTGTGGAGTGCCAATGTTTGTGATGGTGCTGGCTGAAGTCCT
Organism: Perccottus glenii; assembly: GCA_024416835.2. Classification (NCBI taxonomy): domain Eukaryota; kingdom Metazoa; phylum Chordata; class Actinopteri; order Gobiiformes; family Odontobutidae; genus Perccottus; species Perccottus glenii. The sequence goes on from CM044558.2 coordinate 7,126,061, forward strand.
ATTTCCAATCCTGACAGGCTGAGGCCTGCCAGTCAGGAAATCTAGGAGCCAGTCACAGAGGGTGGGGTGCAACAGTTTGTGGGTGAGTTTGTGTGGGATGACTGTGTTGAAGGCGGAGCTGTAATCTATGAAAAGTATCCGTAGGTATGAGTCCTTGTTCTCCAGATGTGAGATAGAATAGTGGACGGCAGTAGCGATTGCATCCGAGGTGGACCTGTTGGGCCGGTAGGCATACTGCAGGGGGTCAATGGTGTCCGGTATGCTGAGCCAGCACCACTCTCTCGAAACACTTCATAATGATTGGAGTGAGTGCCACTGGCCTGTAGTCATTCAGGCAGGTGGGTGGGTTGGCTGGCTGCACAACAGTCCATCCAGGCTTTGAGGCAGTGGCACTAAACCCCTGTGTTACAGGCTCTAACACTTGTATTGTAGTGTTACACTTATCTTCAGCTTTTTGGTGAGACGTGGTTAAACAGGTTAGTTCCAGGAAGAAGAGAGCAATGTTTTTATAAATAAGTAAATTTTTTACCCTCCACTTACACATACTGTACATGTGCACCAGCTCTTATATAGACACCTGTCTGCTGCAGTGTGGTCAGGTGGAGCTGGGGATACCTGGGCCAGCAGGTACAGGTCATACCTCCTTGTGCTGTCCTTACAGAGGATTCCAATACTGGATTTATAAATATAGTTGGTATATAAAAAAATAAAAACATTGAAATAAGAAACAGTTATAACTTAAGTTACACACAAAACAATTGTTTAAAAACATGCATTATAAAATCAGCTATAAAACTCAAAATGAACATGAATCAACATAAACATTTACAAAAGAATGTCTAAATGACACCCTTTTCTCAAACTGCCTTTACATAATTCTAATATTCTTTAGAGATTGTTCTTACAGTAAGCATTATATCGATGTATTTTATATATACACACACTTAATTTAAATAAAAAAATAAATGTCATAGTAAATTCTCAAACATCATTTCAAGGCAGGTCCAAAACTGTAAATCCTGCACAGTCAGGACAGAGGCTTTTTACTTTGTGTTTGAAAGTCATTGTCAGTTGCCCTTATGGGAGCGAAGATGGTGAAATGCAAGAGCCAGTGTTAAACAGGCTGATCATAACTTCATGAGCTGTTCCAAAGTTTTTAAGAATCTTGAGTGTGTTCAACAGTGTATTAGTGTTTACATTAGTCTAAATGTAGTCAGCAAAGTAAGGCTAAGTCTCAGAAAATATAGTGCTAACTGCAGTTTTCAGAGACTGAATCTAAGATGATAGACAGCAGCAAACTTGAAGGATGAAGTATCTTCAACAGTGAAGTGACGCAGGAATAGTTACCAGGTCTTGAAAATAAAATAAACATATAAACATGATTTTATTTCTTAAATTAGACCATTTTAATGACAATAAAATGATAGATTATCACACACCGCATGTGTATTTAAAACAAGTAATTGCACTATAACAGTAGAACAAACAAAACAAACTAAAGAATGTGAATAAATGCATTACCTTCAGCAGTGGACACCTCACACCGTTTCCTCATTATTGGAGTAGAGCTAGTCCTGGGACACTCTGGCAGCTCCATCAGTGTCTGTGTCACATGACACACTCCTATTAGGCGTTCTGGCCTGGGTGGCTGCAAAAAAGAGTTTCACAAATGATTTGTTATCTCTAATATTTGATGAGACCCAAACATCTCGGTTCACAAAAACTGCACAATCCCTAAAATATGCTCTGCCTTTGCACAATCAACCTTTTCATTTAAAACCATTAAACAATGGAATCAGCTCCTGGACAGTCTGAAATTCTAAATCTGGTACAAAGCATATATTTTCTTGTGAGATTAATGTTTTTGTACATGGTGCCTGAGAAATAAATAAACAAAACTAAACATACAAAAGCTTCACAGTATTCACTAACCTCTGCAGCGACAGGTTCATGCTGGCACCCAGTTTCTCTGGTCATCTTAGGCAAAACAAAAGATTTGTGTTATTGTTTACAATTACAGTATTATATTAATTCATTTTAGAGATTTTAAAATGTTTATAAATTATTTTAATAACACAAATATTCTCACAAAGCAAAAAAATCTAAAGAAAACACAAACACTCACTGTTGCCATAGCCTACTTGTTAGCGTCCTACTGGAGTCTGAGTCACCACTTTTCTGTGGATCTCCTTTTATTTTAATTTGACTCTGAACAATTATTACTGTATATCGTCCGTGAAAGCACTAGTCTTTTAATCCGTGTGTACTGTCTCTGGGTCGGTCTGGTTAGCTGCAGCCTGTGATACACTGTCTCCTCAGCAGCTCCAGCTCTGCTCGGTTTCCCCCGAGGAGCAGCAATAAACAACATACACTGATGGTGCGCGCTTTCGCGTTCAATCTAATTAGCAAAGTTGACAAGAAACGCACAAGTCCAAGACTTTTTTTTTTGAGTCTGTGTTGAGTCAAAACTCACGGTGTTACACGAGTCATGAGATGTTCATATTCAGTCAAGTCCAGAGTCATGAGCCAGTGACAGGTCTTTAGTGCCAAGGGCTGCATCTCTGCTACAAGTCCAACAGAATGCTGCCCGTGTACGAGAAATAACTAAAGGAAAATTGAGTGATAGAGTAAAGCTAAATGTCTGTGTGTACTGGGCCACAGTATCAACAGCAGCCCTCATTAGCGTTAGCCCGGTATCAAGGGCAGCAGAAGCTAACGTTTAGCATACTTTATCTAACTAGCAACATGACAAAATTGATTAATTAACTTTAGCTTTACTGGGAAGAAACATAAATTGTGTTTAAAATATATTTTCACTCACCTCAAGATGCCGCTGCAGTGGTGGGAATCCATGCAGGAGCAGCGTTAGGCTTTTCATGTTTGGAGAAGCACATTTCACAGTATTTAAACAAGACAACACAGTCAAACTAGTCCAACTAAATTTGAAAAATGCGTAGCCCTACAATAAATCTGAAGGAGGAAAAGGTTGAAGCAAAGGCATTTGGACTTAGTTTTCAAAGATTAAGATGAAAAAAGGTTTGAGTAAAAACATCTGGACGCAGTTTTCCAAAGAGAAGACATTTCATCTCTAATTCCAAGAGACTTTATTAATTCTGAGATCAACTGGTAGGAGAGATGAGCTTATATCTCTAGAGGGAGGAGTTTGACCTGAAACTAAACCTGATGGACCAGGCTGTTCTAGTCTCATAGTTCATGGCTCTGAAAAGGAAGTGTGACTCCTGATATAAGAGTTGTTAAGGCTCAGGAGAGAGTTGTTGGTGAACCTGCTCCATTCAGGTGCAGGGTCGTTAGTGTCACTGTTCTATTCAGGTGCTATGTTTGTTGTTCTAGGGTGAAGCTCTTTTGTTTTAGGTTTCAGAACACTGTTATAAAGAATCTGAGGCCACCTCCATTGTTCAAAGAAGGCTTTTCCATTTTTACAAAAATGGCTTCCTTCACCCCTCTCACAAACCATCTGGCCTCTCTGGACAAGATTCGGACATTGCTGTCCTCAAAGGAATGTCCTTTCTCTTTGAGGTGGAGGTGGACTGCAGACTCAGGTCCTCCAGGATTGGCTCTTCTGTGCTGATACATCCTCTTGTGAAGCTGTTGTTTTGTTCCTCCAACATAACTGTCACTGCGCTCTTCACTGAACTGCATAAACTACATTACCCTGTTTGTGTTTGGGGATCTTGTCTGATCTGGATGACTGAGAACTGAAAGACACAGACAAAGATTAAGACATTTCGTCTCTAATTCCAAGAGACTTTTCAATTCTGAGATCAACTGGTAAAAAGCTGAGCATTCTCTCTCATATCTTAGAGATAAAGCTTAGCTCTTTTACCATTCGATCTCAGAATTGAAAAAGTCTCTTGGCATAAAAGACAAAAAATCTTTACATTGAAAACTGAGTCCAGATGTCTGTGCTTCAACCTTTTCTTCAAGATGACATGAACCTTCACAGCTCTAAAGGAGCACATTCTGGAGACTTGGAACTAAGGCCACCCCCCACTAGCTTGGCGTGCTGATATCCACTTCCTTTCTGAGCAAAAGAAAGTGGGTATGGGCATGCTCTGTAAGCCCGTACTTTCTCTTAGCTGAAGCAGGGCCAGACCAATCACAGCCTTGGGATAGGCAACGTCGCACTCTCTGCACTGCGGAGTGCAAGTGGTCTTGTATGTCTTCCATTTTTTAATAATTGCTCCCACAGTTGATTTCTTTACATCAAGCTGCTTACCTATTGCAGATTCAGTCTTCCCAGCCTGGTGCAGGTCTACAGTTTTGTTTCTTGTGTCCTTTGACAGCTCTTTGGTCTTGGCCATTGTGGAGTTTGGAGTCTGTGGACAGGTGTCTGTGGCTGAGGCTATGGACAGGTGTCTTTTATACTGATAATTAGTTCAAACAGGTGCCATTAATACAGGTAACAAGTGGAGGACAGAGGAGCCTCTTAAAGAAGAAGTTACAGGTCTGTGAGAGCCAGAAATCTTGTTTTTTTGTTGGTGACCAAATACTTATTTTACCAAGGAATTTACCAATTAATTCATAAAAAAATCCTACAATGTGATTTCCTGGATTCTTTCCCCCAATGCCGTCTCTCATGGTTGCTGCTCAGTTGCATTACCAGACAAGTTCTCTGTGTAGAAGAAACAGAGAAATAGTCTGGTACCCCAACAGCGAGGAGGTGAACTGAAGCAGGTTTGACAAGTGATTGATATCGTTCCATTTCACTTTATTTCTCTTGGAATACATATTTCCTCCAAGCTAAACCATTTAATCAAACAGTATTGTGTGAAATAAAAGTGGTTTATAGCATCGCTGGGTTTATAATATAACTTTGGACACAATCCTGACTAACTCCTACAAACTGTTCATTCAGAGTTGTTTTGTTTTTATAAAACGTTTTGTCAAATTGCAGTTGAATATGACATTTTTGGTTGAATTGAGATGTACACATTACACTAGGTGGACTTTCTAAAAACGGATTTGCTGCAGGTGGTTTTATAAATCTGTGTATTTTATGACATGTGCACATTAAGGCTTTTTACGCACTTTGTTTGACTCTGTGTGTTTGTGTGTCTGCAGGTGAGGGCCAGTGCTATTGCTCAGGATGCGGACCAGAACTATGACTACGCCAGTAACAGTGCCGTGCTGCACCTGGAGCCAGGAGATGAGGTCTATATCAAACTGGACGGAGGCAAAGCTCACGGAGGCAACAACAACAAGTACAGCACTTTTTCTGGATTCATCATCTACGCTGACTGAGCGCCCCAAACTCAGAACTGACCACAGATTATCTAGTTCTATAAATATATGTAAAGAACTCCACTAAAGCTCAATGTAAAGCACATATATCACATTACTGCCTATATACAGTGTGTTGTTCATCTTATACAACTTTGTACAGAAGCCTAAATGAGACTCACTCTTCATGAGAAGGTGACTATACACGGAGCTCGCATGCACTTAAAACTGGAAACCACAAATATGTTTGATGTTTTGTTGATGGACTCTGAGGAAAGATGATACATTGCATTGTCAGAACAGGGCTTTTGTTTTCCAACAGCAGTTTTCCCCAGACCAAAGCCACAACTCCTCATCAGATAGGTTCAGGTTTATGCAGGACAGCCACAGACCTGCTCTGTCCTGAAGTGTATTTGAGTTGACCCAGGTCAGTGGACATAAACTCCAAGAGTCTTGGTTTAACCAGCCCCAAAATGTTCAGTCTGTGCTGAGGATCTGAAGTAGAAGAGGCCTTAGTGGAGTGTGCTGGTTTCCGTGTCAACTGTAGTGTTGTATTAAAAGCAGACGCCATTGTGGATCTAGTCTTTGTTAAAGTGACCTTAGTTTGTTCATTAAACATATGATCTGCGTCATTTCCCCTTCTTTCTTTGCAAGGTGGACTCATATGGTCTTTTATGTTTACATCTTTTGGGTACAGAATTGTATTGCTGCCTCGTCAGTTAAAACAGATACAGTTGTAATACTCTCACTGGAATTTGTGATAATTTTGGCCATTTTTCAGAGATAACACTAAAATCTTTCTTTCACTCATAGTTAGTGGTTGGGTTAGGTTACTTTTATTGTACCCATAGGTAAATTTGTTTTACAGTGCAATGAATATGGCATCCAATACAAAAATACACAACACAGAACACTCAACAACACATCGGGACAAATAAGTAAATACTCATACTGACCACTTAGTGGTTGGGTGAAGCCATTTATTGTCAAACATCTATTGTGTTTACTTCTTTAAATCATAATGACAACAGAGACTGACCCAAATGAACCTGTGACAGCTTGAAGTCTTTTGGTAGTTGTGGATGAGGCTTTTTATTTTCTTAGATGGAAAAACTGTCCAGAACCTTCACTTTATGCTGCTGTAGCCAATGACAGGTCGACATGGCCTTTTGCTTTGGATTGTTTTAATGTTGGAACGTCCAAGTACATCCCATGCGCAGCTTCCGGGTTGATGAGTGCAAATTGTCCTCCAGTATTTTCTGATAACATGCTACATTCATCTTGCCATCAATTTTGGCCAAGTTTCCTGTGCCTTTGTAGCTCGAACATCCCCAAAACATCAGTGATTGACCTTGTTGACTGCTCTCCAAATGTAACGTTTTTGGTTGCGCCCAAAAAGTCCAAGTTTGGTCTCATCACTCCAAATGACTTTGTTTTGAGGTTTTGAGGCTTGTCTCTGTTATGCTATGTGGCATGCTTTGTGGCATTTGCATAGTAATGGCTTTCTTGACCTCCTTATTGTGCATCTTGAAACAGCAACAACTTTTTTCAGAGAGTCCTGTATTTCAGCTGAAGTTATTTGTGGATTTTTCTTTGCATCCCGAACAATTTTCCTGGGAGTTGTGGCTGAAATGTTTGTTTGTCTACCTGACCTTGGTTTGGTTTCAACAGAATCCCTCATTTTGAACACTGCTGATTGACATGCCCAATTCCTTGGATATATCTTTTTATATTTCTTTTCTGTTTTATACAGTTCACTGACCTTTTCCCGCACATCCTTTGACAACATCTTTGCTTTTCCCATGACTCAGACAGAAACATTAGTGGATGAAAGATGCAAGGGTCTGTCAGGGGCCCAGAAACTCACTGACCTTTTATACACACACAGTGACTACAAGAAAACAGATCACAGGTGAGGATGGTTAAATTTAGTAGCCAATTAGCAAAAACAAATATATATGTTTATACATGAAGAAATAATTACTTTTCATTATTGAGAATGATTGAAGATGGGTATTTAAACGTTTGATCAGGATGGATTTGGGTAGTTTCTGTTGTCATTATGATTTAGAAAAAGTAATAACAATTGTTTGACAATACTATAAGTGAAATACTTTGAGTGAAAGAAAAGTTTTTGTGTTATCATTTACATTCTTTGTAAAGAATATTTTTCTGCAAAAATCACAAATTCTGCCAGGGTATGTCAACTTATGACCAGAACTGTATGTGTCTATGGAGGTTCTCAGTCTCCAGAACATATTTAAGAAAAGGTTTTAACAAAGGCATATGGACGTAGGTTTGAAGGTAAAGATGCTTTGCTTCAAACCTTTGTTGAAACCTTATCTTGAATAAAGTATCTTTTTAAAAAAAACAATGTTTTTGACAATGACAATGTCCATAACACTTTTTAAAGTTTGTGCAGACTTTTAACATTTTGCTGCTGGTAAAGTCACGTTGTACACTTCTGACCAACGCACACAGACGATCATCAAAAAGTCCTGCCATTGTCTATTTTTCTCAACGTTTGATTAGAGCTTATCAGTGTCCTCTACAGGCCACCACAGGTACTGATTCGTTGGTCCATATCTGTAAGCTTTGGGAAAACAAAATAAACACAGTACAGACAGAAGGCTCCATCCATATAAAAAAATGTATCTAACATAGAATATAAATGAGCCTTTATCTCTTTGTAGCACAATATGCACATTATCTTACTTGAATGTGCTCTGATGTTGTTTCATTTGGTCAACCCAGTCTCACACATGAGTTGCATTAGGTTTTGCAGCCCTGCACCATGGAGACATCAAACCCATGATACCTATGACGTTCACAAGCTTGTGCACATAAACTCAAACAGTATGTCTCCGGTCTGCTTTGTATGGGTTTGAATGATAGGTAGTGAAAAGACAATAATAATAGACATAAGCACAATATCAAGTCTAACAAAACTTACTTGAGTTCACAGTTTTGTTTTTGGAATGAATTTTCAAACAAATTGGATGTATCAACTATGACTCTTTTGAAAATGTATCTGAAGGACGGGGACTTACCTGATTGTACAGAATGTTCCAAAGTATATATATGTAGAATAAAGAATTATTAAATATTGCCAGTTGTATATTGGTATATGTATGTAATTTTGAATATATAAAAACATTTATCTTTGTTTTTACTTGTTTTGTTAAAATATAATGACTCCAACAGTACACAACTCCAAATCAATAATGTATATGTGCTGGAGCAAGAAATAAAATCATACCAAACTCAAAGCATTAATAGAAAAGTGAGTAATGATGTTTGTTAAATGTATTGAGTGTATTATCTTATTTACTGGGCCACATGGCAGAGTGGTTAGCACTCCTGGGTTCTCTCCGGGTACTCCGGCTACCTCCCACCGTCCAAACACATGCATGTATAGGTTAATTGGCAAAGTGTCCCTAGTGAATGAATGTGACAGTGAATGGTTGTCTGTCACTGTCTGTCTCTAAATGTTAGCCCTGTGACTAACTGGCCATTGTCCAGGGTGTACCCCGCCTCAGGCCCAAAGCTGCTGGGATAGTCTCCAGTCACCCGCGACCCCTAACGGGACTGAGCGGTAGAAAATGAATGAATGAATGAATCTTATTTACTGCTGCATAATCACTAAAGGTCATGGCTAATGCGGAGCTCTCTTGAGATGGTGGAAACAGGCTTCCACAGTTAACAGATCTAAAACACAAGTATTAAAATGCCTGTTATTCAGTCCTGGACATGTCTACTTTTACTTGAATGAGTAGGACTCTACTCTCAAGCTCCTCCCTCTCAGCTGCTCCTCTATCAGGACTTCCACTGGAACCTCTTTACTACACTTAACTCTACTTGACTCACTCACACTCAGTTCTTCCATGTAGCGCTGAAATAAGCACAAAACAATTATCAGTGGTGAGGTTCTTTGATCAAAGGGAAAGGCCTACCTAATGATAAGGGGCAGAAGACAGGGGGCCTACAAAGGCAAAGCTGCATTTAAAAGAAAATACTCTAAGTCTTACTTTGTAACGGGTAATAAACAAGCCCCCTCTGTTTATTGATGAGCTGCTCAACGAGGCTATGAAGCCCTCAAAACTGCTTCGGCACAGCATCCCCTACTCGGGTCAGTCAGAAAGGCTGGCGGGCCAAAAACAAACTTAATGGAGTTTGTGAATAAAGTTATTAACCAGATCAAAGTACAGTACGACAACTATAATTTACGTATTATGCACGTGTGAAGTATCTAACACAAGTCCCCTCCCCCGCTTCCCGGATAAGATGACATGCATGTAACTGCTCTGTGGTGAAATAAGTGGTAAATTACAAACCATTAAAATTAGCTGCATGTCTATTTGTCTTGTAATTTGCATTAAACACCATTATGAGTTGTTTTTTTAGCACCTCGTCTCCTGGCATCCCCTGGAGCTGTGGCGCTCTAGGCAGTCGCCTATGTTACTTGTACCAAAAGGTATGTTGACCAAGGCAGTGGGAGGACATTGTGGTGCCGTTTGAGGGGGACCTGAAGTGATAGAAAACACTATTTTAATCAAAAGTGGATTTGGAATAGATGATTAAAAATAAACTGACACAAAATGTGCTCTTTTTAATTTTAATTTAATTAATTTTAATTATTTAAAACACAGGTTTCTGATATGTATTTAAAGTTTAGGTGGACTTAAATGTTTTTCTTTTCCAGAGGTCCAGACAGCAAAAACACTACATTTTAATATTAAACTGTCAAGAACGATTATGAGCAGTGTAACCCACCTTCAGCAGAGAGCTTCGGACTGTATTTCAAAGTGGTTCTTTTGCAATTTTTCTGCTCTCTATATTTATATTTAACATTTATATTTAATTCATCCCTCCATAAATAACTGTATTTTGTCCAGCAGTTCTGTTACAAACAATGTAAACTTTAATTTAAGATTGTGAATATTACTCTGATTACATTAAAGCATTTGATTCATAGATCATAATATCCTTCTGTCCAAGCTTAAATGTTATAGTAGTTATCTGTCGGGCAAGTATTTTTAATTGTTTTCTGATAGTAAACCATTTTTATGTGGCATCCCACAGGGCAGTTGTATGGGTCCACTTTAATTTTCATTGTTTGTAAATGATCTGCAAATGAACACCAACAATAACTGATATAAACCAAAACCTACAATATCAACGTAACACTTATCACTTAGGTGGAACTTAGCTCTAAATTCGGGACATTGTGGAATGTTAGCTCTAAATATTTCTGAAACCAAATGTAATATTTTTGTCTCTAAACTTAGCTAAATCTTGAGACCTTATTTGATTATTAATTCGACTTTGGTAGAGCTGGTGACTAAAACTAAACACTGAGTGTGAAGTTGGATGGTGCGCTCTCCTGGGCTGATCAGATAGACCACATTGTATCCAGGATGAGGAGAGGCATTGATCTGTCTCGGAGAGACACCTTCAGTCATGAGGATAGTTGTTCGGTCTTTAGTCATATCACTTATCTGGAGTACTGCTCTGTCCTTTGGTCCAGTGCTACATAGGGGCATTTGAAAAATTACAGAATGTCCAGAATAGAGCTGCCAGGATATCTCTTGGTTGTTCTTTTCGGTGTGAGTGAGATGCATGCAAACTTTTGTGTTTGTACTTCAGTGCTACCTTTGTCTTTGTTCTCCCTCCGCCAACACACCGCTACACTGTGGCTTGGTTGGAGTGAGCAGCTAACACAGATACACTAACCAGGGGACACGTACCGGACCGCAGCGATTGAAACAAGACAAAATGGCACCTTCAAGGAAGAGATCAATATATGATAAAGATGTAGTACATTATTTTTAATGTACTACATCTTTATCAAATTTCAAAATTGGTTTAATGTCAAACGGCATGTCTGACCTTAAACACCTGATGGAAGAAATAAAAGAGCTCAAAGCACTTGTTAAAGAAAAAGACAATAAATTAAAGCCGCAAGCGGCGATAAAGGCCCTCGCCTCCATTGAGACCGCGGGGACACATGCACTCGGAGGAGTGCATTTCGTGCTTTAAAGCGTAAAGTTCACGGTAAAAGGATTCTGAGGAGTTTTCTAAGACTCTAGCCGTGGCTCTGGAGGGGCCTCCTCTAAAGGAAGGATCCTGGCAATTGGGAAATGGCATTTATTTCCAAGATTCAATCACAGACTCATTACGACCACAGCCACAAATGTATCAAAAAACAAATTGATAACTTTTTTGGCACATGTGTCTAGATGATACTCACCAAATTTGGAGCTGTTTAGATGAAAAGCCTTTAAACACAAGGGGTGCGATTTAGGTGGTCACACATTCCACCCAACATAGTAGATTTTCTGTTGAGTTTACAGTATGGCTGTAATAAAGTTTTCTGTTTGCCCTGAGGTGTCCTATGGTTGTACCAAGTTTTGTATTTCTACATTGGAAAAATTTACTTTCATTTTCCATAGAACCAATGTATTTTGACTTTTCTAGGGTCGCCACTGAGTCATTTTCATATTTTTTTCGGGACTTCAAATACATAGATTTTTGCCGGGCTTTAAGTCTGGGACCAATAAAAATGACTTTTAGTTGCACGTTTAATGGGTCAAATTGAAAATCATTTTTCAGAAAAATTAAAAAAATATATATATACCAAATTATAATAAAAAATATATAACTCGAGCAAAAACAACAAGGAAAACGCCTGTCTATTTTACACACATGTGTTTAGCTCATTTTGCCCAAGTTTGGTGTCTGTGGAATGAAGCAGCTATTTTCTGTTGTTTTTTAAAAGAGAGGTTGTATTCTAAGTCGGTTCACATCTTCAATTTAAAATGGCCGCCTTCCGTGTGTGATAAGGTGTGGTCCCTTTGGATTTTTTGTTCATAAGCCCATACTGGATGTGTGTACCAAGTTTCATTTGCCTACGACAAACTAAAATTTTCACTTCCGTTTGACTTTTTCCAAATATTTGGGACGTTGCTATGGCAACACATTTATAGATAGGGGGTGGTTGTCATTGGCTTTTATGCTCGTCATGACATAAGAGATGTGTGTACCAAATTTCATGTCTCTATGACAAACTAAATTCTTGGGTCCCATTATAAGTTTGTAGGGGCGCTGGAGAGCCATTTCTAAAGATAACCCTTTTATTTACATATTTTTGTGTTCAGGTCATGAATGTGCACAAACGCCTTTTTGGGTCCAACTCGATCCGAGAAGGCGTTTGAGAGTTAAGAGACGTTTTATTTTCATAAAAATGGCCACCTCGTTACAGGCTTGCCACACCCATACCCGATAAGATATCAACAACAAAGTCACAACTTTGGTTGGCACACGTGTCTAGATGATACTCACCAAATTTGGGGCCATTTAGATTAAAACACAATGATTTGCATCTTTCTGCGCCCAAAGTGCGATTTTAGTGGCAGCCACCCCACATGGCGGACTTCCTGTTAAGTTTAGGGTGTTGCTGTCATTGACTTTTCTGTTTGCCCTGAGATGTCCTATGGATGACCCAAGTTTAATTTTTCTACATTGGAAAAAAGTTACTTTCACTTTCCATAGGCCCAATGTATTTTGACTTTTGTAGGAGTCATTTTTCATATTTTTTTTCCGGCGACTTCAAATACATTAATTTTTCGCCGAGCTTGAAGTCTGGGACCAATAAAAATGACTTTTCGTGCATGTTCACTGGGTCAAATTTAGGATCATTTGGTCGGAAGAAAAAAAAAAAAAAAAAAAAATCCGAGCAAAAATAATAGGCCCTCCCGGTCATCACCGGCTCGGGCCTAATTATTGCATATTGTATATTATAGGAAAAATAAAAACTAGCTTCTGAGACAGTCAAAAAAACTAAAAGGCATGAGAAGAGAAGATTCCTAAGAAAGCAAAATCATATTGTTGGGTTTGGAACTGCAGAATATGGATAAGAGTAAGAGAAGGATCAAGTGCTGTGCAAATCAGAAACATAAATAAGCTTAATCAAAAATCAGTTTAGTAAAAAAAAGGGTCTGTTGTATGCAGTTATTGCAAAAAATGATGTACATCACAAACACTGACTGTTACTGGATAAAAACATAATCATGGAATTAGAAGATAAAATATTACAGATTCAAAAATAGATGAGCACATATTCAATGTAAATAAAGACTGATTATTACAATGTGGAAGTATTTAATAAAACATCTGAAGACACTTTATCAATCATTCACTTAAACATTCAAAGTCTAAGTTTCTTTTGAATCTTGTAAGTTATCAAAAACACCTTTAAACAACAGTTTAAGAAGAAATTTAGTATAATTGCAGTCACAGAAACATGGTTAATGGATGACATCATGGACGAAGTTCAAGTGGATGGAGCTTTATTCTGTAAATAGAGCAAAGGAGGCGTTGCTCTATACATAAATTCAAATTTGAAAAGTAAGAAAGTAAAGGAAATGACAATAATAGAGAATAAAGTGATCAAGATGGTGACAGTGAAAATTATATCTGAAACAACAAAGAACATCTTAATCAGTTGTGTTCACAGAGCACCAGGCTCCTGTGTTTAACATTTACTAAAAAAAAAAAAAAATAATAGAACTATTTGATAATCATAAAATTAGATGCAGATAATATGTGGTAATGTTAACATTAATATGGATCATTTGGAATGTCATGGAGAGATTGATTGGATTGATTCCATGAATAGTTTGTGTCTCTTTCCATAAATAACTAAGCCAGCTAGAACAACATTCCAAGTGCTACTACAATAGACAACATCTCTATAATCATCATATTATCAAAAGATAAAGCACAATACTGCTGTAAAGTAGAATAGGGTCAATAAAAGCCCTGAAAGCACTAAACAAAGATCTCAATAAACAGAAGTAGGATGCAGTTTTTGTTGAAGATGTTAATGTAGCATATAACTCCTTTGTACAATAGAAACTGCAAAAAACAGTTTAGAAAGAAAAAATATAGATAAACCATGGATGACCAAAGGAATACAAAAAATTTTACAGGTATTTTATAAAAACAAAAACAAGTATGGATAATCAGAAAACAGAAAGAAAAATATTACAGTGAAAAGCTAAATGAAAACTGAAACAATACAAAGGCAACATGGAGCATAATAAACAGTGTGAAGTAACAAACATAAAACCACATATCCAAACTACTTTGTGAAGGAAAATGTCTTGTGGGCATGAGCTCAAAAGTCCATCCATCCATCCATCCATCCATCCATCCATCTTCTACCGCTTTTCCGGGGCCGTGTCGCGGGGGCAGCAGTCTGAGCAGAGACGCCCAGACTTCCGACTCCCCAGACACTTCCTCCAGCTCTTCCGGGGGGATACCGAGGCGTTCCCAGGCCAGCCGGGAGACATAGTCCCTCCAGCGTGTCCTAGGTCTTCCCTGGGGTCTCCTCCTAGGGCGCTGCACTGTGGCTGCCCTGCTGCCTCTCGTGTTTGGCATTTAATTACAAGCCAAAAATCATTTGAAATAAGCTATCTGTCCAGCTGGCAGGGTTAGACCCAATGGTATTTTTATTTGTATGTATGTATTTTAGTGTTTTGTAATGCATCATATTGTTTTTGTTATATGTTGTCATGTAGTGCCTTGAGACTGCGCCGCAAACCCAATTGCCCCACGGGGACAATAAAGTTCTTCTCTCTCTCTCTCCCGGTGGGACATGCCCAAAACACCTCCCTAGAGAGGCATCCAGGAGGCATCCGAAACATCTATCTATCTATCTATCTATCTATCTATCTATCTATCTATCTATCTATCTATCTATCTATCTATCTATCTATCTATCTATCTATCTATCTATCTATCTATCTATCTATCTATCTATCTATCTATCTATCTATCTATCTATCTATCTATCTATCTATCTATCTGCCGCATTCTCCTCTCCAGTACCCTGGCATAGACGTTCCCGGGGAGGCTGAGGAGTGTGATCCCTCTATAGTTGGAAGACACCCTCCGGTCCCCCTTCTTGAAAAGAGGGACCACCACCCCGGTCTGCCAGTCCAGAGGTACTGTCCGCGACCGCCACGCGATGTTGTAGAGGCGTGTCAACCAAGACAGCCCTACAACATCCAGAGACCTGAGGTACTCAGGGGTTTCTCATCCACCCCTGGTGCCTTGCCACCGAGGAGCTTCCCAACTACCTCAGTGACTTCGGCTTGGGTGATGGATGAGTCCCCCTCCGAGCCCTCGGCCTCTGCTTCCTCAGTGGAAGACGTGTCGGTGGGGTTGAGGAGATCCTCGAAGTATTCCTTCCACCGTCCAACAATATCCCCAGTTGAAGTCAGCAGATTCCCACCTCCACTGTAAACAGTGTTGGCAGGGCACTGCTTCCCCCTCTTGAGGCGCCGGACGGTTTGCCAGAATTTCTTCGAGGCTGACCGATAGTCCTTTTCCATGGCCTCACCGAACTCCTTCCAGACCCGAGTTATAGCCTCCACGACCACCCGGGCTGCAGTCCGGTTGGCCTGCCGGTACCTATCAGCTGCCTCAGGAGTCCCACGAGCCAACCAGGCTCGGTAGGTCTCCTTCTTCAGCTTGACGGCATCCCTTACTTCCGGTGTCCACCACCGGGTTCGGGGGTTTCCGCCACGACAGGCACCGGAGACTTTATGGCCACAGCTTCGAGTGGCTGCATCAGCAATGGAGGTGGAGAACATGGTCTACTCGGACTCAATGTCTCCAACCTCCCTCGGGATCTGGTCGAAGCTCTGCCGGAGGTGGGAGTTAAAGATCTTTCTGACAGGGGGCTCTGCCAAACGTTCCAAACAGACACTCACAGTACGTTTAGGCCTGCCAAGTCTGTCCAGCTTTCTCCCCCGCCATCGGATCCAACTCACCACCAGGTGGTGATCAGATGACAGCTCCGCTCCTCTCTTTACCCGAGTGTCCAAGACATATGGCCGGAGGTCAGATGAAACAACTACAAAGTCGATCATCAATCTCCGGCCTAGGGTGTCCTGGTGCCATGTGCACTGATGGATACCCTTATGCTTGAACATGGTGTTCGTTATGGACAAACTGTTGCTAGCACAGAAGTCCAATAACAGAACACCACTCGGGTTCAGATCCGGTGGGCCGTTCCTCCCAATCACGCCCCTCCAGGTGTCACTGTCGCTGCCCACTTGAGCGTTGAAGTCCCCCAGTAGAACGACGGAGTCCCCAGTCGGAGCACTTTCCAGCACCCCTCCCAGAGACTCCAAGAAGGCCGGGTACTCTGCACTGCCATTTGGCCCGTAAACACAAACAACAGTGAGAGACCTATGCCCGACCCGAAGGCGCAGGTAAGCGACCCTCTCGTTCACCGGGGTGAACTCCAACACATGGCGGCTGAGCTGGGGGGCTATGAGCAAGCCCACACCAGCCCGCCGCCTCTCACCGCAGGCAACTCCAGAGTAGTGGAGAGTCCAGCCTCTCTCGAGGACTTGGGTTCCGGAGCCCAGCAAGGTGACATTCCATGTCCCTAGCCCCAGATTCTGTGTCCGGGGATTGGGTCTTCGAGGCATCTGCCTTCGACTGCCACCCAATTTACTTTGCACCAGCCCCTTACGGTTCCTCCCGCAGGTGGTGGGCCCACGGGAGGTCGGCCCCACGTCACTCCTTCGGGATGAGCCCGGCCGGGCCCCGTGTGGAAAGACCCGGCCACCAGACGCTCGCATGCGAGCCCCAACCCCGGGCCTGGCTCCAGGGTGGGGCCCCGGTTGCGCCATACCGGGCACGTCACGGTCCTTGATTTTGTCCTATCCATAAGGGGGTTTTAACCGCTCTTTGTCTGGCCCGTCACCTAGGACCTGTTTGCCTTGGGAGACCGTACCAGGGGAATATAGCCCCCGACAACATAGCTCCTAGGATCATTTGGGCACTCAAACCCCTCCACCACGATAAGGTTGCAGTTCAAGGAGGGGGAACTCAAAAGTAAAAGACACAAATACCCAAAATACAATAATTAATAGTGTGAATAGCATTTTACTTGACAGTTTGGAAAAAGATGAAATTGTAAAATTGTAAAAAAACTGTGAAAACAAAAAATCATCCGACTGTGAAGATCTAACATAATTCTTGTAAAAAAAATAAAATAATTGAATTTGTCATTGAACCATTCACCTACATCTGTAGTCTCTCATTAACAACAGGCATTTTCACAGAAAACATGAAAATAGCAAAAGAAAAAATGGTGAAAAACATGACTTTTCAAACTACAGACCAGTCTTGTTGCTTCCACAGTTTTCCAAAATATTGGAGAAGGTGTTTGTAACAAGGTTGGATAAATGTATTGAAAAACAAAACATTTTAAATCAGTAGTCAATATGGGTTTAGGACAAAGAAGTCTACAGTGATGGCAACCATGGAATTAACAGAGAACAATAGCCAGAGAAATAAATAAGCAATATTTTGTAAATATTTTTACTGACTTAAAAAAGGCGTTTGATGCAATAAATTATGAAAGACTACTTCAGAAACTGTATAGATACAATTTAGAGGGATGGCCCATCAGTGGATCAAAAGCTACTAGGAAAATAAAAAAACAATAGGTACAGATAAATAATATAAAATCAGATATGTGCAACATCAACTGGGGAGTACCCCAAGGCTCAGTTCTTGGGCTTAAATTATTTATTTTGTACATGAACTCATTCATTATCTACCGCTTAGTCTCGTCAGGGGTCGCGGGTGACTGGAGCCTATCCCAGCAGCTTTAGGCCTGAGGCGGGTGTTACCCTGGTCAATGGCCAGTTGGTCACAGGGCTGATTTTTAAGTACTTTAAATTTTAAATTATTCAACACAATTTTAATGCAGTATTTAACATTTATCTGGACATACACACGTGGACAAAAATGTTGGTACCCTTCGGTCAATGAAAGAAAAACTCACAATGGTCACAGAAAAAAACAATATTCTGACAAAAATAATAATAAATAAAAATTCTATGAATGTTAATCAATGAAAGTCAGACATTGCTTTTCAACCATGCTTCAACAGAATTATTTAAAAATAAACTCATGGAACAGGCCTAGACAAAATTGATGGTACCCCTAGAAAAGACTGTAAATAATGTGACCAAATGGACATGTTAATTCAAGGTGTGTGCACTAATTAGCATCACAGGTGTGTACAATCTTGTAATCAGTCAATGGGCCTATTTATAGGGCTTCAGGTAGTCACTGTGTTGTCTGGTGACATGGTGTGTACCACCTGTGACTACAGTTGCACATATTATTCAGAAATTTAAGATCCATGGGACTGTAGCCAACCTCCCTGGACATGGGAGGGACGGATAATCCGAATGGTAACAAAAGAGCCCAGAAAGACTTCTAAAGAGATCCAAGGTGAACTCCATGCTCAAGGAACATCAGTGTCAGATCGCACCATCCGTCGTTGTTTAAGCCAAAGTGGACTACATGGGAGACGACCAAGGAGGACACCATTGTTGAAAACAATTCATAAAAAAGCTAGACTGGAATATGCCAAACTACATGTTGACAAGCCGCAAAGCTTCTGGGAGAATGTCCTATGGACAGATGAGACAAAAATGGAACTTTTTGCCAAGGCACATCAGCTCTATGTTCACAGACGGAAAAATTGAAGGAGTAAACCAAGTCTAGACGGCACTATATTGGTCTAAATCCTGGTTTATTTTTTAAAATAATTCTGTTGAAGCATGGTTGAAAAGCAATGTCTGACTTTCATTGGTTAACATTCATAGAATTTTTATTTATTATTACTTTTGTCAGAATAAAGTTTTTTCTGTGACCATTGTGAGTTTTTCTTTCATTGATCGAAGGGTACCAACAGTTTTGTCCATGTGTGTATATTTAAAGTATCAACATTATAATACTAATGCATTTATTTTTATACGGTTCAGTCTGTAATATTCATAATAAAAAAAAAAAAAGTAATTTAACTTTATCCTAAACTTAAATTGATCCTCTCTACACAAGTAGGAGTTTACAATGGCAACTGCTGATAAGCCAAATCATAACAGAGGCAAAAAATGTTCTAAAAATAACTATGGCGCACAGTAATTGAATCAAATTCACCACGAGGATGCAGGACATTTTTACAACTAAATTACAGGCCTCTAGGTGCCATAATATATACTTTTAATTGGTTTAAATTTAAGGAAAACTAAGCAACTTACCAGTGGCGTCTCAGTAGTCTTCCGTACATGGTCTGTTTCTAAATCAATACAGCGGAAGCCACCGGTGCACTTTTTACTAGTGCGCCCTCTGGTGCACAAATTATTCAATAATTGCAAAACACATACATGTAGACAATGTTACGAGATAAGGTTTGCTTGAAAAAATAAACAATACTATGCTTGATGGAAGATTCCAGTGTGTAGCTGGAGCTTGATGGTGGATTGCCCACTGGTAAGTAGCTGCCAGTTTTCTTCTTGTTGAAAACCTCCCGGTATTCACACAAACACAGTATTCACACACATATAATAAAGTGCCGCAGAATCCAAGAACGCTCCTCTGGGCCATAACCCTCCCAGTCCGCCAGATACTGGTAGCCCATCCAGGATGCGCCAAACAGTAAATGCTGGGTAACCGTCAATAGAGGGGTTGATCACTTTGTCAACAACATAAGGGCCCACAAACCCGGGGTACCAACTTGTGTGATTCAGCCTGTAGGGTGAGATCTTGGGGAGACAACCAAACCTTCAGGCCAGGTTGGTATGATGGAGCCGGTCTCCGATAACTAGCCATCTCACGATTTTGTGCCGCCATGCGCTTTAGGGCAGCGTGAGTAGCTCTCCAAATGTGGTGACAGCGCCTGAGGTGAGTCTGGACTGCTACATCAATCTCCTGGTCAGGGAAAAGAGGTTGGTAGCCTAGATACCATGAATGAAGACATACTGTACCTGTGGCAGACGTCACCAGAGAGTTGTGAGCGTATTTGAGCCAAATCAAGTGAGTACTCCAGGAAGATGGATAGCGGGATGTGACACAGTGCAGAGTGGATTCCAGGTCCTGATTAGCCTGTTCTTTATGACTGTTGGACTGCGGGTGATAACCTGAAGAGAAACTGACAGAAGTACCTAGGCTTTCCAGACTTGCAATTTGAACTGTCAGAGACAATTTTGACGGGTATCCCATGCAGCCGGAACACTTGATGGACTAAAAGGGTTGCTGTCTCCGGGGCTGGTAACTTGGGAAGAGGGACAAAATGCACAAAATAGTGAGAATTGCGGTGTTACTGGGGATTGGCAGAGGGTGGAGGAGGCTATCTGAAAGTTGGTGTCTGAAATTGCTGTAGGCACAAACACAACAGGACAACACAAAAGAATAAGTATCCTGATTTATAGTGGGCAACCAAAATCTCTAAAAAGCTAAAGTGCGGTTAACTCCTGGATGACAGGTGAGTCTTGACTGGAGAACTTTGCCATAGTGAAATAATGTGAAGAATATTTTTTTACATGTTTTTTTTTTTTAATCAATCAATTACACATTTAATTATTTATTTAATTAATTGTATCTATTTTATTTTGGCACTTTTAGTTTTAGACATTTTTCTGTCATAGTTAGTAGTTGGGGGAAGCCAACCACTATCTATGACAACAGAAACTACCAAAATGACCCTGATAAAAAGTTTACATACCCCATTTAATACCATGTATTGCAACATTTAACATCAATGACAGCTTGAAATATTTTGTGGTAAAGACAAGGTGTCTGTAAAGGTTCTCCTAGTCATCTTGAAGAAAAGGTTAAAGCAACAGCATCTGGACTCAGTTTTCAAGGTGAAGACGTTTTGTCTCTAATTCCATGAGACTTTATCAATTCTGAGATCAACTGGTAGGAGAGCTGAGCTTATAAACAGCACAGAGCACAAGAAGTGCCCACAAGCTCCGAAGACAAACGTAAAAAAGAACAACACATTTGAAAAGCCCTGAGAGACTGTGGATACCCCAGATGGACATTTAACAAAACCAAGAGGACACAGAAACCAAACAGACAGGAACCAGAGACAAAAGAGAAGGGTGTAGTTATCCCTTATGTGTCTGGTTTATCTGAGAAACCTAAACCTGGGAAAACTCTGCATCAAAAACTGGTCCATCCTAAAGACAAGAGCCCCTCTCACAAACAGAGTAATGTGGTTTATGCAGTTCAGTGAAGAGTGCAGTGACAGTTATGTTGGAGAAACAAAACAACAGCTTCACAAGAAGATGTCACACTGCCTTTTCATAGCTAATAACTATGAGACCAAAACCACCTGGTCTCATTAGGTTTAGGGCAAACCCCTCCCTCTAGAGATATGAGCTCAGCTCTCTTACCAGTTGATCTCAGAATTGATGTAGTCACTTGGAATCAGAGATTAAACGTCCCCATTCTTTTTGGCAAAAAGTCTCCAGTTCCTTTAGATGCTTGGGCTCTTGCATGAACTACATGTTTGAGATCTCCCCAGAGTGGCTCAATAATATTGAGGTCAGGAGACTGAGATGGCCAATCCAGAACCCTCTCTTTATGCTGCTGTGGCCAATGACAGGTTTGTTTGACCTTGTGCTTTGGATTGTTGTCATGTTGGAAAGTCCAAGTACGTTCCATGCGCAGCTTCTGGACTGATGAGTGCAAATGTTCCTCCAGTATTTTCTGATAACATGCTGCATTCATCTTGCCATCAATTTTGACCAAGTTTCCTGTGCCTTTGTAGCTCACACATCCCCAAAACTTCAGCGATCCACCTCCATGTATCAATTTAGGAATGTGTACCTTTCATCATAGGCCTTGTTGACTCTTCTCCAAATGTAACGTTTATGGCTGTGGCCAAAAAGTTCAAGTTTGGTCTCATCTCTCCAAATGACTTTGTGTTCCAGAATGTTCCAGAGGTTTAGTTAGTGCATAGTGTAGATTTGATATAATGCTGACAGTGAGAGCCAGTTCGTCTCAGACCACATCCACTTACTTGCAGCTCTTAACTTGTAAAAGCCTTTGTTGTTGCGACACAAAAGCCTGTCTTGTTGCGAGGACCTCAGAGACTCTGGGGCAGAAAGAGACAATCCGCTTTAAGCTGAAGGTGTCGGGGCGGGTTTAGGAAACGGGCCAAGGATGGGGGGGTCGCAGATGGGATCTCAGATGGGATAATTACCATGTGTCCCAAAGCCTTCCTGACACCTCGTCTAATCCCAACACCACAGAAAACACACTCCAAAGCCCAATTATGGCCCCAACATCTCTTCTGTTCAACCTCTGTTTCCTTCACTCACTCTTATCTATTCTCTGTCTATGTTCACCTGCAGCTGTGTCCATGACAGTCACCTTTTCTGTTAAAAGTGGCTAAAGATTTTAAAATTTTAATTTAACTGTATCTCCATTACTGTGTATATATATATATATATATATATATATATATATATATATATATATATATATATATATATAAACAGTTTTAAACAATTGAAACATTTGGGAAATTACATACAGTATTTCTCTTTATGCCCCACTGTTACCATCAAATGGTTCCAATCAAACTATTATTATTATTATTAGGACTTTATTAAAAATCCTGAAATATCACAGTCCAAAAGCCCTGTCTGACAAGAAAAATAAAACAGTGAGGCCCCAGTCCAGGAAGAGTTTTAGTCTGATTTTTCTAGTGCTGTCCTGACATGATTAGAAGTGACAGCGAGCGCAGGCTGTTAGGACTGTATGCTTTGCACTAAACTACTGCTCAGATTGCCAACAACAGACTATTAACTCAAGCAAATTGTGCCAAGTAGGTTAAAGAAGGTCTGTCTGTTCTGATATCGCTGACATCTCTGTTGCAGGGCTTAGCAGCGGCGTGATTGCTAAAGCACATTTGTCACACTTTCTCCCTCCTTCCCTCACTCACCAGGACCAAACAGTCTTTTATACACCTGAAACTAGGAATTCTGAGGGGTGTTAGTTTAAACATGAATTTATATCAGCCTGTACATTGTGTCATAAAGACATTCATTCATTTTCTACCGCTTAGTCCCGTTAGGGGTCACGGGTGACTGGAGCCTATCCAAGCCGCTTTGGGCCTGAGGCAGGGTACACCCTGGACAGTGGTCAGTTAGTCGCAGGGCTGACATTTAGAGACAGACAGTGACATACAACCATTCACTCTCACATTCATTCACTGGGGACACTTTAGATTTGCCAATTAACCTATACATGCATGTCTTTGGACGGTGGGAGTACCCGGAGGGAACCCACAGTAACATGTGGAGGACATGCAGACTCCTCACAGAAAGACCCGAGTCAGCCGAGAATGTTTGAGTCGGCCGGGTTTTGAACTCACGACCTTCTTGCTGTGAGGCAGGAGTGTTAACCACTTTGCCACGAGCAAAGCTTTAAAATACATTTGAACAAAAAGTGGCATGTCCAAAATTATGCATACCCTTTTCAAACTGCCACAGTCTTTGGGCAAATCCAAAGTTCAATAATGTTACAAATAGTACAAGCTGTTCTAAACCACCTAATTGCCCCGATTCATTGGGAAAAGCAGTTCAACAGGTGAAAAACAGCAGCTCTTTCCAGTCAGGAGACTTTTTAGACAAAGGAGCTCAGTGAAGACCTGCAGCTGCACATTGTGGCTGCTCACAAGTCAGGAAAGGGCTATGAGGCCATGTCTAAATGTTTTCAAGTTCCAGTGGCTACAGTGCAATGTATTATTAAAAATACAAGACATTCCACGCTGTAGAAAATCTCAGTGATTAATTAATTTGATTGGGACAGTGCATGTTAATGAACATATATGAGACACAACCACATGAATGTAAACATGCCAGATTGTAGCCATAGGCTAATTTCCATCCGTTTGTCCCAACATTCTCACACCATTCACCAGAGCAACAGTCACACACATGCATACACCAGTGCTGTGTCACTGGAGGCAAGGAGGGTTAAGTGTCTTGCCCAAGGACACAACGACAGTATGAACTGTGGGGAGAGGGGGAATCGAACCGCCTACCTTCCGGTTGAAAGACAACCGCTCTACCACTGAGCCACTGCCGCCCCAATGATGGCAGGGAGACCCTCCAACCTGAAAGATCTGGAGATTATCACTAAAGATGATCCAGTGGAGACATGCAAAAAGCTGGTCAGTAATTATAGGAAACGTTTGATTGCTGTAATAGAAAACAAAGGCTTTTCTATTGATTATTGAAAAGGATATGAATAATTTTGGACATGCCACTTTTTGTCTAACGTAACCAAACACAGGCCATCAAACCCAGAATGCTACAATAGCCACTATTATGCTAAAAAGAAAACATTCGCCAGATTTTCATGATGCGACATGTAAAGCGTTTGGCAGGTAGTGCACTTATTTTCAATCTTTATTTATGTTTTAATTTTCTTAGATTATTGCGTATGCCAGAGGTTTGCAACAATCTGTGTATTGAATGTGTATTTTTCAAACAAAAATACACATTCTATATTTGTTCATTTTAGATGTTTTAATGGCTAATTTCACCTGTGAACTCAAGGAACATGTATTTACAAAATAACAAATAACACTTTATTGTATGAGCATGAGGGTGGTTCAGTAAAACAGGGCACAACCCATCATGAGAACCAGCAGATGGATGAATAAAAAATAAATTATAGGACAAACAGAACAAAACTTGCAGCTTCTAGATGTAGCTCTACTTCAGAAAGAGGTCAAGTAATGGTGAGTAAAGTCAAGTGCGATAGATTTACTTTTTGAAAAACTTGTGACTACATACAGACCTGTGTTAGAGGAGCCCATTCTTATCAATAAGAACATGAGGACTTAGAACATAAGCTACACACTAATAATCTACTCTGTGAGAAGCTATGTGCTATTGTTTTTGCATAAAAACAGTCATTATGTGTCCTTCAAGCAGTTAAACACAGTGCTCACCTGCTCCATCCTTTTTTTCCAAGTTTATCTTTTGATTTCTTTTATATGAAAAATATGGATTTTTTCCTAATAGCTTCTAGGTCATGTGACCTAGTCACTTCTATGCACTCTATATTCATAGTACTATGACATGTTAGACAAATTACTGTAAAAAAACATCACTTGGTCACCTTAAACAAGAATAAAAATATATTTCATGTTTTTCTTGCTCTTGTTTGAGATGTCTCATCATATATCCAGTGGAAGAGGTCTGAGTCAGGCAGCTCTTAAGAAGAGAGGAGCTGTCCTTCAGAATGTAGTCCAGATGTTCAGAAGGGCCTGAGTTTAGAGTTGGTAGAGAGGAGTTGTGGGATGCCAATTATGCTGCAGCCTCATTTTCTGACTTGTTCTAACTCATCAGAAAGGCCATTTCTCCGCCGCTCCACACTGTGCTGACATACTCCGAAACAGGTTGAATAAAAGTCAGATAGATTTGTCTGAGAACATCAAGTAGGTTCTGGGCTCTTCTGGCCACACTGACTTAATGTATCCTGGGGTGGGTTTTGGAGAGCGTGTATCTGGCATCTGCATCCCATGACATATCTGCTGAAAGCTGAACTCCAATGGCAATGGAGGACAGCACTAATGACCACGCCTATTGCTTTGGCTCCATTTATTACGAGACTCATCCAGATTCCAGGGCCTTCCGTATTAAACCAGCATCCCAACAGAGAGTGTGAGTTCAGTTTAGTCAACTGGGAGAACTGAAGGAGGAAGACATAAGTCCAGAATGTTTACACAAATTACAAAGAGTAGTGGTGACAATAGCACTTTTCTAGACACTCAAAGATGCCTTACAGTTTGGTGCATTATCAAAGAGGAAAAAAGAGGTGTGCATGGTACTACTAGGCTAGTACTATGAATATAAAGTGGATTGAAGTGACTAGGACACATGAGCTGGAAGCTATTGAAAGAAATCCATATTGTTTAAATAATTATTTTTGATAAAATCCCAAAAAAGACAAAAGTGGAAATAAAGAGTGCATGGTGCTACCAGACTAGTTATATCTTCTTAGTGGTTTGGAGTAACTAGATTTGTTTATCTTGAAGCTATTGAATTTATTTCACCACTCCCGCCATTTCCCGTGTTCTTCATTCAAGAGCGGAGCTTCCAGCGTGAGCTCCCCGACACTATGACACAGTAGACGCACACAGAGAAGGGAACCTCACAGTGAAAGTGTGGAGCCGAATATCCAACGTCCAACATCAGACTAGCAGCTACTTCCAGGAATCCCACGTTCCTTTTCTCCGTTTGTCCCTCAGTCTTCACTCAGGAATTATCCAGGTTTGTGTGTCTCATCAGCTCATAAACACGTTGTGTGTGTGTGTGTGTGTGTGTGTGTGTGTGGCACCCTGTTTGATTAGGTAATCATTGTCTTCTATACTTCCAGACCTCTTCATGTTGTGCAGACCTACCTTCCACTGTTCTACTCTTGTATTTAGCCAGGTGTTATACTTTAAGCCTGTCCCACTGTTCAGTAAAAGTTTTCATTTCTGACTGTAGATTTTCCACTGTAGCTCTGCTGTCAAATTTGATCAGATATTTACTGAGGTCTTGGAGTGCATTATTGGGAAGAGAAGTTCTGATGAGTTCTGATGAGCCCTGATCTGATGAAAGTTCCAAGGATCCAGCCAAGCCAAAACAGAGTTCCATGTGCCATAAACACTCTATGAATTGCCTTCATAGCTGTGTACAGAATTATGTTGTGCACATTCAACTTATATGCTCTCTCAGCATTGATTAGTGCTTCATCTTCAGCCATTTCAGACAGCACCAGATTAAGCACATGAGCGTAGCACCACAAACGCACATCAGTGGGAGACTGGGAGGTCATTAGTGCTGAAAAACCTTTGTAGTGGCCCTGCATATTGGACACTCTGTCTGTTGCAATCCCAATACACATCTCCTTGTCTAGTTTCAGCTGCTCTAAGACTTCTGAAAGCATGTCTACAGAATATTGCCCAGTGGATGCCTGACACCTCACTAAAGCAACAAGCCTCGCACAGTATCAGTGACATAACTTAAGATTACTTAGCACTGATCCTGAGAGGTTATATCTTGTGTAGTGTCATTTCAGCTTTCTGAACATCTTTGGAAATGCACTCTGAATTAGGTGACAAATGGTATTTATTACTGAAAAAAGAGTTAAAGTAAAATCATCTGGACTCAGTTTTCAAGGTGAAGACGTTTTGTCTCTAATTCCAAGAGACTTTATCAATTCTGAGATCAACTGGTAGGAGAGCTGAGCTTATATCTCTAGAGGGAGGAGTTTCCCTAAAACTAAACCTGATGGACCAGGCTGTTCTGGTCTCATAGTTGTTGGCTCTGAAAGGAAGTGTGACTCCTGATATAAGAGTTGTTAAGGCTCAGGAGAGTTGTTAGTGACACTGCTTTTACTTTAACCTTTTTTTCAAGATAACCTTGACAGACAGGTATTTATTACTGAATTCACCGTTGTTTTGGAGAATAGGTTGATAAGAGACCCTCAAGCTCTTGTTCCACTGGACTGGTGTAACGTTCTGCTTTTTTTGTAATGCTTTTTTTGTAATCAAAATGCTCTTTTAGGCAGTCATATATTTTACTTATAAAAGGATGAGTTCCAAAAGGTTACCATGGTCTTTGGCATTGTCATCAAGTGTATATGCTGCCTTGATCTCTATATGCCTATAGCTCAGACCCCTCTTCCCAAGCACTTTCACCACATCCACAACACGCTCCAATAGCTGCTGTCTTTTTCTCACTTAGTCCCCCATGAGCAGACATTTGACTACCAGAAAAACACTTCTGATATATGCTTTTGAGGATTTAAAAAATAAAAAGCTTTTTGGTTTTCATGCTCTTCTGTGCTGGTGCCTTCAATCTGACATTCCAGTTATTAGTATGGTGGTATCAGTTATCTTCCCCAATGCCATACACACAAAACAAAACAATGCATGATGTCTATCACAACATGAGAGCCACTCCCGCCTGGTCCTACCTTTACATGTAAATACTTTCTGCACAACTAGATTTCTGGCATTCTGTTGTGGATAGTAATCTGAAAACCTTTCTAAAAAAGAAATGATCCTTTCTGATAAGGACACTCTTCCCCTCTTCTGAAGATGCTATCTCAACCTCGTTCAAAAAAGCATAAGAAGAGAGTTTTTGTTATTATTGTTATTATTATATTATTATTATGCAATTATGTGTTATAATAATTTTTATTTTCATTTTTGGTTATATTGTTTATAATTACTGGGTGCTCATAGTTCTCTTCAGGTCATGTCAAATCTGTTTATGTCATGTCCTTCATGCTACTCCAAACAGGAACTAGACATGACTAGAAGTAGTCATAACTTGCCACGGGAGGACTTCTGCTCCTGGAGCTTGTTCTGGGGAGTGTTTATGAAAGATACACCTCCTACAGCTTTCACTGCAGTGATATAAAATCTAATGTTTTGTTTCCTTCTCCAAGAAAACATTACCCTGTACCACTTGTGTCATGTTTGTGCTTTGTTTCATTCTTGCTTTTTAAATTATACTCTGTCTACGTCTCTCTGGATAATATAAGGATAAATAATTCTTATAACATTACGTCATGTATTATTAAACTCTGATAAAAATGCACACAAAGCGGCATTGACAAAAACAATACTGTTTAGGAAATTGATTTAAAAATATGTTTCATTAATATACATTGTCCATAAACACTTACATAAAAGCTTACTCTTTAGTTAGTTGACCATTATAGGTCATATAAATACACTTTTCACTCTAAAACTATATTAAATAATGAAGGAAAAAATAACGAAACTCCCTGAAAATGTTACTGAATGGTGGTTAACAAGATACTGTTCTCAATTCCAATAAAGCAATACAACAGAGACACAAAAACGTAGCAGGGGAAACATACAGACCTTACACTATTATTATATTAGATACTAAAAGATCTGCTAAATGTCTTATCCATTAGGCACAATGTGTAAACTCAACACACACTGTTATATTATAAGCTCATAAAAGTAACAAGCCAAACTGATTTAACTGCAAAGCAAATAGCATGCAATTATTTTATTACAATGTTATTGTCATAATTTTGCAAACAGCTAACTTAGTTTGTGTAACGTGAAGGACAGACCAACTTGATTGGCTCATTTTGCTCACTCGTGTTTTATCAATCAGCTTCAGTGACATGGACTATAACGTTGTTCAGTCTTTAAAAATCATTTCTTCTCTCTCATCTCTCTCTCTTTCTTTAAAGCCAACCCTGTGTTTCAAGCGCTGGGGCTGCCACCACCACTATCATCATCAGCTGGCTCAGCCACAGGTGCTGATAAAGGCCCAACAGCTGCTGCAGAAAACAGATCTGGGATTTTGATACATTTTGCAGTGTCTTCATAAAGGGCTTGTTTTTTTTTGTGCAATTTCTCTGCGCCTCCCTTGCGCTAGTTCTCCATTATCCCTCTGACTTTTTGACGTACACTGACGCTCCCGAAAAGCCCAAACGGGGAGTCATTTAAAGATGTGATTAGGCCAGCAAAACGTCTCGGGTTATGCATATAACACAACGTAGTAAGTGCCGGCCTACCTGGAAGTATAAAGGGACGCCTCTCACAACCACGCCAGCCCTTCGCGATGAAGCAAATTGCCCTCAGGCAGGGTAGGCGTGGCGGAGCGACGCAGTGTCTCGTTCCCTTCTCAGGGAACAAGGGTTATATGCATAACCCGAGACGTTCCCTTTCGAGGGAACTCAACACTGCGTCGTAAACGACACTTTGGGGAACGAATACCCACTATGCCACGACGACCCGTGCCTGCCCTAGTGTGAGACTGAATACTCAGGCACACTTAGGACGAGAGCACCCTAGCGCCAGGCGTCGCAGGGAGATGTAGACTATAGAACTTAATGAAAGTGTGTGGGGTAGCCCAGCCGGCTGCCTCGCAGATCTCCTGAAGCGGGACCCCATCTGAAGGGCCGAGAAGAGGCCATGCCCCTAGTGGAATGCGCCCTTAGGGCCACAGGTGAAGGCAATCCGCGCACCTGATAAGCCAAGGCAATAGCCTGGACGATCCAATTACTGACCGTCTGCTTGGTCGCTGGCCGACCTCTCCTAGGAGACCCGAAACACACAAACAACTGTTCCGACTTTCTCCACTGCGAAGACTTCTGTATATAAATTCGCAGTGCCCTAACGGGGCAGAGCAGATGAAGTCTCCCCTCTTCGGCCGACACATGAGGTGGAGGATGAAATGCCTGCAAAACCGTCGGCCGTGCCAGATGGCACCTTAGGCACATAGCCTGGCCTCGGCCGTAAAATGGCCTTAACCCACGAGGGCAAACTCCAGGCAAGATGGCATTATAGCCAGTGCCTGGAGATCTCCAACCCTTTTAAGTGAGGTGATAGCCAAAAGCAGCGCCACCTTGAACGACAGAACTCGATCTGTCGCCAACTCGAGTGGCTCGAAGGGGGCCTCAGCCAACCCTTCAAGCACCACCGCCAGATCCCAAGTTGGAACCTCAGGGCGCGTTGCAGGCCTCAACCTCCGGGTGCCACGGAGGAATCGTACGACCAATGGGTGCCTCCCCAGAGTCCCCTCACTTATAAGCGCGTGGAATGCCCCAATGGCAGCCACGCACACCTAAGAGTAGACGGGTAAGCCCGCAGAGAAGCGCTCTTGGAGGAACTCCAGGACCGAAGCCACTGGGCAGCTCACTGGGTCCACCTCACGCCTCCTGCACCAAGTGGAAAAGATATTCCACTTCGAGCCGCAACCTCCTCGTGGAAGGAGCCCTGGAACTGAGTACGGTCTCGACTACCTCTGCCGATAGGCCAGCCTCTAGGTACTGATCCCCCTCAGAGGCCAGACCCAGAGTTTCCACAGCCCGGGCTGGGGATGCAATATTGTGCCCCCTGCCTTGGGACAGCAGGTCCCTCCTCAAAGGGATCTGCCATGGAAGACCTGCCAGCAGTGCTATGATGTCCGAGAACCATACTCGGGCCGGCCAGTGCGGGGCTACTAGAAGTAGACTGATCCCTCCTGCCGGACCCTCTCCAGAACTCCCGGGAGCAGCGCCACCGGGGGAAAGGCATACAGACGCAGCCTCGGCCACGTCTGCACCATGGCATCCAACCCCAGCGGGGCTGGAGGCGTGAGGGAGAACCACAGTGGGCAGTGGGACGTCTCTCGAGACGCGAACAAATCCACTTCCACTGGGCGAACCTCTCGCATATAGACCTCACCACCTCTGGAAGTCTCCATTCCCGGGCCTCAGCCCCTGCCTCGACAGGGTGTCTGCTCCCTGATTCTAGTCCCCGGGTATGTACATCGCCCTGACAGACGATAACTTCCCCTGGGACCACAGGAGGATCTGATGCGCCAATCTGCACAGAGGGCGAGAGACCTCAGACCCCCCTGACGGTTCAGGTACGCTACCACCGACATATTGTCGGAGCGCACCAGAACGTGACAGCCCCTCAGGTCCACCAGGAAGCTCCTCAGAGCCCTGAACACAGCCAACATCTCCAGGCAATTTATATGTCTGGAGCGATGATGGTCCTGCCATAGACCCTGGGCAAAGCGGCCGTCCATGACCGCGCCCCAGCCCGTAAGGGAGGCATCTGTCGAAACGGATTTCCGGCGACATGTTGCTCCCAGTACTGGTCCTTGGGACAGAAACCAGGGTTTCCTCCATATTGCTAGGGAACGACAGCATCTGCGCGTAACCCTGATACTCCGGAATGGATTCCCCCTCAGGGAAAACCCCCTGGTTTTCAGCCACCATTGCAGTGGTCTCATGTACAGCAGGCCAAAAGGTATTACGTTGGCTGCCGCTGCCATTAGACCCAACAGTCTCTGAAACCGTTTTACGGTGACTTTGCGGCCTAGTCTTATGCTGGAGACCATCGATGGACTCGATGCGTGTGGGAGACATTTGTGCCCTCATCGTCGTCGAGTCCCACACTACTCCCAGGAACGTAGTTCTCCGGGAGGCGTCAACACGCTCTTCTTGGCGTTGAGTCTCAACCCCAAGCTCTGAATGTGGCCAAGGCGACATCTCGATGCTGACCTGCCACCTCCCGAGACTGGGCCAGAATGAGCCAGTCGTCGATATAGTTCAGTACTCGGATGCCCTGGAGTCTCAGTGGAGCCAGAACCGCATCCATGCACTTGGTGAATGTGCGAGGGGAAAGTGCTAGGCCGAACGGAAGCACCCGATATTGAACGCTTGCGAACCTCAGGAACCTCTTGTGAGAAGGATATATGGGGATATGGAAGTATCGTCCTTCAGATCTATTGTGACAAACCAGTCCTCGGACCGAATTTGATTCACGATCATAGGTATTGTTAGCATCTTGAACCTGAGCCTCCTCAGAGACCGGTTCAAATACCTTAGATCTAAAACTGGACGCAGACCTCCGTCCTTTTTGGGAACTATGAAGTACCGGCTGTAGAACCCCGACTCCATTTCTGGCGGAGGAACCCGTTCTATGGCCTCCTTTACCCGCAGGGAGCGTACTTCCAGTTCCATAACCCGGGCCCTTTCTGGGACCACTGCGGTCCAGACCACCCCCCCGAATCTCGGCGGGCTGTGGCCAAACTGCAGACTGTAACCCTTCTCTATAGTGCGCAGGACCCATGGCGAGACATTCCACAGGTGTTTCCACGCCTGGAAATATTCTGCCACGGGAATCAACCTCTCGAGGCCGAGCCGACTGCCTCCTCCCCTCCTGATACCTTTCTACGACCGTACTCACGGCCTCACCGAACAGGCCCAAAGGTGAGAGAGGTGCATCAAGGAGAAAATCCTTCTCCTTCTCTTTTATTCCCGCTAAGTTCAGCCACAAGTGCCTCTCCGTGGCTACCAACGCCGCCATGGACCGGCCCACCGCACGTGCCGTTTCCTTGGTGACCCTGAGTGACAAATCTGTCGCTCTGCGGAGCTCGGCCACATCCTCAGATGTGGGACCCCCGCCTTCCTCCAGGTCCGCTAACAGATCAGCCTGGTATGCCTGCAATATAGCCATAGTATGTAGGCATGCCCCCGCCTGACCTGCTGCCATATATGCTCTGCCCACCATATCTGAAGTCTTTCTATAAGGCTTCGTGGGCAGCACCGGGGTTTTTAGAGACGCCGCCGCCCCTTGAGAGAGGTAACTGGCCAGTGCCTCCTCTACTCGGCATTCCCCTATAGCCCTCTTCCCTCGCACCCAACACATTACTGTAATCTACGGGTGTTGGTTTGGAAATGCGTGAAGAATGTGGCCTATTTCAGGACTTACACAACTCGTTGTGCAAGTCCGGAAAAAATGGTAAACCCCTGTGTTTGGGCCGAACTCTGTGCTGCAGGAAGCGCTCATCCAGTTTATTTCTTTTACTGTCGCTTCCTGCCGCTCTGATGGCCAGCTAATATCTAATCTGGCCACCGACGAGTCACAACCTCTATGAGCTCCTCATACGCGGGCACACGAGGTGACCAGTGAGCCCCCATGTCACCCGCCTCAACGCTGAGCACGTCCACGTCAGACGTGGACAGCTCCAGCATTGGATCCTCTCCCCGTGCCGGAGAAGCCGCCTCGCGGGCTCCTGCACAGGTGGGAATGGCATCGAGCTGTCTAACGATGATTGGGAAACAGCCTCAGCTGGCCCAATCGCATCAAACAGCTCCAGCTGCGATCCCCACGATCTCAGCCGCCGCGCCGCCTCTGCGGCCGCGGGACCTGAACCGCGGGGAAAGCGAGCCTGGCCGGCCTGGTCAAACTCAGCCAGGCGGGAGCGCAGCACTCTGTCAGGGAGTGCCTCACAGTGCTCGCAATCAGCTCCCTCGAGAGCTGACCGAGCGTGCTGTGCCCCCAGGCAGACCACACACAGCGAGTGCGTGTCCCTACCCGTGATGTAACGAGGGCAGGGGTAGACACACTTTTTAAACTGTTCCGCCATTTCACAAAGTTTCTCACACAAGTCTCTCTTTCACACACAGGGCATTTGCTGAAGAGCGAAAAGCTGGCGTGGTTGTGAGAGGCGTCCCTTTATACTTCCGGGTAGGCCGGCACTTACTACATCGTGACGTAGCACCAATCAAGATCGGTCTAAGTTTCATTCATGCTTCAGAGCCGTCACGCTGAGGGCGTTCCCCAAAGTGTCGTTTACGACGCAGTGTTGAGTTCCCTCGAAAGGGAATGTCTTCTAAGAAAATAACCAATGGGCTGCTGCCTGCTGCTGATTAAGCATGTCATGATGGGCTGGTTTGAGCAAACTATTCTTTTTGTCAGTTTTTTTTACAAATGATTTGAATCTTCATTATCATTGACAGTGTTATATCAAGGTTTCATTGGCTGGTCTCAGCCCAAAAGGTACGTCGGCCCACCGGAAAAATGCCCTTTCTGCCAGATCCACCTCCGTGTTGTTGTGTATCAGGCTGAAGTGAAGTGCAAGTGTGCAGTTCAGAAAAGAAGCTGCAGGTAGGACTGAGGTGAGCATTCAGGCACTGCAAACACTTGTAACTATAAAGTTACAACAGGCACTCTTCGGAAAGAGAGAACACAACCTCCTCAAATATTAGGTTTTGTTTTCTATAGGTTTGACATTGCCAACATTATCCAACTAGCCAATAATAACTAGCCTAAATATTGTTTCTTTTAATGCCATATCTGCACTTTTTAAAGACTATAGTGTATTATATAGGCCTAGATCAACACATATGAAAATATATTCTGGCTTGTAAAAACATTAATGGTCAAAGTCAAAATGTGAAAAGACAACATGCATGCTTACAGTAATGACAGAGTGAAAAGAAAAAGTATCTACACATAGTTACAGGTTAACCACTGTACAGTCCTGTATTTTTGGGAAGAAGGTACATTCTGTAGTCATCTTTAAATGGTTTTGACTATTAACAGACAGATATAAGTCTATTGTGTAAAAATATGGTTTGTCTAATCCAGGGGTGCCTAAACTTTTTGGCTCAGGGGCCATATTGACGTACAAAAAATTGTCGGCCAGCATGAATTTTACATGCCACATGGGGGAGGGGGGTTGCTTTTTTGTATTTCCTTTTATTTTGCTTTGTTTTACTATGCTTTCTGCTGTTAGATGTCATAACTGCCTAACCTGGATAAATGCAGGTTAAAAAATTAATTCAATGCAAGTTTTTTTATGAAATTTGACTCAAACACACACACACCTTTATTCAACAGAATCAACAAATAACATGTTTGCATTAATGCGAAGGGTGATTCTGAGATCTCTGCAGTAAACTGGGCAGGTCTGGTTCAAAAACGGTGGTTTTAAAGCACAAAATGTCACACAGGTGGGAGTTGCTTAGTCTTGTTCTCACACGGTTCTTATTCATAATCATAACTGACTCTGAGATTGTCTTTTCGCACAAGTATGTCGAGCCAAGCTCAACATTTTCTTAACAATGTTCAAATCTCTTGGAACCTGGCTATATTTTGTTGAATTTATGACAGAGGCTTGGGGCCAGTGGAAATATGAATAAAACATTTGACCCGGGGGCCGGACTTTGGGCATGTCTGGTCGTTTTACCAGTGTTACAGCTGACACCACTGGAGCCAAGTTGGTTAAGTGTCATGCCCAAGGACACAACAACAGTATGAACTGTGGGGAGAGCGGGTTGGGTGTTTTGGGATTCGAGCGGGGATCAAACCGCCCACCCGTCGGTTGAAGGACGACTGCTCTACCCACTGAGCTAGGAGTCCTAGTCTAGGAGAGGTTGTGGTAGGTCTTTGGGATGGCTGGAAACTCAAGCAGTTCTGTTTTTGCAAGGTTCAGCTGCAGGTGATGGTCCTTAATCCAAAGTGAGATGTCACTCAGACATGCCGAGACGTGAGCAGAGACCGTCGGATCGTCAGGTTGAAATGACAGGGGGAGTTGAGTGGCACCACATATTGAGATGTTGGGACTCAGAGACCTCGTTTCTCCAGGATACTCTGAATGACCTATCCAAGAGGTAAGACTTAAACCATTGCAACGCCATTCCAGAGACACCCATCGCCCTGAGAGAGGACAGGAGGATGTGATGATTAACAGTGTCAAAGGCAGCAGACAGATCCAGTAAGAAGAGTACAGATGACTTGAATGTTGCCTCTCTCAGTTTCCCTCATGTGCTCGCTGTTGGTTTAATTTGTAGACCAGTGAAGTCTTTCTGATAAGGATATAGACTGGAATATCTGCCACAAACATTACTTTTAGTCAAAGTGAAGAGATTAGTAATTTTGTTAAAGTAGCTAAATTGGGAGCTAAATTAGCCTGTCTATTGCCAGTGCTACATAAAGCAGTTAGAGAGGATGTCCACAGCTGGCTGCATTAGCAAAGTAACAATCTGTATAACATTAATTTTTAACATGTGCATCAAAAGAAAGACATCTGCAGTTTTGAGGAAAAAATGTGGAACAAATGTGAGTCTTTTTGTTTTGAAGCACATGCAGCTATTGATTGGTTGTATTAGCCATTAACTAATAGATATTAATAAATAGATATCTCTATATAATCTTCCACTGTAAAGTATTATTTTATAAGTTAAGTATATATTATTGTTTACAGAATTATACAATGTGTTCCAGTTAATAAGCCACCCTTCTCTGCATTCTGCTCTCCTTTTGTAAGGTACGTTTAAAAAAAAAAAAAAAAACCTGTAATGGGTAATAAACAAAATGCCATAGCATGACATTTCTTATTCCTTTCAGTTATCTCTGCTTGGCGTTGCAAACAAAATACTTATTCAGTTGGAGTCCTCTATGTAATGTAAGTATTCCTCCTATATCACGTTTTTATATTAAACATTACATGTAAGAAGTAATAACTGAGAAATGGTTTATCATTCTAAATTTGAATTCAAAAAGAGGTTTCAAAAACACACATGACTATATTTGAAATCAAACATGTCTAGGACGAAGAAGAGGGCCAAGACTGGTTTGGGAAGGTTCCTAAGCATCTCAAACATGGATGTGAAGAAGAATGTGCCATGACTATTTCCAAAGTTTGTATAAACCAGTGTCCCCATTACCATTCAAAGGAATTCTAGGTTTACAGGGTCCGCTTTCTTATTTTTGAGGTGGCAAAAGATGGACTCAATCAATGCCTGAACAGAGAGCATAGAGACCAAGTCATCAAGGGATACATGGTAGGTTAAAATATACTACTTTGAGCCTTAACAAGTGATACATGTGCATTTTGCTTATTTCTATCTTGTTGCATTGCATCAGAACAGCAGTGTGGAGGCCGAAATGACACAGGGCAGTGGTGCTGGGCAGAACCTGATGAGGACCCACAGGACATTAGTGATAAGTGAACGTTTGGAGGATGTGTATTGTTGGAACTACTTTACCACTTCAATATTCACTACCAAGGAACTCAGTTGCACTTTTCAAAGTCATCCAGAAGAGCTTCTATAAATGGACAGAGGAAGGAAAGACACTTTTAATCACACAACACAAACTGAAAATCAAACTTATAGACTGGATGAGACTGCTGCCAATAACTTTATGGGGGTTCTTTGTACTTTTATGAGCTCAAGTTAGTTATGGGCTTGTTACTGTGTATTTTTTACAAAGGATGTTGTATACAAATGCATGGGTCTGTTATTTGGTGTATGAATAAGGGCTGCACATTATATAAAAATGTTGTGAGAAAAAAAAAGAGTTGTATTATATTTATATGTTCTATTTGTGTCACTGGTGCAACTAACGTTTTTATTCAGTTGCACCACAATTTTTTTTAAACATTTGTTTGATGTGTGTCACATAATAAAAAACAATAGCTCTAATTTAAAACTTAAAATGTATACTTAATTCTGCAGAAATGTTGTATTTTTATTAGACAATAAATTAGAATGTTTTATTTCTGTAATAATGTAATTCAGTTTTTAGAAAAATTGAGCTAAATATGAGCCCCTAACAATAAAAAGTCCAAAGGTTTGACAGATGCATCTTCGGTAGTAAGACGATTCTATCTTTCCCTTTGTCACTGTGAGACGTACGACCGCCGTTTTTGAGCCAGATCGAACACGTGGTCCAAGGTCTGCTGTAAGTAATGTTCTCTTTGTACCTCATGTAAGCATGTGTGAAAGTCTTTTATGTAACTGTGACCTCGTGCCAATGTTTGTTTTTTGTTCAAAGCCTTCTACAGGATATTTCTGGAGGGTGAGATTCCCCAATGACTTCAGTTAAAAATGAAATCCTTTGTCACAATGCACTCTATAGTTAATTGACAAAGCAGTAGGTACAATAATGAAGCAATATTAGTTGTCCAGGTATTGGATGCCATTTCAGGAATACAAATAGACTGTCAACACCAGCTGGGTCTTACAGGACAACCTTCTTTTCCTAATCAACTATAAGGTGCTTTAATTCTCACCTGAGCACAATCTGACAGCCCCTCTGAAATCAGGTAACACGAGTAACAAGCTAATACTCTTTTGAAGGGCATCCCGTAGTTCAAACAACACTTTGTAAATGGGAAATGGCAGGCTCCTATATACCCTCTTGGGTACCAAAGCAGCTTACATCATTTTTTCATTCACCCCATTCACACACATGGTGGTCGTAAACTACCTCTGTAGCCACAACGGTCCTGGGACAGACTGGCAGACAAACAGGCTGCAGTAACAGTAAAAAAATATCATTAATTCTAGGCTGATGACTAATAAGAACAGAAACCAGTGCCAGGATTCGTATATGGGTTATCTGCACACGGTACAGCACTTACCTGAGTGAGCTAATGTGATGATCAACTTAAATATATAGGATACCTTTGAAGTCACATTTTATTAAGCTTAACTGTGCTGTGGACCTAAAATATATAGAAAGGGGAGGGATCTATTCATATCATAATTTATTTGCATTACCTTCACAGCTCTACCTTCATTTAACCAGGTTTGGGATAGGCCTTCTATATGTGTTTCATTTGACTGAATAATACTCTACAGTAGCAATACAACAGCAGCTCTTTATCGAAAAACTGCAAACAGATGAAAATATTGTGCCAAGTTTCCTACCGTCATTTCATCTGATCCTGCTCCGTTCTGTGTCAGGCTGCCTGTGCGTGAGCAGCTCTGGGTGCTCTGTTTGGGTGTGCGCAGCTATTCGGCATGTCTCTGTGTTTGTGCTCCCCAGTTGTGGCAGCTGTTCACCTTTTGTTGGTCAGTTGAGGCGCTCCTTGTATTGCTGGTATACTTAGCATTTGCCCTTACTGCCTAATGCCTAGGGCTGGCACTGTCTGCAGCCTCTGTATCTCTTCCTCATGTCTCTGGAACCAGACACTATAGACACTCCTTCCTTGTAGATGTAGTATTTTGTGTAAATGATCCTCGGTGAGCTTCTTTTAGAAATGATGGGTCTTGTATGCATCTGTGTGAAACTCCTTTGATGTTGAATCAGCATCAGTTTTGTTATAAGAATTTTATTCTTATAATTGTGTATATTGTTTATAGTTAGTTGGTGCTCATAGTTCTCTACAGGTCATGTCAAATCATGTTATGTCCTCCATGTTATTCCAAGCATGGTGTAGACGTAACTAAAGACATGGCTTGCCGGAGGACTTCTGCACCTGGAGCCTGGAGCCTGGAGCTGGGGCCTTGTGGGGAGTGTGTATGCAAGATACGCCTCCCACTGACAGCCCCCACGAAGTGATATAAAATGTAATGTTTTGCTTACCTCTGTAAGCAAAACGCACTATGTACCTTTGTTGTATCTGTGTACTTTGCTTCTCCTTGCAAGGAATAAAACCTGGCCTTTCGCTTTTTATAATATAATCTGTCTCCGTGTCTCTCTGGATAATATAAGGATATAGAATTCTTTTGGACATATAGAATTCTTATAACATTTGGTGCCGTGACCCGGATTTCAATATTCGTTGTTTCTCATACAAAGAGGTGAGCTGACGTGCACGGAGAAATGCAAAAACAAAGCATTTCTTGTAAGTCCCAAGCTGTGCTATTTAGCAGTAATGGCCAGATATCCCCTCTTTGTGTGTGGGCACGATGACGAAATCTGGACTGAAAAAAGAGAAGAGCAGAGAGACGAGAGGACAGAACAGACAGTCTGGCTGCGGAACAACTGGACTATTGGACTGAAAATTCAGGTAAACAGCTGTTTAATTTATTTTTTGGTGTGTGCGTGTGTGAGTTTGTAATTACCAAAGCTTCCGGAAGTAGTTTTGGAAATCTGACATATGTTGAGCGGGCTGCATGTAGTTTACATCATTAGTTGATGTTTTCCATGAGGTTGGCCAGCATATGAGATTCTTAAACTCTGAAAGATCGAGACCCTAAATGTCATCTAATGGTGAGATCCGCTTTATCGAGAACCTACATGTAAAATCTTAACGGGTGAGATTTAAAGCCGAAAAAGTATGTGTTTTTGATCGAGATCCTACATGTTAAATCTTAACGGGTGAGGTTTTAAACGGGATATTCTGATGTTAATCTGTGTTAAAGCTTGTTGTTTTGCTAGATTTTAGTTTGATAGATACCTTATGCTTTGTAAGTCTTCAGGTGTTTCTTGAAACGGAACGCGCGGGGAGTTCATTGGCCATGACAAGTGCGGAATCTATGAGATAGATAGAGCAGCTGATTACAATAAGAGGTATAAGGTCTAAAGAGCTTGTCTAGAGAGCACAGGAATTTATCTTAGATTAATAATCACGATCGTAATACGCCACAATCGAACTGCCTTGCATAGCTAGTATTGTTGGTTTTAATGGTGCGTTGAACAGGAAAACTCGAGTATTGACCATTATCGAGAACCTACATGTTAAATCTTAACGGGTGAGATGAATGAGTCCGAAGTCAATGTGACTATAAAAAGGCCTGCCTACGTAGAATTGATTCCTGCAGATGAGAAATGAGATTTTAAAAGCCCACTAGATAGTGACAGGCTTATGCTGAAAAATGTTCACTGCATGTGAAGCGGTGATTTTAAAAAAAAGCCCACGAGAGCTTTTGCTGAAAAATGTTCACTGCTGGTGACGCGGTGAGTGAGAGAAAAAAGGGAAAAGCCCACTGAAAGTGATGGGGCTTATACTGAGAATTGTTGGCAATACTGAGAATTGTTGACTAAAAAAGTTAAAGATAAAAGGTGTGTGTGAGAGAATGAATGTGTTATGAATGGGCCATTGTTGGATGAAGAATGAGTTTAATGATGTAAATCAGAACAAAAGTAATGTTTTTGTTTAGAGAAAGTTTGAACAACATGAGAGAGAAAGGTAGCTTCCATAAGCTATTTTTCTAATTTGAGAAAAAACAGAAACAGAGAAGAGATTTTGAAAGAAGTGCACACATGTACTTCAAAACACTAATCATTTGTATTTTGTTTAAATGTTTTTGGAGCCTCTAGGTATCGGCTTCCTCCTCTCCGGAAAACAGTGCTCTCCAAAACTTCATCTGCACCCCGCCTCCCACCTGCGGATTTTCGGCTGAGGAAAAAAAAACTGCAGACAGTTACCAGCAGCAGCAACACGGAAGCGGTAAGATAAACGAATTCAGACAATCGTTTATTTGTTTTAAATTTTGATCT
Organism: Perccottus glenii; assembly: GCA_024416835.2. Taxonomy (NCBI): domain Eukaryota; kingdom Metazoa; phylum Chordata; class Actinopteri; order Gobiiformes; family Odontobutidae; genus Perccottus; species Perccottus glenii. The sequence continues at coordinate 7,167,705 of CM044558.2, forward strand.
ATTGAGATTGACCAAAAAGGTATTTGTAAAGTGTGTTTGCAAATTGGATGAAACTTGAAATTAATATGAATGTAATGTATTTCTCTGAGGAAAAATGCACAATTGCCATTGGAGACGAGAGCGAGGTGGAGGTGGGCGTGACAGACGAGAGGGCACTGAGAGGGGAGGAGGAGGTCGAAACTGGGTCCAGACGAGACGAGGGAATGACCTCAGGACTGACCGATTCAACTAACAGGTCAGGTACATAAACACATAAACACACATAAGACACATAAACACATGTAACTGCACACACATAAACACATGTAACTGCACACACATAAACACATGTAACTGCACACACATAAACACATGTAACTGCACACACATAAACACATGTAAATACAGACACATAAAGACACAAACACGGGACACATGAGACACACATCTACAGAGAAGGATGTGATTTTGGGTTATGAGAGAGAATAATGAGTATTCTGTTAAAGAACAGAGTTGGTTTTGTATTTTATGTGACATAGAAGTGTGAACATTAAAGGTTTAAAGAAGTTAAAGATCCAACACTTGGATCTAAAATAGAATTAGTGATTGATGTTTTGCTAAACAATGTTGTGTATCTATTAGTACAAGTATAGTACAAGAACTAATAGAGGTCCTTAATATCAGTGTGGTTCAAACACACGGTATACCGCCAATAAAAGAATGAAAATGAATACTTTGTAATTGGAAGAATTTAAATATGCGTCTTAAAGTTGAATTGTGCTGAGTAAGTTTATAAAGATAATATAACTTTATGGTTGGGCCATAAGCTCATATTTAAAAGAAAACAAGGTTACCAGAATCTAAATAAAGAAAAGAATCATTTATGTATTTCTCTGGTTTGGTTTTGACAAAGTTTTGGAGACAGTGGATTCAAAGCAACCACTGTTTGGATTCAATGTTTAAACACAAGATAACATTCTATGCAAGTCAAGGTTACAGGAGCTTCACAGCACCCTTCTTATTTGCTCCCAAGAGCGAGAAATGTTTTGTTTTGGGTTTTTGTTTTTTTTAGCTCCACAGACGGGAGCCTTTACATTAAACAAACTTTTAATGTTGAGAAAAATATAGAGTTAGAAATGTCAGTGACAGAAACAGATTGCACTGAACTAATGTGTTAAATAAAGTTTATGATACTTAATTATGAAAACTGTTTGACCTTCTGACAGGTCTGTTGATATGAATAAAGTCCACATTTGAGTTTTATTGAATCTATGAAACATGATTTGGTAACTAAACGATTGAATTAATGAGATTGAATATGGTTTTTGAGAAGAAAAACTTAAAGTTTAAGTAATTGGAAATTGAAGTGAAGATAGTTCAAAATAAATAATAATCATTATTTATTTTGGTACTTTATAATTAAGGTATAGTGTGATCTATGCAATAAAGATTTAAACTGTAATGTAAATTGGTAATCTGGTTTTGGGGATTAAAAACATATCTATGTTAAAACAGTTCAAACTGTTAAAATGATCTTAAAGGTTTTATTTGAAAAATTAAAGTTAATGAGAAATAAGTGAATAAAAAAGATAATTGTTAAACTAACAAGGTGAATTGTTAAAGTTTAAGAGCTTATGCCAATGGCTCGATGGGTTTAATCACTGTTTGAAGTGATTAAAATTTTTATTTTTTTTTGGAGTACAGGGACTAACACAAGGTCCTTTTGAACAGACGTTAGACGTTGTTTTGGTTTTGGGTTTTGACAAACTTTGGGTCTTTATAACCTAAAGAAAAAGAGAACAAAAAGAGGTTGAGATGATACATTTTATTGAATGAACAGTAATGATAATTACTGATTACAATTTTGGTGAATTTGAATAAAGAAAGAGAGACACGTTATTTTACACTTGATGTTTAAAGTTTCTGTTTAACATTGAGTGAGGTGAATTCTTTATGTGGCATCTGAACGCCAAATTAGTGGAAATATAAAAATAGTAATTGATGAAATTGTTTTATGTTACGTTTAAATTAATATGGGAAAAATACAAAAACAAACTGGTTTATTGTATTTAGCACCTGGTGATAAAACTGAGTTTTACAGAGACAGTTTAGAACAAATCTATACTGAACACAATCCTGAAGAAATTTTAGTTTAAAAATAAAGCAGAATTTAAGAGGAAATTTGTTGATTTTATGTTTGGTCTTTCCTTTTAAAAAAACGACAGTCACAAAGGTGATGGTGTTTTGGAGGAAAGCAGAGTGAACAGAGCAGAGGCTTTGTGGTGTGTTCAAGACATGCTGCTGTTACTGGTTTAACCCCAGAGAGGGGGGTCTGAACCCAAGGGTGATTAAGAAATTTTGTTTTGAAGTAAGAGAAAAATGTGTTTTCTTTCTAAAGAAAGTAATTTGAGGTAAATTAAACAATATTTTGAGAATATTCTAATTTAAAAGAACATGTGAAATAAATTGTGAATCGAAGGTGAATGTTTAAAGGTTTGTGAAAATAGATCATGAGAAACCAGTTCTGATCTATATAAATTATTTATGTTTGCATCAACTGAGTTAAAATTTATCAAATTGTGGATGATACCAATTACAGTTACAGGAAAAGACCTACAACTAATGGTAACTAAAATTAAAACTGAACTAAACAAAGTTAAGTTTTAAATATAACATCAACAAAAGTGATGCTATTTTGGAAAACATAAAGAAGATGAATAATTAGAAATGCTAATTAATGATATAACAATTTAAGGTGGTAATTGAAAAAAAAAAAAAAAGGCATTCTGTTTTGATTTTATTTTGATTTTTTTTTAACTTTTATTTGATTTTTGTTTATTTTTTTGGTATTTTGAGCCATGGTTGTCCCACGTCTCAAAAAGGGGGGAGATGAAGGTTTAAACAAAGCTGTGTTAAAGTGCTGAAGGGATGCTTGGTTAACCTAATGGTTAGCATGAGGCTGAAACAACAGTGTTTAATACAGTTAAAAGTTTAAATCAAATAATGAAATAAAGAAAGTTGACAGGACTTTTCTGGAGAAGCACTGTTTAGTCTGATTAAACCTTTTCAGATTAAAGTAGATTTCCAGCAGACCATATCTGTGGAAACAGGGTTTATCTTCTGTTTCAATTTTATGGTTTGATCATTTTAAGAGCTTTTATGGTTTCGTCTGACGAAAACCTAGGAGGCACTTTCTATGGGTCTATAATGTCAGAGAACGTTCTGATTTGTTTGTTTGTTCTTTATTTGGATGGAAGCCAACTACAACAAGTATACCAGAAAAGGAGTTTTGAAATTAATATAGCCACCACCAGTAAGAGCTAATATTAACATAGTTCTTTGAACTTATATCATCTTGGTTAACACCTGTGAAGGGAAGCACACCTGTGAGCAGGGCTAGTGACGGGAGTCACATGACTTCCTGTGACATCACTCTGAACTTGACAAACGTAGAGATCAGGGACAGGTGCAGTGTAAAGCAGAAGTCTGGAGGTTTTGTGAAAGTAAGACCATTAGACCAGCGTTGCCTGCTGACCGGAAACATGCGTCCTTAAAGGATCCTCGTTTTATTTGTGTTCACATACAATGTGACGGAGAACATCGTGAGTGGAAACTCACACTTTAGGAGCCAAAATGCATCTCCCTCAGGTTCATTTGAGAGCCCCATTTACATCGACGACAGCGGCCTCCTTCGAAGGTGTCCTTAATGAATATAAGGCTAAAATTAAATTAGCATTAGGATTGGAATTTTTACCATTTGGGACAATTTATGAAAATGTGGATTAAATTAAGTATATTTATAAACAACAAAGGTTTATGAATTACACAAGAGATGCTGTAACTGTTAATTAAAACTGGAAATGAGAGAAAACTGGTCCAAGGACTGGACAGAACTAAATAGCACTGAGCATGCTTTTAGCTGAGGAGGGGGGATCTACAAAAGGATTTCCTCCAAAGTAACACAGGACTAGTTACAGCAGAACTAAAGTCTTTGAGAAAGGACTTCAAACTCTAACAGAGGAATTAGAATATTCTGGAATAGAGAAATTAATTTTGACCTGGCTTTAAAACATATTTGGAAAACTGACTGGGATTTTAGAATCTGTATTGAGATACAGTACATGTACTTGTTGTTGCACTTCCATTGTCTAATAACTTTTGTTTGTGTTGCTTTACATGTACCGGAGCTTGTTGGTGAGATTGATGAATGTGGCCATTGCTGGGTCAACATTCCTGGACATGCACCTGCCAAACGACTAAGGTCAAGGCTTTGACCTCAGATGAACACTTTGATATCTGAGGGACGTTATTGTTTGCATGTACACCAACGGGACAACAGCTCCAGGACGGATCATACTACAGACCTAAGGGCCGTATGGTTCATTGAATTGATTATGCTGAAGAGAATTGATTTTAATCATTATGAATGTACATATGTCTCACTCCATGTGTTTTTCTTTTCGTTACAGGGACAGAAATGGACAGGCAGGGACAGGCCAGAGATCTTGAGTCCAATGGGTTGACCAGCTCAACCTCTGGCATATTTTTCTACTTTATTTTGGAGTGACACTGTGTTTTGATTTATGATTTATGGACTTTAAAGAATTTGACTTTGAAGAATCAGTGCATTACTCTGTGGGTTCCCAGTTGATTTGAAACATATCCATTATAATCATTTGTTGTGTTTGTTTTGACATGTGTTGTAAGTTAATCATTTGAAGTGATTACATACGTTTGATGCTTGATGTTTGTGTTTTGTCACCGCCTTTGGGGCAAGGGGTGGATAGAAGAGTTTTTCCCAGCTTTAGGTCATTTTACCAATGGGTCAAAATGTTCTTCTGGCTAGGTCAACGCCCTGCTGGGTTTTTTTCTGTCATAGTTTAAAACTCAAAATCAAGCTAGTAGGTTGTTTATGCTAATTGTTATCAACATAAAGAGGGGGGAATGTTATAAGAATTTTATTCTTATAATTGTGTATATTGTTTATAGTTAGTTGGTGCTCATAGTTCTCTACAGGTCATGTCAAATCATGTTATGTCCTCCATGTTATTCCAAGCATGGTGTAGACGTAACTAAAGACATGGCTTGCCGGAGGACTTCTGCACCTGGAGCCTGGAGCCTGGAGCTGGGGCCTTGTGGGAGTGTGTATGCAAGAATCGCCTCCACTGACAGCCCCAGCAGTGATATAAAATGTAATGTTTTGCTTACCTCTGTAAGCAAAACGCACTATGTACCTTTGTTGTATCTGTGTACTTTGCTTCTCCTTGCAAGGAATAAAACCTGGCCTTTCGCTTTTTATAATATAACCTGTCTCCGTGTCTCTCTGGATAATATAAGGATATAGAATTCTTTTGGACATATAGAATTCTTATAACAAGTTTATATATCTGTTAATGCGAATTATGTAAACAAGAGGGACTGCCAATAAAAATGTAACAATAAAACATTTATTAGAACTACAACCTGCCAAATAGTCAAAGCTTGCCCCATAGTTTTATAGAAAACTAAACGGTATGAATTAAGAGAAGCCAAAAAGAGTGAAAGAGAACAGTGAACTGGGATTGTCAGAGCTAAGACTTGTAGAAAAACAGACAGAGAGATCACTGGATAACTCCGAGACAGTTTTGATCCACACGCTGAGCTCGACAAATCCATGTCCCAAACATTTCTCACATCCAGCTTTGCTTACCTGGCACAGTTATCTGCCTGTTTTATCAGCACTTTAGAACTACAAATCAACTTTTTCAGCAGAAACTTAGGCACAGGGCACACACACTTGAACCAAAGTCCAATAGCATTGCTTCTGTTGGAATGCAATTAACACAAAGCATTGAAAGTTTCGACCTAAACACACAATAGTGCTATTTTAACCCTTTCATGCATAGTGGTCACTACAGTGGACAGCTATTTAAAAACTGTTTTCTTGTATGTGCATGGGTTCTGACTAAAATGTTGCATATAATCCACTTCTGTGGATGCTAGTGCGTTAATCTGTTACACTGCCACCCATTGGTCAGCCACTGTAAGTGTGAAAATAATTCTTAAAACCAAGATGGCCGACAGAAAGCCAGACAGGCCGACCACCTCAGGAATACCTTGCCAAACCTTTTATAGTAGGAGACCCTTGGAGGTAAAAAAAATATGATAGCATCAAGTACCACCTAAAGTAACCTAGTGTTGTTAAATTTTCAAAGTATTGATTTTATCTTGGGAGAAAATTGGGATTATTTATCTGTCCACTAATTTGGACATCATGCATTGTTGGTTATATTTCAACAACAATTCATTTTATTATCAAAACTTTGTTTGTATTGTAAATTATATAGTTGCAGTACCTTTTGACTGTAAATCAATCTATGTATGCTATTACAATGTAATTAGCAGTTTTTGTAACAAAACCTTTTGTGCAGATAAGTTCTATTATGTGAATAATAGATAATGTATATATATATTTTCAGTTCAAGTGCAGAGCGTGATAGAAAGGCCTACAGGATAGTGGAGTAAATCCCATCTGGATCAAGTGAGGATAAAGCTAGTAGCAGCGATGAAGAATATTCATTCATTCATTTTCTACCGCTTAGTCCCGTTAGGGCTTGTGGGTAACTGGAGCCTATCCCAGCAGCTTTGGGCCTGAGGCGGGGTACACCCTGGACAGTGGCCAGTTAGTCGCAGGGCAGACATTTAGACATAGACAGTGACAGACAACCATTCACACTTTAGATTTGCCAATTGACCTGTACATGCATGTGTTTGGACGGTGGGAGGAACCCGGAGTACCCGGAGAGAACCCACAGTAACACGTGGAGGACATGCAGACTCCTCACAGAAAGACTGGAGTCAGCCAAGAATGTTTGACGGGTTTTGAACTCACGACCTTCTTGCTGTGAGGCAGGAGTGCTAACCACTCTGCCACACCCCGATGAAGAATAGGTGCCAGAAAAGAAGGATTAGCCAGTAGTGACAGTGAAACTGAGGATGCTGAGGAAGTTGAGTGTGAGGATGAGGATCAGGTTTGGCCCAGGAAACCACTGGCCTCAGCTCATCGAAGTGAAAATGCAAACAGATTCCATGATGCTGCATGCACAAGAAAGACCAAATACATCTGCAAGCGGTGCCTGGCTTTGTGCCCTGGGTGCTTTGGCAATTTTCATACAAGATAGAATTAGTGAAATGATGCACAACACACTAAAGCAGACCATGCAGCTAAATTTAATTAATAATTAATAACATTTAAAATTGTGTTTAGAAAACTGTTGACAATATTTTTGATAACATATGTTCAAAAAGGAAGAGTTTAGTGATTTTGCAATGCATTGAGCAGTGTTAGAACTTAAAAACCTAGATTCATGCAGTCCACCTGAGTGGACAGGTGAATAACTCATTGAGAGTTACAAGTAAAAAAAAAAAAAGTTCAGTTTTTGTTTTTTTATGCCCAAAGGGTAATAAAAGCACTGAGAAAAAAAATCTTGACTGTGGCTTTCATAATTCATGCATGAAAGGGTTAAAAAACCTGATGACAAAAAGGCCCTATGCAGTGAATGGTCTGCCTTGATCTTGTGGTTGGCCGGTGGTGAGAATAAAACAACCATCAACTGATGTTACTCTCAAACATATGCTATTCTTCTGTTTATTAAGTTGGCCTTCAGATTTAAAAATGTATATATGGCAAGTGCAGTTGAACAGAATCAGCTCCAGTATTCTGCATCAGTTTTTGCACTGGTACTGGATAAACCCTGAGCATCTTGTGGCCGTGCCGGGCAGCTGCAGTTACCGTGTGCAGATTTTCCTGAGTGGGGGGCACAGAATGAACCCTCAAATGTGTTTGGTCCTGTCTTAAAATATAATCATATTGGTCAGACGTTCTGGAGGACATGAGGAAAATATTTGGAGTGACTGGCTCTGGATCCTGTAGAGACAGTAATTATTATACAATCTATGAGACAGTAATGTTGGTTCAGGCTCCAGCAGACAGAATGACATCTTAACTTATGCTGCACAAAAGAATATTCTCCTATCTTGGATCAGTGACAAGCCCCCAACCACTGTAAATCCTACTGGCACAAACGTGTCCTGGTGCGTTTCCTGTTGGAGTACTTGACCTCTGTGCGATCCAAAAAGGGGCTGCTCCTGGAGGTATGGACCCCTTTTCTTAGATTTGCTGGTGCTTCTGTAGCCTCAGTGCTGAGCAGTGCCGTGGTGGACTAATTATAGACATTTTCTTTTCCCATTTATTTTTTAACCTTTATTTAACCAGGAAAGTCCCTTCTTTCTTCTTTCTTGCTCTTTCTTGTTTCCTTGGACTGTGCTGTGTTTTTTTGTACATTTGTTCTTTGTGTTTTGTTCATTTGTGTTTTTTCTTGTTAAAAATGTTCAAAAATTAATAACATATATTTAAAATAACAATAAAAAAGATTCATAAGTGCGTGTGTTTAAATTTTGATTGCTCTTGTTTGTTGTACAACATTATCTCTCTAAAGGCTCTCCTGTTTGCTTATAGTACTTGACGTGGACAAAAGCCATTCTTCAGTGTAGTTTAGTTAATTTTGAACTTATGAAATAAATACATAATGTACAATTGTCATTTATCCTTGAGCACAATGTGCAAAACCAAGCCGAGGTTTACGCTGGGTATTGAACAAACAAAGTAGCACAATGTAACTTTTAGCCCAGAAATATGTATCATCAACCATCAAATCATTTTGTTGGTTCTTAGGTTCTTAGACTTGAGATCAGTAGAATCATGTCTGTCTCACTGACACAGTACATGCAGTTGGACTTTCCTGTCCCAGGACAAGGACTTATCCAGAGGTTAGTGAGTGAGGCTCGATCAAACAATATACATGTGTGCTCATAAGTTTACATACCCTGGCAGAATTTGTAATTTTTGGGGGAGAATATGAATGATAACACAAAAAACTTGTTTTCACTCATAGTCAGTGGTTGGGTGAATACCGTGCATTACCACCTTTAACATCAATGACAGCTTGAAGTCGTTTGTGGTAGTTGTGGATGGGACTTTTTATTTTCTCAGATGGTAAAGCTGCCCATTCTTTTTGGCAAAAAGACTCCAGTTCCTGTAAATTCTTGGGCTGTCTTGCATGAACAGCACATTTGAGATCTCTCCAGAGTGCCTCAATAATATTGAGGTCAGGAGACTGAGATGGCCAGAACCTTCTCTTTATGCTGCTGTAGCCAATGACAGGTCGACTTGGCCTTGTGTTTTGGATTGTTGTCATGTTGGAACGTACGTCCCATGTGCAGCTACCGGGCTGATGAGTGCAAATTTTCCTTCAGTATTTTCTGATAACATGCTTGTGAGGCAATGGAGAAGGACTATTTGTCGGCCTTGAAGAAAATCTGGCAAACCGTCCGGCGCCTCACATTTACATTTAGTCATTTAGCAGACTTGTGTCTGCTGTCTTGTGTTTAGTGGAAGTCAGAGCGCGCAGTGAGACTGCGTCAGCCAATCATTGCTTTTGCAACGGTTTCATCATCCCCTGCTCACTCCAGCAGCAGCTGATGTGTAGCCAAAGCATGACACCTCACGCTTTATTCAACCAAATTGTAGTAACCCGACCATTTTTATTCTCAGTAACAATAACGGCGTTGCAACGATGGGAAAAGTAAATAATTAGATTACTCCGTTACTGAAAAATGAACTCCGTTAGTAACGCCGTTATACTCTAACGCCATTACTTCCAACACTGGTTATCAGGCCAAAATCCCCAGGGTAACTTTTGATAAGGGTAATTTGGGTAGTTTCTGTTGTCATTATAATTTAAAAAGAGTAAACACAATTGTTTGACAATAAATGGCTTCACCCAACCACTACCTATGAGTAAAAAAAAAAAATGTTATCATTCATAGTTTCTACAAAATGGCCCAACGTCTGCCAGGGTCCCCTAGTCACCAATATTGTCATTAAGACAGAGCAATAAAATGGCGATTACATCTGGGCTTTTCGGCTTTTACTGCATAGTAAAGCAATAGTTTTCAGACAGCATAAACAGACATATTACCGTATTTTTCGCACCATAAGACGCACTTTTTCTTCACCAAATAGTGTGAGGAAAAGTGCCTGCGTCTTATGGTATTCGGACCATATCTTATGATATCGCTCAGAGCGGCAGCGGGTGAGGAAGGACCCGCTGCCGCTTTGCAACTCGTCTCATGGTCCGAGTTGCAGAGCGGCAGCGAGTCCCCCGGGACCTTCCGTGTCCCTTGAAACTGCATCATCCTCCCCCGCCCCGTGTCCAGGCTTCTCAGTAGTCCGCTGAGGCAGCGCCCCCCAACCCTCCCGCTCGTGTCGCCTTGCCTTACCGTAGTGGCAGAGCGGCAGCGCGGGTCCTCCCTCACCTTCCTTACGGAAGCCGATGTGTGCAGGAAGGCGCAATGCTGCTGTACTGTGTCGCCGCCGTATGCTATTGGAGGATAGCATGTAGTAGGCGGTGTTACAGTACACAGCAGTGCGCATGCCCTTCACTCCAGTCATATAATTCAAATATTATTCTGTTATACTTTATTAAATATTTGATTACACTATTTGGTTCAGAATATTTTTTTTCCTATTTTTCTCCTCTAAAAACCAGGTGCGTCTTATGGTCGGGTGCGTCTTATGGTCCGAAAAATACGGTAATCAAAAATCCCAACCCCCCCCAGAGTTGTCACGTAGTAAAAACTTAGCTCTAGAGACCGGAGCCATATTTAGTACCAGGCTGTAAATATGATTTTTATACTTGTAAAGTCGCCATTGGGTTTCTCCTTATATTTCCGCTTTTGGAGCCTCCCCTCTGGTGGACAGGCTGTAAAATCGCTGTATGGCGGGGCCCTTACACGAGGACCGTTTAAGAGATTCCATGAGAGAGGCTTAATGTAAACTTATGAGCACAACTGTATATAATAAAGAAAATAGGCCGATACACTGGACCCTACAGAGTCCTATTTGTACAAGATACACTAAAATGACTGATTCAGAGACATGTTTTTTCTTTCAAACATGCAGCTTGGGTAGTCTCTACCGAAATACTGCGCTGCTGACTGTGCAGTTGCACAGAGAGGGATCTGTGTCCTCCACTGGCTTAAAGATATATAGTGCTGCTTTAACCATTTCTTTATATTTTCACACATGTAAATGAAATCTAAAGGATGTCCACTGAAATTGCGTATATACGTACATGTCAGGAGACAGTCTGTCTGAGCAGCAGCGGATTGGTATGACCCTTAATTAGCACAGCCATTTATAACACATAGTTAATGGACAATTAAACTGACTTCTGTGCTGGGATGGTTACAAACAGCTGCAGATCGGTCTGTGTCTCGGCCAATGATGTGGCATTACTAACTGACTGGGCAGGTTTTAGGTTTGAAGATGTAGCAACCATTTTACCATTACTATTGTAAACAACATGCTGCTCTGATTGGATAAAACTGTGGTTACTCACAACTAGGTATTTATTTAAAGTACAGACAGTCTGAAAGAGCAAGGTTAACACGAATGAGCCTCAGAAGGGTGTGAACGCTTTTGACAGCATTCACACTTTAACACGAGATGTTACTAGGGTCCCCGTGGGATTATCTCTGTGTGTTCAGTTAAGGAGGGTTGTTTTCACACATTCATGTCCTCCAGACAAATTTGTGGTCCGGTTGATGGTGCATGTGTGAAAAGGGCTTTTTGTACATGTTTACTGAGGATGTCAGGAGAACCCAGTCTTTTTCCTGAGAATTGTGTTGGTACATGCATTACATGTATGGAATATGTCTGCAGGATTTGTGTTCATACATGTTTGGGGATCTGAGAGACTTTTTCTGAGAGACAGGTGGAGAATAGAGTGTGGGGACAGGAAATGACACCTAATTACCAAAATTTATGTGTTCAAAACATAAAGCTGGAGGACAAGGGAGATTGTCCTCAAATGAGATTATTTTTTTGAAAAAATGCAAAGGCTGGAGTTACAGATGAGACAATTAACCCACAATACATGCGCTGGATGGATGGATGGAAGGATAAAACTTTTGTATTTTTATCTCCATTACTCCAAGCTTAGAATCTCTTCTCAGGATGCAATCCTTCTGCAATGTTCCTGAAAATGTTTTATATTAAAGGTTCTTTTGTTGTTGTCACTAGTTATGTCACAGTTGTTGTGTTAGTTTTCAGCAAATAAAACATATACTGACAAAAACAAATGATTTTTTTTCACACCTAGTATATTGCATATGACTCTACACACTCCTCTTACATTAGAAGTCACACATGTCCACTCTCTCTGCTCCTCTGCCCAACTGGAGGTTGTACCTGCTCATCAGAAGGTTTTCTTGAGTGTGCTTTGCTTGGTCATTGGAACCTGCTTGACCTGCTGCAGAGTTTCTGATTGCGTTCATACGTGCTGTCCCTCCGGATGAAGTCAGACTAGTGCATACTGTATGTGAGAGGGGCTTATGTTAATGTTAAAAAATTGTAAGAACAATTGTTTGTTTTGCTGGCGTCACTGTATTTATAGCAGCCTTTGAAATAAAGAAACTGTTTTTTATCATAATGCAATATTATTGCAAAGAAAGGTGACACAGATGATGCGACTCAATGCCTACCACTAGCTTCTGTATTTCAGAGTATGGCGAGTGAAAACTGTAAGTAGAATCTGTGGTTAACCAGCCCAAATACGTACAATGCTTTTCATTAATGCTTCGATAACTTCAGCTGTACTTTTCTTTCCAACAATAACATTCCACCTAAATTCCCTGAAAGTTCCAACACTGTGCTGATGAACAAAATCAGTGACATCACTTACTATCAGTCCACTCGGTTTCACTTCTAATGTACACCTCCGCACTCTGATTGGATGCTAAGCCTCACTTTACCCACATGCACACAGCTGCCAGAGGTTAAACCAGTCGGACAGGCCCGTCAGCAAAGAGCAATGTGCCACACCCGCCTGTGCCTCAAGAGTTTCTGTCTGCACACCTCTGCCTGTGTCATTAAAGACCCAAAACCATGAGCTGAGCAAACAGCTCCAGTCCAGCACAGATTACTACAGAGAGAGTGGAGAAGCTGTGGAAGAGGAGCGCTTGAACACGGTACAGTTACAACTACAGTCCCTTATGTCATTTCATTGTGTCAACAGATGTGCATTTGTTTTGTTTTTAAAGTGAAAGTGTTTTTCGGTGGTTAACAGTGATTGTATAGTGCAGCATGAATACAAATGTGTACTTTGTTTCACATTATTATCAACAAGTTATTTGATATACTCAAGTGTCCTGTTTGTCTTAAGACTTTAAGAAAATGCCTGCCTAAAATAGCATGTTTTGAAATTAGAGAAAAATGAGGAGTGGAAGGTCACTATATCTTCATATAAAATCAGGACAGAAGTTTTGATCATTTTAGTTTTGAGAATGTGAAGCTATTAAAATGCAGCCTAACAGGTTCATAAGGGACACAACACATAAGGGACACAACAAAGGTTTTAAGCTACGTTAGGCAACTGTATTTGAATGATACTAATAACTTGCTTTGGGTATCCTAATAAATGAAATGATAGATTATTTAGCCTAGCCAGCCATGCTAATTCTGTTCCTGGTCTTGTTTCTGTGGATTTGAGCTGGATGTCCTAGGGACAGAACCAATGGACACAGTATAAACTGCCTATTGACACCATTAACCTGACCACCAACCAGTCAGAGATAGGAAACTTTGTATGGAACAGGGTGTAAAATAATTTTATAACAATAGTTTCCTAAGTAAAAGGTTCTGTGAGCAGAAGAGATCCCAGGTCCATTTCACTCTGGGGGGTGAATGGGTACCAACCTTTTGGTTAAGAAGGTTGGTGGTTTGATTCCCGCTCTCCCCACAGTTCATTCTGTCGTTGTATCCTTGGGAAAGACACTTAACCCACCTTGCCTCCAGTGGTGTTTCAGCTGTAACACTGGTGAAATGAAGCTTAATGGAAGTCGCTTTGGATAAAAGCGTCAGCTAAATTACTTAAAATGTAAATGTTACTGAGAATTGTATGAAATGCTGCACGATATTGATAGTGTGGTTATATATTTGTTAATCATGCCCAGTGTTGGTCATCTTACTTCAAAAAAGTAATTAGTTACAGTTACAAATTACTTCTCCCAAAAAGTAATTGAGTTAGTAACTCAGTTACCACATTGTAAAAGTAACTCAGTTACTCTATAAGGGTTCTATAAGGGTATTACGTTCTATAACAGCTTAAATATCAAAGATGTTTAAATTAACGAAGAATAAAAACACTATATATAGTATTTTAGAACATTTGGTATTTATTTCAACTCAATAGATTGCAGTCTGCCATATGTTATGCATAGAAATAAAAACATTTAAAAAATACATACTGAAAATAAAATTCAATGGCAAACTTAAGTCACACAAATGTAAACTTGTGTAAAAAGAAACAAAGGGAGACCTGGCCAAATCTCTGTACCTGTAAATTATTGCACAATAAACAAAACACAATCCAACTCTCTCTGTAGATTAACATGTTGTTCATTCATTCTCAAAGAAAATTAATAATACATTAATCTATTCTAAAATACTCCTCATCTAACAACTAAACCAGTGGTTGTTGCTGACACGTAAAATCGAGCGTTGCTTGTTTTAACAGTGGCTCTGTCGCCTTCACTGGAACTCACGCAGCTGCCTTTGGGGTTAGCAGCAGCAACAAGTGTCGTGTTAGCATGTGTTGATGTGAGGTGCTTCATAAGATTTGAGTTACTTGAGGCAGACGTGGATAAAGTCTTTTTTCCTGGACATAGCATGTTACAGAAACATTCTTGCCTTTAATTTCAATTAACGAGAAGTAGTGCCGGTACTTCCAGTTCAAGAACTCCACCTTTGATTTCCCCGGCTCCATTGTCGCTGACGCTGTCTTGTGTTTAGTGGAAGTCAGAGCGTGCAGACCACGTCAGCCAATCATCGCTTTTGCAGCGGTGTTTTTTTTTTTTTTTGTGATTTCAGTCCTTTTAAATGTTATATCAACTTTCAAACCTCTTTTGGATATTTGATGGTAATGTTTTGTTATTTGCTTTATACATAATTTGAATGATGCTAAACTATATAATGAAATTTAAAAATTGTAAATTTAGCAAATATTGGGTTTGATAAATTTCTATACCGACAGCCCTTTTTTGTAAAAATAAATATAGGCTGTAAGTAAGTCTTGCATGTCAACACCCAAATTTCTACACAGTATGTTAAATATGGCACAATAATTTTATTAAAAAAGTGTTTTGCCTTATGTGATATGGCTATAGCTTTGGCAATTTTTACTTTTGTGCAATTTATATAAGATTTATAACTTGTCTACATCAAAACTAACTCCTAGAAATTTGAATATCAGTTCCATCTAATAATAATTATTATTATAATAATAATAATAATAATAATTATTATTATTATTATCAAGATTTTTCTTGATATATCAGATGAAGTTGTTTTACATTGTTTTATTTTTTCAAGCTCTTTGTTTACCACCTTTGTTGCTTCTTGTATATTTTTCCCCAGTGGTTTTGTTGTGTTTATAAATTATATAATTTAGGCCCAAGTTCTGAGTCCAGTTGATGACACACATATCTGATTTTATATTATTTATCTGTACATAGGGGAGGGAGTGGTTAGCACTCCTGGTCTGGTCTTTCTGTGAGGAGTCTGCATGTCCTCCACGTGTTACCATGGGTTCTCTCCGGGTACTCCGGCTTCCTCCCATTGTCCGAAGACATACATGTAAAGGTTAATTGGCAACTCTAAAGTGTCCCTAGTGAATGAATGTGAGTAAGACCCCCACGAAAACGAGATAATTCATCTCAAGGGATTAATACTCATGAAAAATGTGAATAAATTAATAAATAAATAAATAAAACATATTGTTTTTATTTTAGTAGTTTAGTTTAGTAGCTTTTGATCCACTGATCCTTCTAATTCCATATCTATTGAGTTTCTAAAGTAATCTTTTATTTTATTGCACACTTTTTTTTATTCTTTGAAAATACTTAAAAAATATTGCTTGTCTATTTCTATTGCTATTTTTTCTTTTAATTCCATGATTGTCACAATACACTCCTTGTCTTTCCACCTACTTCTGGTCCCTCTTCCTGCCACTCATCAGTTGATTATCTCCACCTGCACTCTCAGATTATCTCACCAGCCACAACTTTTTACTCTGTTAGTACCAGATTGTTCTTCCCCTCTGCAAGACTTTCCAGCACCTTAACCTGTTTCGAACCGGTTTCTGTTCTGTAACGGTTGCTTCCTGCTACCTGTTGCTTCCTGCAACTATCAAGGTACTTCACCCTGTCCCTGCTCTTTGGACTGCCAGACAAGACTTGTTTCCAGCCCACTTTTTTGATACGGTCGATACTCCATACTTGTTACTATTTAGTAATAAAAGTCAATACCAACTATATACTACCTGTGGTGCTGTATTTGGATCCTCACCTGAGTCTTGTCAATGATTGCCATTGCTGTGGAGTGCTTTGTCCTAAAACCGTATTGACTACTGTTTAAAACGTTTTTTGATAAATTTATCTAGCCTTGTTACAAACACCTTTTCCAATATTTTTGAAAACCTTGGAAGAAACAAGACTTCCACAGACTGTAGTTTGAAAAGTTATGTTTATCTAAATTTTTGTAAATAGGTACTCTTTTTGCTATTTTCATGTTTTCTGGAAAAATGCCTGTTGTTATTGAGAGATTACAGACATAGGTTAATGGCTCAATAACAGATTCAATAAATTATTTTTACAAGAATCATGTCTATTTCAATGATCAACTTTGTAGTTGTTTCATCTGACCTCTGGCCGTATGTCTTGGACACTCGGGTGAAGAGAGGGGCGGAGCTGTCAACTGATCACCACCTGGTGGTGAGTTGGATCTTCAACTTTCACCTCCGGCAGAGCTTCGACCAGATTCTGAGGGAGGCTGGAGACATTGAGACCGAGTGGACCATGTTCTCCACCTCCATTGTTGACATGGCCACTCGGAGCTGTGGCCGTAAAGTATCCGGTAGTAGACACAGGAAGTAAGGGATGTTGTCAAGCTGAAGAGGGAAACCTATTGAGCCTGGTTGGCTTGTGGAACTTCTGAGGCAGCTGATAGGTACCGGCAGGCCAAGCGGGCTGCAGCCCAGGTGGTTGTGGAGGCAAAAACTCGGATCCAGAAGGAGTTCAGTGAGGCCTTGAAGAAAATCTGGCAAACCGTCCGGCGCCTCACATTTACATTAACATTTATGGTAAATGGTAAATTTACATATATATATAGCGTTTTTTCGCACCCTTCTTGGGCACCCAAAGCACTTTACATTGTGCTTCCACTCACCCCATTCACACACATTCGCACCTGGGGCAGACAGAGAGGGGGGCTGCCATACACACAGCGCTCAACCTTCTCCTACCTCCACCAAACACACCTCTACAGTCACACACATTCATACACCTGCTATGGACACTGGAGGCAAGGTGGGTTAAGTGTCTTGCCCAAGGACACAACGAGTATGAACTGTGGGGAGAGCGGGAATCGAACCACCTACCTTCCGACCGCTCTACCACTGAGCCACTGCGCCCCAAGACGGGGAGGCAGTGCCCTGCCAACACTGTTTACAGTGGAGATGGGAATCTGACTTCAACTGGACCTCTGGATGAACTTCGTGGATCTCCTCTACCCCACCAACAGGTCTTCCACTGAGGAAGCAGAGGCCGAGGGCTCAGATGTGGACTCGTCAAGCCACTGGATGCTATGGGGCTGTCTTGGCTGACACGCCTCTGCAACATTGCGTGGCGGTTGGGGACATACCGGGGTGGTGGTCCCTCTTTTCAAGAAGGGGGACCGGAGGGTGTGTTCCAACTACAGAGGAATCACACTCCTCAGCCTCCTTTGCTAAGGGCTGTTTGGTCCCTGTACGACCAGAGCAGGAGCTTGGTTCACATTGTTGGTAGTAAGTTAGACCCGGGGATTGACAGACGGATCGGTGCAGCTTCTGCAGTGATGCGGTCAATGTACCGGTCTGTCGTGGTAAAGAAGGAGCTGAGTTGCAAGGCAAAGCTCTAGATTTACCAGTCGATCTACGTTCCTACTCTCACCTATGGTCATGAGCCCTGGGTCATGACCGAAAGAACAAGATCCCAGATACAGGCAGATGGATAAATGGATGTCTATTTCTTCACAATCAGCTAATCTTTTGTTTCCACAATTTTTTTTTACAATTTTCAATATTTCATTGTTTTCTACACTGTCAAAGAAAATGCTATTTACACTGTTAATTATTGTATTTTGTATTGTGTCTTTTACTTTTGGGTTCATGTCCACAAGACTGGGACCCGCATTTGCAAAACATTTACAAAATGCATCTATTTTTTTCTTATATGTCAGCAATTTCCATTACTAAGTAGATCGAATCACAGGCCCCATGTCGCCTTTGTGATGCTTATGTTTTCATTTTATTATTTGAATTTTCATTGTAACTTTTTTTTGTGAATATTGAATTTTTAATGTCCTCCACAGAACTTTGGTTCCAAGAACATAAACAGTTTACAGATGCACTTTAAATAGGAAAATAAAATGAAAGCTGTTTGAGCAATTTGAGCTGCATTTGTGGGTGTGGCTATGCCACCAGTTCTGTTTGCTCTAGAATGCCTTTAACACTTCAGGAAGAAAACAAGGTACTAGTGATTCTAGTAAAACAAGTTTACATGTTTTATATTTATGACATGTTTAAGGTCCCTCCTCTACCAGTCCAATGTCCATTGATTGGTCAGTGGGACCTCTTTGTACATTTATCGTTGTACTTTATCTGCTGCAGAGTTTGTGGAACTGCTCCCACCCAAGCTTTTTTCTTATTGATTGAGTGCATCCAAAAGTGGAGAAATGATGTTCAGATCCGGTTTGGAGTCTTTTGTGACCTCACAGATTTGTAAAGTCTTTGTGCAACTTCAATAAGCCATTCAAAATCTCATGGAATTCCAATCCTGTACATTATCAGTTTGATCTCTGTAGACCTTTTGTGTAAACAAAGTGGATAATAAACTAAAGTAAAAAGACCAAAAGCAAGATTGTACATTGTTTGTATTTTACCTTTATTTACCAGGTGGGTCAAATGAGAACCATTTAGATATAAGAATTGGTAGAAAAATAGGTTAATCTTTATTGGTATATACACCACATTGTTTACAGTAAATACTGTGTTTATTAATAGGTGACATTTTAATATTCTCAATAAATCATCTCTACTGAGCAGCTTACCTCTGTTTTATCATTTACAGTTAATCAGTATGGGCAGTAACCAGAGCAGTGAGAAGTTGTACTGCAACCGCTACCTAAACGGACATGGCCCACCCACGCTGGAACAAGAAGGTCTTTGCAAAAAAACATACACAAATGTCTTCTAAACCCCCAGGAGTTAAATTCTGATATTTATGTTTTCTAATTCCTGTGACATAAGCAGCTAATAAAGGACCGCCGAAAGCCAACAGCCCCCAGCCCGAGGGAAGGATGACCAATGTGGTCCTGAACAGAGACCTGCCCGGATTTCCTGCCGACAACACTCTGCAGATAAACTTCATTTTTCCTGAAGGAATACAGACAGTAAGAAGCTGCTGCATGTTTTCTCAAATACTTCCCATGTTCTTGTTTCTGACGGGTCATATGTGCTCTATATCAGTGGCGTACAGATATATTAATAAAAAATCGGAATCTTAAAAAATTATAGGAATAGTTTTGTCATAATTATTTAAGTAGCTCATAGGTTAGTCTAATAAATGTTCATCTTATCTTGGTAAATGTTAGTCTACTCTTGGTTATGTCTCTTGTACGTGCCTGGTCTGTAATGTATGTCTGCAATAGTTTTGTTCTTCTGTCACTTACACTGGCAAGACAAAGTATGTAAACCTTTTGGAATTTCATGGTTTTCTGAATAGATCTTTCTTAAAATGTGATCTGATCTTCGTCTAAGTCAAGGGTGTTGACAAACATAATGTGTCTAAAAATAATTACTCAAAAAAATTCTGATCTTTTATGTCTTTATTGAACACACTCATTCAACATTGAAAATGGCAGTGGAAAGCGTAAGTGAACACTTAGAATAAATAACTGGTTGACCCCTCCCTCAGCAATAACCACAACTAGGCACTTCCTGTAGCTGTGGATCAGACCTGCACATCGTAGAGGAGGAATTGTGTGTCATTAACTCAAGGGTTCACATACTTTTTTCACAAGCACTATGAACCAAGTTATGGTTTGACACCTTTTAATAGTGCATCTCTCTAGATGATGTTTTTCAAATTCTGGTGAGGTGTTTGATTCTAACTGTGGTTATTGTCCTGCAGGATAGGCACCCACGCCCAGGCCAGCCGTATCCCGGACTGCGGCTCTGTGCATATCTCCCTGACAGTCGCGAGGGCCGCAAGGTTCTGTCTCTGATGGAAAAAGCCTTCGACCAGCAGCTAATGTTCACCATCGCTACTAACGAAAATGGAGAGGACGTGGTGACTCCTGCCTCCATTCCTCTAAAGACACAATCAGATGGAGGAAAAGTACTGTGAGTATGGACTAGAGCTGTCCTTTGCCTTACTCCTTTTAAATATTTATGAGCTGGATCGATGAGAATTATGGCTGCATGAGATCTGCAAAACCTACAGCCTATGTTGAGTATTGCAATAATGATATTAGCTGCAATAAATGGCCCTTGACTAACATCCAAAAGTCAAAACCTAGAAAATCAATGACAATGTTTTCATTTTAGCACAATATGAATCTCTCGCAAATGAAAGACCAGAACATTATTGCAATACAAGAATTTACTTACAAACATATATAACAACACATGTCTGTTTGCTAATATTGTGATAACAATAAATATTGCTTCAGATATTATTTTTTACAGCAGATCTAGAAACACTGACTGGAAAGGCTCATATTCTTCCTTCCACTGATAAAGAATCTGTTGTGCAACTGAAACGGCTCTCCAGTGCACTATATTGTAACTACACCATTTTGTAGTGTAGTCCGAATCTCTAGTGCTATATATTATATATCTATTTGCTATTTTCAAGGCTCTAGGCTCAACAAAATTAGACCCAACAGTCAGTAATTCAAGGGGCAGCTCATCCCACCTGTCAATCACTGAATTAGAAAATTAGCATTTAAATATATACTTTTAACAATACATTATAATAGTAGCTTGAAAGACTGAAGGCACTTAGCCAACCTTGCCCGTGATACCAGCCGTCCCTTTAAAATTTACACTCAATGTCATGTTTCACATTTCATATTCGAGAAACCAAAGAAAGACCATAAAAACTCTTAATCCAACCTAATTCAGGGTAAAGAGCGATAGCCTGGCTAAATTACAGAGGTGTGTTACACCAACAAAGAGAAATATAAATTTATGCACTTTAAGTCTCAGATGTTTACATGCAAGTGTGATTATAGTCGGACTTAGCCAATAATTTATCACACACTGTCACATCTATCTGTCCAGGGACTGTCCAGTGACTATGGTTTTTATTTTGTTATCTATTGTACATGTTTTTAGTGGTAGTGGAAACCGGAGAACATGCAAACTCCACAAAGAAAGGCCCCACATGGCACAGAGATTGAAACCAGGACTATATCACTGTAGGGCAGGACTACCAACCACTCGTTAAAACTAGTTGTGTTCACACTTTTGGTGTGTTTTGGTTAAACAACATCTGGTGCGGTTCCTCTGTTGGTTCACTTGAATTTAAGTGTGAATGTTCCATAAAAACCTTAGTGTGAACCAAACCTTCTCCAGCTCCCATTTTCCACTGAACGCTGGCACATTTAGATTAAAAGTGAACCCAAAGCTGACCACAGAGGTCTAGGCAAGGCAAGGCAATTTTATTTATATAGCATAATTCATACACTGGGTAACTCAAAGTGCTTTACAGGAATAAAAGACAATTTACAAGATTTAGATTTAGAAACATTAGAAAAATTAAAAACATTTTAAAAGAAGAAAACACTTTAAGTTTTAGTGTAGGCAGAGCTAAAGAGGAAGGTTTTTAACCTTCCCTTGAACATTGTTAAAGTTGAGGCTGTTCCAGGTTTTTGCTGCATGAAACTTAAACGCTGCTTCACCATGTTTAGTTCTAACTCTGGGCACGAGCAGAAGGCCTGTCCCAGATGTTCTCAGAGTCCGAGGAGGTTCATAAGCAACTAGCATGTCAGAAATATATTCTGATGCTAAACCATTAAGAGACTTGTAAACCAGCAGTGCTTTAAAGTCTATTCTCTGAGCAACAGGAAGCCAGTGCAGAGATTTTAAAACTGGCGTGATGTGGTTGTACTTCCTGGTTTTAGTTAGAACCCGAGCAGCCGCGTTCTGAATAAGCTGCAGCTGTCTTAACCCTCTTTTTGAGAGACCAGTGAGCAGGTCGTTATAGTAATCTAACCTGCTGGAGATAAAAGCATGGATAAGTTTCTCTAAGTCTGGTTGAGACATTATCCCTTTAACTTTGGAAATGTTTTTAAGGTGATAAAATGCAGATCATGTAATTGACTTAATGTGACTGTGGAAATTCAGGTCTGAGTCCATGATGACCCCTAGATTTCTAACCTGATTTTTAGATTTTAGAGAAAGAGACTCGAGGTGACTGCTGACATTTTCTCTTTGTTTCTGTGGCCCAAAGATGATTAGTTCAGTCTTGTTTCTGTTCAGTTGGAGAAACTTATTTTGCATCCACATGTCAATCTGTTCGATGCAGTGACACAGTGAATGGATTGGTCCATTTTCACCCGCTGTGAGTGAAATGTAAATCTGAGTGTCATCTGCATAACTGGCCTAAAGGAAGCATGTAAAGATTGAATAATAGAGGTCCCAAGATAGACCCCTGTGGAACCCCACATGTCAGGGCCATTTGGTCTGATACACAGTTACCAACCAAAACAAAGTACTTCCTGTCTTCAAGATAGAACTGAAACCATTTAAGAGCAGTTACAGTGATACCTATCCATTCCTCTAATCTTTGTGACAGGATTCCATGATCCACTGTATCAAACGCAGCACTCAAGTCCAGCAGAACTAAGACAGAGACTTTTCCCGCGTCAGTGCTCAGACGGATGTCATTTGTGACTTTGATAAGTGCAGTCTCAGTCTGTGATGGGGCCTGAATCCTGACTGAAAAGGATCAAATCAAAGACAATAGAAAGTCATTAAGTTGCTGATATAAAACATTTTCAATGACTTTCCCTAAAAATGTCAGGTTTGATATGGTCCGATAGTTGTTGAGCACTGTAGCATCTAGACTGCTCTTCTTTCCAGCTTTCTTCCAGGCTGTAAGGAATTATTGACTATATCAGTGATTTGTGGTAACAAACTGCTTAGTACTGATTTTAGAAATCTAGTGGGTAAAACATCGAGGCAGCAGGTGGATGAACTCAGGCTGGAGACAGTTTTTTCAATTGTTCTGTCATTAATGGGTGTAAAATGTGTTAAACCAACCAAGTCTCTCTTAGGTGTTCTGCAGTGTTGTTTTATGCCCTTTGGATTGTATCGCATGTTTAATGCCTTGAACCTTGTTGTTGAAAAACAATACAAACTCATTGCATTTAGTGGTGGAAACTAATTCTGGAGGAAATGGAGCTGGAGGGTTTGTTAATCTGTTCACTGTAGCAAACAGGACACGTGAGTTGTTACTGCTGTTGTTGATGATCTCTGAGAAGAATATTTCTTATGCTTTTCATAAAGTTTGAATGAAAACATGCAAATTTTCTTTGTATACCTCATAATGAATTGATAGTTTCAATTTACGCCATTTTCTTTTGGCTTTTGGGCATTCCCTTTTCTGTGCCCTGACAGAGTGAGCATTGCTCCATGAAGCCTTCTGCCTCGTCCTGATCACTTTAACCTTAACAGGAGCAATGCTGTCCATAACATTTAAAACACCTTAAGTATAACAATTCACCAAATCATCAACTTGACCTGATGAGGCTTTTTCAAACCTGACTGCCTCCATAAACTGTGTCCTGGTGTTATTGTTAATGTATCTCTTTTTTACAACAGAAGGTCCAACAGCAACTTTTGGAATTATGGACAGATGGAAAAAGACACAAGAATGATCAGATAGAGCATAATCAATCACAGTGACATCTGAAATATGAACACCTTTAGTAATGACCAGGTCCAGAGTGTGACCTCTGTTATGGGTCGGCTCATTAACATGCTGACAAAGACCAAAAGTATCAAGAATAGTAGAAAGTTCTTTGGCATTCCTGTCACAAACATTATCCACATGCACATTAAAATCACCAGATATGACTATTTGTTCAAATTCTGTGCAGATAACTGAAAGTATTTCAGTAAACTCATTAATAAAATCATGACATTGTTGGGCTAGTTTGTAAAGAACTACATATAAAATGGATGGAGAAAACCTTAACTCCATTTTGAATGATACAGTACATACGCAAATGATGAAAACGTTAAAAAGTGATAAGAATAATTAATAATAATTCTGGATAAGAATATTATCTCTAAAAAAGGCACATACACCACCACACTTTTTGTTTTTCCGCATATTGGATAAAAATGTGAAATTTGATGGGGTGGATTCAATAAGGACCGCATTTCTAGTACTGCTGTTTAACCATGTTTCTGTTAAAAACATAAAATCAAGCTTATTTGAAGTTATAAAATTATTAATTTAAAAAGATTTGTTTCCCAAAGACCTGACATTGAACACTGCAAGTTTTAAGTCCGTTTGAGCAGGACCTGACTTTATCTGTTTACAGGGGATTTGAATCAGATTTGTCTGATTAGACAATCTAACTGTTATTGTCTTAATTCCATGGAAATCCCATTGGTGAATATGGGGATGGGATGGTGAGGTCCGCAGAAGGTATTGATGTTACTGGGGGGTCCAGTTAAAAGAAAGTAAAAAGTAATGTAAAAAGTTGATCATAAAATCATTGGCTAAATGTGGAGGTAACTAAAAAGAAAAGTAAAGCTGGCATGAGCAAGCAGAGGAGGTCTGCACTCTTCAGAAGCAGGAAGCTTAATGTTTGGAGTCTAAACAAACCCAAACAGGAAGAGCGTTACAAATTTATGACAAAAACCTCACATACCTTCTAGCTTTCCAGAGAGCAGAGAAAATAAACCAATGAATGAGCACAGAGCAAATGTAGAGCACACATTTGGGCATTTAGTGCCCTCTAGTGTGTTTCTGGAGAAAGGCCATGTTTTTTTTTTTTTGTTTAAAATGTCAGTTGTGAACACTCAGTGGACCAACAACAGTTTATCTTGCTCTCGGTGACAGCTCTCCATCTTAGGCCAGTTTACATCTGTGCAGACAAGCCTGATCCACTGTGGTCCAACTTCCCCATAAAAACAAGGTCAGAAACAATATTTAAAATTGTAAGTGTAACTTTTGAATTGAGGGAAAGCAGCAAAAAGGTAATTTAAGGTAATAAAGCTTTTTTTTTACATTTATAAAAATATCTTCTTTGGTTATGGTTATAGGGTTATAGAAACAATAATAATAATACAAATTTCCTTTGGTTACAGTTTCTTGTTAAAGTTTATATTTTGGGGGATTACTAGAACACTAGATTTATGTCATATTGGTGTGTTGTTTCAGGAACGGCTACCCTGATGAGGAATATCTGAAGACTGTGAGAAAACTTCTAAAGGAAAAGGTCATTGAATAACAGACTCTGCTGGACCAATGATGAAGGAGCTTCCTTTTTAAAGGAAACATGTGGCAGACTTGTGTCAGACTTTATCAATGCAGTTGAGAAATTCCACTAGTTTATTTTAATGATGAAATTTTATTTAATCTTATGTGTTTTGTTGATTTTTGTATTTATCTTTATTTTGAGCTTGTGTTTGTCTTTCCTTTTTGTGTGTAAATGGCTTGTCATAGAAGTAATAAAAAGATTATATCATACAGAGACATAATTTCTGGTGTTGGGTTTTTAGTGGAAACAGAAGATGGCAATTAAGTCCTTTGCATTGTCAAGAAGTCCTGACAATGATATAAAATAAAACTTTAGAGCACCAAATTATATCTGCAAGGTTCAATATTTTACAAGTGGAAATGGTTTATAACAGGCAACATTCAAATAACCTCCGAGTGGCCCACCTCAAGTCCCACCAATACCAGGCTAAAGCAAAGAAACACCAAAAAAATAAAGTCATTTATTTCCTAACATTTCCTCCACTGGTACGGGACATCAATGTGACCCTCAGCGTAGCCTAGCAATGCCCAACCCACAATGCACTGTAACACGTGATACTTGTTTAGCCGCAAAAAAGATCACTCTCAAGTCTTAAACGTAAAATTGGCAATAAAAATTGTTAATTTAACCCCGTCTGGGCTGAGAAATATTTGTTTATTTCCCCCCAAAGCCCAAACTCCAAACCAATGTGTTTAATTTCCAACGATTGCTTTGCATTATTAAAAGAATACAACGTTTGGACCACAACATGAAGCACCACACTTTTCAGGTAAATCTACCTGAAGGAACGGAAGAGAGAGCAGCAAAAGTGCAGAGTCTGCTAGCATCTTACCACCACAGCTGCAGTACAATAGTAAGATTATGTACAGCACAATAGAAGGCAACTGCAGCCCCCCTTTGTGTATATGGATTTTGGCAAAGAAAAAACAACCATTTACAGACTCGGTGTTCTGGACGAGGTAAAAAATGACAATAAAATGACACAAGTTTGACATCTGCTGTAAAAAATGTGCCCATGTCAGACACTTCCACAGGGTTGAAATATTAGCAAGAGATGTGTTGATGCACTGCTTTAAGACCTGAAGAAAGCAGATCTGATGTCTATTGCAGTAGATAAGTCCACAGACAGCACTGACACAGCACAGTTATGCATATATGTTTGTTTCTATGATGGCAAGTGCTTTCTAGAAGAAATGCTTGGCTGGCTGCCATTAAAAGGACACACAACTGGTGAGATTTTTTTTGAGACAATTTCTGAATTTTTCCAAGTCATTGATCTGGACATGTTGCGCGTTGGCATGCTTGTTACTGATGGGGCTCCGTCAATGGCAGTGAAAGTGAATGGACTGGCGGCCCGCTGGTCAGCTGTTGCTGTTTTTGGAATTTCTCACAGTAACCTTTTTAACATAAACTTTTAAATAATTTTGTAGATAATAATCCTTAAAAATAATTTTAAGGATTAAAATAAATTATTAGTTTGACAATGGTGTTTTTATTAAAAGGACAATTAAAAATAAAAGGTTTGAGATTAGATTTTTGATTTTGTGGGATTTCTATGTAATAACTCATTCCACTGGACCCGGAAGCAGCTTGGACAGTACACTGATGTACTTGATGCCCATTTTATGTCACTGGACTGTTTGAAGAAACCAGGATGTCACTTTGGACTGTTCAACTTGCATGTGTGAGCTACAGTGTCTGATGCTACAAGTAATATTGGGAGAACTGTCCAGCATTGAGTCCGACACAGTGAATCCACTAACGGGAAACAGCGAATGCCGGTAGTAAACAAACACTCGTGTTCCAATGCTCGTGCATGAGATTTGGGAGGCATTCACGAGGCTGTTCTTATGCATGTGCTTATGTAAAAAAAAAACACTAACAGTCATGGTTTCTCAGTTGCCGAAAACATCCTCTGTAACACCTTACTTAAGTGTACTGAGTGTATGTAATCAAATTCAGCTTGAAGCAAATGTATGCAAATCTCCTTTGCCACCGACATGAGCATGTTTTTTTCTCTGTTTTTAATTTTAAAAAAATGTTCATGCTCATTATATGCTTTAATAGGTGTAGTTTATAGAAATGGGAAAATCAAGGACTGTCAAGCTTAGAGAGAGTCCAGAAATTTAGCCAGGCAGATAGGTTAGATCATCCAGGTTTATTCAGATATCTGAGTTCAGCCACACACAAGCAGAGACTGCTTGACTGACTGACCCCTTAGCATTTAAAGACAAGTCCTTATATAACTTCTAAACAAACAACATCTAGTTTACCTCACTGTTGTCCCTATCTTTGCCAGGAAGTCTGAACTAAAACAGATAACCATAAGAAACCTACAGTTACCTAACTGCTATCCTTATACCTAAGCAGTGAGGGAGGCCCCTGTTGCCAGTAAGCCTGAACTAAGACAGATAACTATAAGAGATCTAAGTTTATACTAAAGAGAAGGCATATTGACAGGTCTTTCTTAGATGGGAGCTAGGGGTCTTGCTTCCTGGGGTCATATGACCTTGACTCCTTTTATACACACAAGACCACCACACCAGAGAAGTCCATGTAAATAAGATCAAACATTAAACATGCATTTACTGGAGAGGAAAATGTGCCCGATAGTCGAACCTCAGATTCAGGAGGAACAATGCAGTTTTTGTCTCGGCCGTGGAACACTGGATCAGCTCTATACCCTCTCCAGGGTGCTGGAGGATTTGCGGGAGTTTGCCCAACCAGTCCACATGTGTTTTGTGGATCTGGAGAAGGCATTCGACTGTGTCCCTCATGGTGCCCTGTGGGGGGTGCTCTGGGAGTATTGGGTCTGGGGCCCTTTGCTAAGAGCTGTCTTGTCCCTGTTTGACCGGAGCAGGAGCTTGTAGCAGTAAGTCAGACCTGTTCCCAGTGCATGTTGGACTCCGGCAGGGCTGCCCTTTGTCACCGGTCCTGTTCATTATCTTTATGGACAGGATTTCTAGGCGCAGCCAGGGGCAGGAGGGAGTCTGGTTTGGGGACCACAGGATCTCGTCCCTGCTTTTTGCAGATAATGTCGTCCTGTTGGCTCCATCAAGCTAGGACCTTCAGTGTGCACTGGGATGGTTTGCAGCCGAGTGTGAAGCGGCTGGGATGAGGATCAGCACCCCCAAGTCCATGGTTCTCAGTCGGAAAAGGGTGGCTTGTCCCCTTCAGGTTGGTGGAGAGCTCCTGCCTCAAGTGGAGGAGTTCAAGTATCTTGGGGTCTTGTTCACGAGTGAGGGAAGGAGGGAACGTGAGATTGACAGACGGATTGGTGCAGCTTCTGCAGTGATGCGGTCGATTGTACCGGTCTGTCGTGGTGAAGAAGGAGCTGAGATGTAAGGTAAAGCTCTCGATTTACCGGTCGAACTACGTTCCTACTCTCACCTATGGTCATGAGCTTTGGGTCATGACCGAAAGAACAAGATCCCGGATAAAAGCGGCCGAAATGAGCTTTCTCCGCAGGGTGGTTGGGCGCTCCCTTAGAGATAGGGTGAGGAGCTCGGTCACTCGGGAGGAGCTCAAAGTAGAGCCGCTGCTCCTCCACATCGAGATGAGCCAGCTGAGGTGGTTCGGGCATCTACATTTACATTTACATTTAGTCATTTAGCAGACGCTTTTATCCAAATGGAATTACATGAAGCTTCCATTCACCAGTGTTACATTTTACATTTTTAGTTGACGCTTTCATTCAAAGCGACTTACAGTACATTAAGGTTCTATTCACCAGTGTTACAGCTGGAGTAAAGGAGGGTTAAGAGTCTTGCCCAAGGACACAACGACAGTATGTCGAGTTGAAGGACGACCGCTCTACCACTGAGCCTCTGCCCCCATATGTTTCGCCTCATGGATGCCTCCCTAGGGAGGTGTTCCAGGTGCGTCCCACCGGGAGCAGACCTCGGGGAAGACCTAGGACACGCTGGAGGGACTATGTCTCTCGGTTGGCCTGGAAATGCCTCAGTATCCCCCCAGAAGAGCTGGAGGAAGTGTCTGGGGAGAGGGAAGTCTGGGCATCTCTGCTTAGACTGCTGTCCTTGCGACCCAGCTCCAGATAAGCAGTAGAAGATGGATAGTATTTACTTATGTGTTAAAAATGCACAAAATGTGTCTTATTTCTTAAATTAAAGAGTTTTTGTTTTTTGGAAATTATTATTATTGAACACAATTGCTGAGTTGTAATGTAAAAAAAACAATAATTATTGTTATTGACTGTGTTATGTGTACAATACATTTATATTGTGTGTTCATGCGTTTAAAATTGTGTACTAAAGGGGCACACATACATTGGATCATCTTGTGTAAACTTTAGATCGAGGGACAGAGAAAGAAAGGAGGACTTCATCATTCCTGAAGTTTGAAATTGTTCTATTATGCAACTACCATTTCTTTCTGGTACTTCTCCCGCTGCCTCCGTCGGACTCACAACATCATCAGGGACATCATTAGGTAGCTAAATAAAATAATTGTTGTCTCAGGGATGAAGCTGGTCTCAACAAAGGGGGGCTCCTTTTAGTGCGGTTGAACAAATTCAAGATGCAGCAAATACTCACAAATATACAATCATCCAGCCCCCCATAGTGGCTAATGGAAGTGACTGTGTTACTACCAAAGCTAAAATCCTGAATCTTGTAAGATTTTACTGATGACCATAAAATCTTTCAGGATCTACATTTCACAGTTTTTAGAAATGTTTAGCTGAGGAGACACAGACTGTGTACTGTGACACATCACACTGACTTCCTTAGACCTCTGTATTACAGCTGCATCAGGGAATATAGAGACAGTTTCACTCTTCAAACTGTGACCACTGGAAGTACCACTGCGACTCCATTTGTCCGTATTTTCCCCTCTACCTCTGCGCCGCGCCACAAGCCTTGCCGCTCTTGTATTAGTCCATATTGCCTGGTGTGAACTTTCCCCAGTTTACTGCAGGCCTGATGCTCTCCTCAAACTGAATTAGAGCCAGGTCCGTGCACTCACAATAAAGTCTAATCTAATCGGGGAGGCCTCTGTCATCCGGGCTGGTCTTAAAGCACTTTCTCCTGGACACTCATCTGTCCCACACTGGCAGCCCATCGCACCTGTCAAATCTGTCTTCACTCCCAGACAATATCCCCATGCTCACTCGTGAGCCAGGCTCTAGTGTTGTTTGTAGCTCCAGGGGTGGCTTTATGCTGGGCTGCACTTAAGAAATAGGCTGCCTTTTATTTCTCAATTGGTCAGCTATGGCAATAGTAAGGCGTTTTATTTACATAATTTCTTCCTCTTTAGAAATGTAGCAGGTAGCAGGTATAGCACAGAATTGAGCATGTGTCTATTGGCGGTGCAATGAGAGCCCTCTCTGGTCTGTCATCACTGTCCCTCTGGTGATGAATGAGCCACAGCAGTTTTTCATTAGGCTCTTTAATTTGGCTGCAAGTGGAGACTGTTCCTTTCAGAAAAGCAAAGCAATGTATGTCTGCTCTTTATTTACATTATTTGTGCATCAGAATGAGCTGGACTGGAGGTGTAGTCTTAGTGTGTTTTTTCTACTAATCCCTATATTTAGGACTGCAACAAGTAGTCAGCATAATCAACAATGTTGTCAAAAGAAATGTTAAAAGATTATTTTGTACTTTCTAAACAGCTGGTTTTCTGAAAAATAATGTCAGTGGCTTCCGGCAACAGAAATTATATATTATATCATATAATAAATCATTATAAATTGAAGGTTATAGTTTTCAGCTGAGGGTACTGTATCAGTGAGATTCTATCAATTTCACGTCTAAAAACCATAAAAACATTTTTAAGAACATATATCTTTGGGCTGAAAGTTATGCATGGCTGCTTTAGGAAAAGCAAATCAAATATCATCTTTGTTGCAGATAAAGACATCCACACCAACAGAACCCATGGTAATAGTCAAAAGGACGAAGACGCTAGATTTAGTCGCTTTTGTCAG
Organism: Perccottus glenii; assembly: GCA_024416835.2. Classification (NCBI taxonomy): domain Eukaryota; kingdom Metazoa; phylum Chordata; class Actinopteri; order Gobiiformes; family Odontobutidae; genus Perccottus; species Perccottus glenii. Next base: position 7,199,327 of record CM044558.2, read on the forward strand.
ACACACTAAACTTATATCTGGATGGGACAGCCTTTAGATTGAAGTGGCAAAGGGGATTTCAAAGGTCGCTGACCTTTAGACGTGTATGTGCTCATAAAGAAGTCAACACAAAGCTTCTGTTCCGTCCATACTCAGCCCTTCAGTCAGTCACTTATCACAGTGCCATCAGGAGCCCTGTCCCCGCCACAGTCCTGTCCCCTAAGGGCTTACTTTATGCACCAACAATGGCCCATGTAGACATATTGTAAAGTCTGAGAGGCCATGGGACACATCCTCAAACATGGCATCTCTATGGCACATCAATTTCAGACAGGCCTTATTAAACCCCTTAAGTCCAGTGGTCACAAGAGTGGCCATAAAAACAATGTCAGTAGCACCATTTATTTGTTGCTATTCAATAGTATGAAAACTACTAGCGCTGGGTTTTACGGAGCAAATTAATGCAGCACCATGTGATTAATACGTGGCCTTTCTTTTTTAAGAGATTTTAAATTTGTTTGTTTGTGTGAAGGAGATTATCACCATTTAAGAGCTATAATTTATTTTCTTTGCACCCCATCTCCTGGCGCCCCAACCATGTAGCGTTCTAGGTGGTCGCATATGTCCCTGTCAACATTTAACAATAAACAGGCATTAGTCCTCTACAGGGGGACCTATAGCCAACATGTACAGTAAAAACAGCAGTAACAAAGAATAAAAGAAAACAAAAGTAGGATCTATTCCCATTCAATAATGAAAAATACATAAACCTAAAGACAGGACACCCACAATATTCAAAATGGTTGAATTGTTTGAAAAAAAAACCAACACCACTGTAAACAAAACATATGACTGAACGGGTGTAGGCCAAAGTCAAAGACTTATTTTGCCTACCCTGTTTACTTTTTAACCATTAAAATCAAAACAAAACAGAAGAAACACAAGCCAACCACAACAATTCACAATAGAAAATTGATTCTGCCATTTAATCATTAGTTAATTATTGTTATTTTTAAATCAAATTATTTAATTAAACAATTTAATGTAAAAAAAATACATATTAGCTATTTGTGGTTGTAGTTTTTTCAACAGGTTTTTGCATATTTATTGAATATACTAGTTTTTAAACCATAGCAAAGTTCCAGACACTTTGACTAATACACTTTCTCTTCAAGGTGGTACATACACACTGCATTTTTTAATTGAATACCCCCTTTAAATTATACCCTCCTGCTCGATTAGTAAAAATGTTTTGGGTGTTATTTGGGAGTAGATTGTTTCTAGCTTTATATACTATCAACAGTGTTTTTAGTTTGACTAGGTCTTTAAGTTTTACTGTATGACTTTAAGAACAGTGTGTTGGTAGGATTTCTAAAACCCACAAAAGGATTAGTGAACAATATAGGATGGAGAGAGCTTTCTGATTTAGTTCATGCCCACACCTACCCATTATAGCAATGAACAAATATAAGCTATTTGTGGTCTCAAATAACATTGTGACTGAGGATCACACCCAGAAATATATGCTATTTAACTCTTTCTATTTTTACTTTATCAATTAGTATCTCTATTTGTTCATCTTTTTTACATTTTCCAAATATCATAATTTTTATTTTTGTTATATTTAATGACAACTTATTACTGTTGAACCATTTCTTCATTTTGTCCAACTCTGTTGTAATCTCAGTTACCATTAGTTGTACAATATGACCTGAATACTATATTGTGATATTGTCCGCAAATTAATAAATTTTAATTTAGTTCATACAAAACATAAATCATTTATTTAAATCAAAAATAGTTTTGACCCAAGTACTGATCCCTGGGGGACCCCACATGTAATAATCTTCTATCCTGATATGTGTTCACCCACCTGTACATACTGCTGTCTTTCAGTTAAATATGATTGTACACAGTTATGTGCGATTCCCCTTACTCCCATTTTTTTAAATTCTTAAGAAGTATTGCATGATCTATTGTGCCAAATGCTTTCTGAAGGACAGAAATGTTAGTGATGTCTGAGTGTGGACAGACTTCCACCTTAATGAAGAAACAAGGGATTTAGCTCCAGCAGAAGGTAAGGTAGGCTACATTGCTAAACAGTGCTAACATTAAAGCGACTAATACTTAAATCATAGATTGTAAAAATAATGGATATTTTGCCTGCCGTTTCACCCCTTTTCACCTAGCCTGGCCAGGCACTACTAACTCTTTCCTATTCTATACAAAAAAGTCGATCTGGTACTGACTTTGAATCATCTCCCTACATTCTACTTTTCTCAGTTCTCTCACTGTCCCTCTTCTTCCTAGCGAGCTTCTTTCACTGGATACTCTCCTGAACTTCCTCATTCCACCATTAAGTCTCCTTGTCATCTTTCCTCCTTCCAGATGACACACCTAGCACCTCCCTACCTGTCTCGCTGGTCACCTTGGCTGTAGTAGTCCAGTCATATGGAAGCACCTACTGACCCCCTAAAGCCTGTCTCAACTCCTCCTTAAAACTACACAGGACTCTTCCTTTTCCAACTTCTACTGCTTTGCCTCTGCTCTGCCTTTGCTCTCTTTATCTCTGCCTTTGCTCTCTTTATCTCTGCCTTTGCTCTCTTTATCTCTGCCTTTGCTCTCTTTATCTCTGCCTTTGCACTCTTTATCTCTGCCTTTGCTCTCTTTATCTCTGCCTTTGCTCTCTTTATCGCTCTCTGGGACGGAGTGGCTCAGTGGTAGAGCAGTCGTCCTATAACCGGAAGGTTGGCGGTTCGATTCCCGCTCTGCCCTGTTCATACTGTCGTTGTGTCCTTGGGCAAGACACTTAACCCACCTTGCCTCCAGTGTCCGTAGCACTGGTGTATGAATATGTGTGACTGTAGAGGTGTGTTTGGTGGTGGTCAGAGAAGGTTGAGCGCCGTGTGTGTGGCAGCCCCCATCTCTGTCTGCCCCAGGTGTGAATGTGTGTGAATGGGGTGAGTGGAAGCACGATGTAAAGCGCTTTGGGTGCCCGAGAAGGGTGCTATATAAATGCATGCCATTTACCATTACCATCTTTATCTTCATCACCACCAGAGTCATCTTACACACCACCATCCTATGCTGTCTAACTACACTCTCTCCTACCACTACTTTGCAATCAATAATCTCCATCAGATTACACCATCTACAAGATATAGTCCACCTGTGTGCTCCTGCCACCACTCTTATATGTCACCCTGTGTTCCTGCCTCTTCTGAAAGTATGTGTTTACTACAGCCATCTCCATACTTTTAGCAAAGTCTACCAACCTCTGTCCTTCTAGGTTCCTTTCCTGAAGTACAAACCTGCTCACCACATTCCCATCTCCACTATTTCCTTTACCAACATGTCTATTAAAGTCTGCCCCTCTCACCACTCTCTCACCACATCACTTCCTTAAACTTGCTCCAGAATCTTTCTTTCTCCTCTTTTTCACAACCAATTTGTGGAGCATAAACAACGTTCAACATCACACCTTCAATATCCAGCTTCAGACTCATCACCCTATCTGACAGTCTCTTTACCTCCAGAACATTCTTCAAAAACTCCTCCTTCAGGATCACTCCTGAATTTCTCTTTGTCAGATCCACTCCGTGTCTCTCAGGGATCCACTCCACTTTCCTTCTCTCTCCTTCATCTCATCACTGCCACCTGTCCCAAGCACCTGTAACCTATTACCATCAGTGAGGTATTTAAACCTCTCCTGTCCACCTCTTCCCTGCCAGATCGTTCAGCATACTTTGTGTGAATGTTTCCAGTGTTTGTTCCAGCTCTTGTCTCAGTCCTCTCTCCAGCCTTCACTCCAAGTCTCAGGTTTGGACTTCACTCTCAGCCCAGCTTCCTAGCTTGGTTCCAGTCACCGGCTCGGCTCCAGGCTTCGGCGCAGCTCCACGGCTCACTCCAACTCTCAGCCCAGCTCCCCAGCTTGGTCCCAGTCACCGACTCGGCTCCAGGCTTCGGCGCAGCTCCACGGCTCACTCCAACTCTCAGCCCAGCTCTCCAGCTTGGTCTCCAGTCACCGGGCACCAGGTCTCGGTTCAGCTTCATGGTTCAACTCTCATCCCATCTCTCCAGCTTCCTATCACTATCTGTACTTTAATAAAGTATCACTTACCTTCACTGTCTTGTGCGCACTTGAGTCCTCCTTCCCGCATTACACTCTTCCTGTCCACACCAGGATAGAACAGTTTAAACCCTGCTCCAACGCTTCTAGCCTTGCTACCTTTTCACCTGGTCTCCTGGACACTCAGAATGTCAACTTTCCTTCTCTGCATCATATCTACCAGCTCTCTACCTTTACCTGTCATTGTACCAACATTCAAAGTCCCTACTTTCAGTCCTAAACTCTTGCCTCATATTTTTTAGCATGAGTACATTTTTATCTTGATCTGATTTTCTCAAATATATGATTATATACTTTGTTTAAACATCTGTCCTTCATTTAGCAAGTCTTGTACATTAAGGCTTCAGTTTTTGAGGGAGGCTCATTTTACAACTTACATTAAAATAAAGCCTTACTATTTTATAATCAATGTACAAATAGTTGATTTATAATGCTATACATGATCTTTTAGATCATACAGTGGTAAACCCAGAAGCCTACAACAAACATGCAGCATTTAGAAAGAACTGTCATTTACCTTTTAAAAAAAAAAAATACATTTGTCATTAACTGGTTTATAAAATAGACAGTGGGCTCTGGACACAGATGAAGCTTCAGACAACTCTCAGATCCACTTTAATTGTCTATTTCTTTTAGTGTCACCTGGATAACTGTTTAAATTAAGAAGCACACAAGTATTTAGTCACATGTAGAGTCTCAAAGACTTTCTGCAGAAACATGTCTTTCTCTGTTTTAATGGCTGAACATTAATGACTGTATTGTTTTTGTGTGGCCTGTGAGGAAGAGCAGGACGTCCTGTGGACCACTGTGGAGCAGTTACATGAAGATTAGACCTGTGTCAAACCTGTGACTGAGACAAAGAAGAACCTGGAGCAGCTTCACCTGCAGCTCCTGAAAATAAAGCTCATGTCTGCCACACCTCAGGATCTGTGTTTTATACTTCATCTTCTGAACCAGACACTTAACGGAAACAGTCACACTACATCAGCTTCTACAAGTCCTAATATTTACTGTTCATAATGGCTCTGCTCTCTTTAGAAACTACACATTGTTTACATAATTTCACATGAATATGATTTTATAAAAACTTACTGTCACTAATTAACTGTTGTAGGTAGTATCCACCAGGTCTTGAACACATTCAATTAATTTTTTTACCATTTATTAACAGAACCTAATTTGTGCCTTTAACTTCCGCAGTGGCTGTTTTAAAATTAACTTAAATAAGAACAACAGGATGTCATGAGTGAAAAATAAGTGACCGAGGCCATGCATTGTTGAGTTACCCAGTGTATGAATTGTGCTATATAAATAAAATAGCCTTGCCTTGATTTTTAATTGAGTGCAAACAGTGACTGCAAGAGTGAAAAGTATGGTGTAAAAATGTTTTGTAATGTATAGTTTATTATAATAGCATTTGAGTAATGCACATGAATAAGTGCTTGTTATTGTCTGGTGTGTAAAAAGTCAGATGACAGAAGTGGCAGGAGTCTGGTCTTCAGCAGCACTGGTCAGGTTTGTCTGGATCACCTCCTACAGGAACAACACACAGACAAGTCAAATACAATGGCCCCAATAATACTAACAGCTCTATTATATTCGTAAGAATGTTAGCAATATTCAACCTTTATTTCAGACACAAAGTCCACAGCAAATAAAAAAAAAAAAAACATTATAATGTTAAAAAATAAACCAAAGAAATTTTCAAAAGTTCAATCCCCCCATCGTTGTCATGCAACAACAACTCTAGAACTCTGGTTCTAGAGACCAGAGTTTCCAAATTCTGGCTCTGGCCTTGATTAGAAGTAACATAATACTATTAAGGTACTATTTATTATTCCTCTCTTTGCCAAATTTCATAGTAATCCCCGCCCTCGTCTCCCATTGGTTTGTTTACTTCCCAGTACAGTGTGTGATATGTAGCCTATAAAAATTTGCTTGTTATATTTTTTGGTAATGAATGACATGGCATCAAATCAAGGAAGTGTGGACATCACATAGACATTCTGCTTAGGGCACCCAGATGGCTAGCAGCAACACATGCAGCAGGGTACTTTACTTCTGCCAGCTCAGTTTCCGGTGTTGGTAGTATAAGACATGTTATAGTATAAGATGTATTGTTTTTTGTCCTGTACCTGAACACTGTTATTTTGTGGGTTGTGGTCTAAAAAGTTTTGGAACACCGTTAGATTAGAGATTAGAAACCAGAGGTTGCAGCTTGGAGTTTTGATCTCTCAGGTTGTTGCATCAGTAAAATCATATGGAATAATGTCTGTGGTCATTTAAAATAAAACACTTACGGTGCATATATTTACACAGCACATTTGTCTAATGTGAGGGCTCCCTATTGTGCTTAGGCTCCCCTCTTCCAATGGTGCCCATTTGGTACATGAAGCAATGGGCCAGATAAAAGATAGGAAAAAAATAGTAGTTGTCTATTCTTCTGTACGCAGTCTGTCCCTGGAGTCTAGACCAGCTGTTTAGGCCCAGCTAGAAAAAATCAATAAAGAGTTTCAATAAAGAGTGTTACTTGCACTGTAACCTCCTACTTTGTGCAACAAAAAACTACAACAAAAAAAAAAAACTACCCATAAGATTAACAATTAAATCTAAATATTTAAAAATATATGGCTTTCAATGTAAATTATTATTATTATTATTATTATTATTATTTATTTATTTTATTGTTATTTAAAATCTATATATTTTTTTATTCTTTTTGATCATGCAGTATAAAGACATCTAATTAGGGTTAGGGCTAAATGAAAACACACCACTACACCTTGCTGTAGGTCAAAGCCCGCCCCCCTCTCCCTGTGGAAGAGGATTACAGTCATTTGTCAGTGTAATCTGCTGGGCTCTGAACAGGTAATCAAACAGGACCATCACATTTGGACAGAGATTATGTAAAGGACATTGATTTATTGGTCTGTCACAGCACAACACAAATTAATACCTGAATGTAATCATGACTTTCTTGGCTATTACTGAGCAGATGTAATGAATGATTGGAGTAGAGTAAGAGTAGACCCCAGGCTTGGAAAGAAGAATGATGAGATATTGCCAACTATTGAAGATGAGCGCATTCTAGAGATCCATTATTGTGCACTGTTTTTACTGGAGGAACACCATTATGCCCTGTAGGACTAAGAAATTAGAAAAAATATCTCAATCTCTACAAGGATGTTGATTTTGAAAAAGCAAAACCTTATAGAATGAGAGACAGTGCCACAGCTCTGGTGTCTGAATGTGTGTGACTGTAGAGGTGAGTTTGGTGGTGGTGGAACGAGGTGAACGGAAGCATGATGTAAAGCGCTTTAGGTGTCCGAGAAGGGTGCAAAAAAGCGAGGGAATGTAATAGAAGCAACATTAATATGAATGTTATGTCTTTTTCTTTAATTGTGACAAATTTAGGTAAATTCTCCGTGCAAAGTATTTTTTTTTTTAATACAGTTGGACAAAATTGTCCAGATTAAGCAGATCTACGGCCTTCTGCTCGTTAGCAGATCCCTCACAGTCACAGCAGCAATGGAGCTGCATTTCTCTGTCTCCTATTTGACCCTGAAACAATCCCTCGCTGTCTACAGAGACATTCAGTAGCACTGCCGAACTACAAATAACAGTCTGAATCGATGAATCTGCAAAAGGCAGTTGTTAAACTTTCAGGTTTGAAGTGTTTATAAAAACAACATTAAATGTGATCCCAGTTTTAACATTCTGAAACCTGATCCAGAAAAAATATATATTTACATTTACATTTTATTTTACCTGACGCTTTTATCCAAAGCGACTTACTGCTATTGTTCTGTTTTTTCCATTTTGTCATTTTGTCCATTTTAGTAAGAATTGTCCGTCATCTCCTCTCTGCTTCATAAAACCTAAAGGGATGCTATTCTTATGTTTCTACTTCAGTAATTATTGTTGATCCTTTATATTTCTAATAGTACAGACTGATTGCCCGTGCAGACCCCTTAAAACTCTATAGCTGCACTGTCACCGCCTGTGCCCCCTGAGGCCCCTGCACACCCTCTAATTGGTTTGGGAAGGATTTGGCATCCTTTGAACTAGAGTGAGACAGAAAAGGGAAAGTGGGATGGAAAGATAAAAAGACAGAGAGCAGGAAAAAAAAAGAAACAGACAAGAGAAAGTGACAATATTTAGTAAAAATGTTAACAAGAATCGGCCGCGATAGCTCAGCTCATGTGTAATGTGAGAGCGCTGAGCGGTGGAGCAAAGGCTGTTGACATGCGCAGTAATGCACGTCGCATGTAAAGGAGCTCTCAAATTGGACAGATCTGAGCAGAGTCAAATGCATTCACATGAGGGGCAGCTTAAAACCTGTCAGCCAGTCAGGAAAGTGTCAATTAAAAATGATCCCTGAAGCCAGGGCCCATTTTATCGGCGCCCTGTCCCGTGCTTGATGAGCTGTTAAAAAAAACGGACAACCTCAATTTCACAACTGCACATTTACACCGTGTCCCACAATCAATGCACCAGTTTATTATTTTTTTACTGCTTTTTAACATCAAATAATGGCCTGGAACCCTGGTTATAAGCGTGTGGGGGCATGGTGTTGACAATAGTTAAAGCGGCACCTTGCAGGTTTCTTTTCTGTTTTTGTTCTGTTTTTACCGATAGAGCTCACTGTACAGCTTTGGTGTAATTTTAAAAAATACCATCATAAAAATGTAAATCCAAAATAGTGATGTCACTGTCTAAGCAGAGGGATTTGTGCAAACTTATGGAATATAGTCCACACATGACAAATGAGGTAATAATCAATATTTCAGAATAATTCAAACTCAGATATTGGTGTGTGATATCTGAGTTTTAATTATTTGACTACAAATCTCACCTCATCATCCTCCCAGTGATTATTTCTAGGATAAACTGAGATGCCCCCAAGCTGGCTTCTTAAAACTGACTAAATATTTAATAAGAGCCGGCTCTTTGAAAGGACCAGATTGTGAAGATCCGGATCCCCTCAAAGAGCCATAAATCCCATCACTAATGTGTCAGCTTCCATTTGGGTCTATCTGTGACATGACACCTTCGGTCATGGTGCAGTTTCACTCAGAGCGTTTCACAGTGAACTGCATCATGGGATAGACACTATCATTGGCTCAGGCACCAGTCTATCATGTGACATCAGAGCAAGGTTCAAATGACCGGGATTTAAACAGTTTCCCTCGATTCTATTGGTCCTCACAGTTCAAATGAGGTATCACATGTTCAATTCGACCAATCGGCTGCGGAGCACCACGTGTGCGTCTTTGTCTCAGGAACAGCCTGCGTAATACACAGACACGCAGGAGGAAGAATACAGACTGAAAACACATTTAAATACTTAGAAGTCTGGTTTAAGTTCTCAAAAATGTATTTAATGAACACCATTAGTGATATAAACATTAAAAATATAGTATTTACATGACTAAACTGAAATGGAACAGACTGGGCCAAACTGGGCCTTTTGGAAATCTCGCCTAATCTTTCTGTACTAAAACCCCTTGAGTTTTATTCTGCTTCACATTATCAGTTTATAACTTTGCAGGGATAATGTTAACATGTTTTATTTACATAAAGGAGGCTTGATGGTTCAGTGGCTGGATATATGGCCGCCGCTGGGGTGGAGGTGCTGGGAAGAGACGCTGAAGAGCATTTCCCAGCATTGGGGAAAAACCCATCTTGACTTTTGAGAAACACTGCGGCAGGGTGGTTAGCACTCCGGCCTCACAGAAAGAAGATCCTAAGTTTGAGTCCCATCCAGGGCAGGGCCTTTCTGTGAGGAGTTTGCATGTTCTCCCTGTGTCTGTGTAGGTTTCCTCCAGTTTACCCTACCACTAAAAACATGTACAATATAGGCCTACAGATGGAAGTTAGCTGTTAAGCTATAATCTGGTACAAACATCTCTGCTCCAGCTTAATGTCCTAAAGAAGAAAAACAAAAAAAAAATCAAAACTGCCACTCTGAGAGGCTCTTTTTATACCAAGCATGTTGCCAATTGACCTAATAAGTTGCAAATGTGTCCTCCAGCTGTTCCTTATATGTACATTTAACTTATCCGGCCTCTTATTGCTACCTGTCTCAACTTTTTTGGAATGTGTACCTCTCATGAAATCCAAAATGTGCCAATATCTGGCATAGACATTTCAAAATGTCTCATTTTCAACATTTGATATGTTATCTATATTTTATTGTACATAAAATATAAGTTTATGAGATTTGTAAATTATTGCATTCCTTTTCGATTCACAATTTCTTCAGTGTCCCATCTTTTTTGGAATTAGGTTTGTACATAGTGTTGCATATGTCTGCCATGGAGCTGTAACATTAGTGTAGTCAAGTGATTTCCAGCTGTTTTCTTGACAATAAACAATTATGACATAAGCAGTGATTAAAGCTCAGAGCATCACAGCCTTCTGCCTCAAACCCTGTAAAAAGACAGAGAGACAAGTCTTTGTTTTGCAGTCCTTTTGGAGGCTGGCTTTAGTGATGGATGACAAACCCCACCTGAGCATATTGCTCCCTTAATAAAAGCTGCCCTGCAATGCTCATGCAGCTTAAGCTCCCTCCTCCCGCCACCATCATTTTTAAGATCGAAAACTAGTTTATGTGTCAATAAGAATGATGCCCCTGGTCCGACTTCGCCTCACACCAGACCCATGCCCATAGCTATATTTACATCTAACGCCTTTATTTGATTCACTCTTGGACCAGGATGAAAAAAAAAGACAAACTTAGGAGTATGTATTCACAATCACTGTTTAAAACGAAGGAGCTGTTCCTGCCCAGCTTTCTTTCCTAAACATGTAGGCATTATGAATCAAAGGACTGTTCTTCAGACTGGACTAGTTTGGACCACTCTTCATTTCCAATTCATCTTCTTCTTAGTGATTTACTAGAATATATACAAACAATGGCCCTCATTTATCAAAGGTGCGTACGGCAAAATATTGGGTGTACGACTGTTTCCACAAAATCTTTGGGATTTATCAATGTAAACGTAGGCATACACTATTTAGAACTAACAACGCATTGACACTTTGAAAATATTCTATGTTACACTCCTCTGTAACAACAGTTAAGAATTTGCTAAGTAATGACACACAAGTAAACTGTCATTAGTGGATTTAAGCAATACTGTTTAAAGTGGATTCAATAAGAACCCAGCTGTACACAAATAAATGAAGTTTTGTCAGAATAGAGTTTATTGTACAGAGGCTGAGGTTGAGGATGGACTGGGCTGTGATAAGCGTAACAGAGGCAGATGGAAAAGGCTGAGGCTGTTGCAGCTGTTCAGACGAACGATCAACAAGGGCTAGAGACAGATAACTGCAGTGGAGCTCTGTAAAAACCAGTGAGAGAAAGGGTCTTTTTGTTAACTCCATTTACTTTTGCACAGAAGTGATTACTGAGAAGAAATATAAAACACTGGGATTATGGAGTAAGAAATTTTATTTAAAATGTTAAATACTTTCTTGACAGTATCACCTTTAAAAAAGCTTTAACACTGAAATTAACATCAAAAGTGTTATGCAATAATACTTTTTATGTATATGAAATAATCATTTTTTTAATTGAATTATGACAATTATGACAAAAATCTACTAAAACAGTAGTACCACTTCTTTACATCTCAACAGTACAGTACTATTACTCGTATTGTTGTTCTGTGGAGGAAATTGTCGATGAGCTGGTGGGAGCAATGGTAACTGAACTGAAAGAGACAAAACTTTTATATAATCTGTATCTCCCCAGAAGTGCAATGTTTGAACAGTAAAATCAGAGAAGTGTGTATTTACTTGTAAAGTAATGTTCAACGACAATAAACAGTCGAATTTATTGCGTCTCTTGAGTTTTGTCGTTATTTTGACGCCCTTCATGCGGTTAAACAGTGTTTATTCGTTCCATCCTTTGACTAAATACAAGAACAACAGTTTAGCAGCTACTTACTTTCCTGTTTGTCCCTCAGTCCCCACAATTATCCAGGACTGTTCTCATGCATCTCACATTTCACTACTGGTATGCTGTATATAATTTGGTATGTGACGAATAAAGTAATCTTGAATCATCAGCTCATAAACACACTCCAGCGCGTAAACCCCTGGTAAATGCACGCTCCGTCGGTCTGTGTTGACCAGCAGCTCAGTAAAGTCCAAACATGGCTTGCTTCCTCTGTAATTGTTCAAAAAGTCCACGCTGCTTTTTGTGGCCAAAGCAGCGTTTCATGTCCTGCTATGATCAGGTGGATGTGCACGGGCCTGCGTGAGAAGGACTGGGTCTGGACTCACGGAAGTCTTCAACTCCAGGAATACTACCAGGTTAAATACATGTAAAACCATAAATTGCATATTTTTGTAATCCACAGTTGACTGCAGAAAATGAGTTACCATTGTCTTTGTGAACCGATGAGCTGATGTAGTTAGAAACGTGTAAAAATTTTCATGTGTGTAAATTTGAAGTTGACTCCATGTGTGGAAAGCCTTTGAAAATGGTGTTATATGTTGTTTTGTTTTAACATACGTTTTTTCAATACCAATAATAAAATAATTTAATGAACAAACAAACAAATACACTATTTTAACATTAGTCACATCACTTGCCCTACTGTTTTTCACATTAAAATGCTTTGGAAATGCAAGCACTGTCCTGTTATGTGTGAGAAAAGAGCCCAGCTTTTAACACATTATAATCTAAAACATGGGACATATGCAAGCACTGAGCCAACTATTAGATGCCTTGTTCTGAGGGGACTTCCAGTCATTCTTGGGGATAATGCATCTATCATCTCAGTGAGCAACTTTGATTATTGTTAGAATTAATACTATAATCAATTAATTAATATTTCTTCCTTTGTTTTGAATTATTTAGTATGGTTAGTTATGATCATTAGCAATGTTTTATTGAATTTAAAATTGTTTTTTTCTTTTGCGTACATGCAGCAATTCTGACAAAATATGATGACATTTTTGGGATCAAACACAAGCCATTCACAACCTGTCAGCCATTTGTAATAAAATTTTCACTGGCTCGCCAAACTGGCTCGTACGTTTTTATTAACAGCAGGTGACAATTTAGAACCCTGGTTACTGCATAGTGTAGTATTGTTCGAAGCATAGTTAGTTAGGAGTATAGTATTGCATCAGTTAGAATATTTTTTTTTCATATATATAATATATAATATATAATATATTTTTTAATTTGCACTGAGACTTAGCTTTACTTTGCCGACTAAAGTTAGACTAATGTAGTAAAAACACTACTACGCTGTTGATTACACTCGAGATTCTTTAAAATTTTGGAGCAGTGCATGAAGTTATGATCAGCCTGTCTCAATTTTACAGTTATTTTACTAATCTGTTATTAATTATGTTAATAAATCTAATTACAATTACAGTTTTAAGTTTTGGACCTGCCTTTTTAATAATGTATGAGAATTTACTAGGACATTTATATTTGATTTAATATTTATATTAAGTGTAAAAAAATGATATCACAATAAAAAATGGAAATGTTTACTATTAGAACAATCCCTAAAGAATCAAAAAATTATGGAACAGCATTTTGAGCAAGGGTGTAATTTAGACATTCATTTGTAAATGTTTATACATTTACAAATACAGTTGATACATGTTCATTTTGAGTTGTATAGCTAATTTTATAATGTTTTTAAACAGTCTTTTTGTGTTTAACTCCAGGTATAATGCTTCTTTATATTTCAATGTTTTATTTTTTTTATATACCAAAAATATTTAAAAAATTCAGTCCTTCAGGAAACTCTTTCCTGATCCTGGTCACAGCACAAGGAGGTATGACCTGTACCTGCTGGCCCACGTATCCCCAGCACCACCTGACCACACTGCAGCAGACAAGTGTCTATAACCGCTGAAAGAGAGGTGGTGTAAGTGGAGGGTAAAAAATGTACTTATTTATAAAAAAAAAAATAGATCTCTATTTCCTGGAACTAACCTGTTTAAATGGCTGAAGATAATAAGGTGCACCTGTTGAGACAAGAGTTTTTAACTGTTGTAGAGGGAGACTTTAAATCTCTGTTTTGTGTGTAATTATTAACACTAAATCATAACAAAATCAACCTAAATGCATAGGTTTGTAATTTCTGAAAGTCCGTTTTATTTGCTGAGCATTAGTCTAAATTTGTCATAATGCTATAGTTTTTTTATCGTTTTTAAGGGGCCGGTGCAAAGTGGATTAGGTGGCAGTCGAAGGCGGACGCCTCGACGACCCAACACGTGTCCCCGGACACGGAATCTGACGCTAGGGACATGGAATGTCACCTCGCTGGCGGGGAAGGAGCCTGAGCTTGTGCAGGAGGTTGAGAGATGCCGACTAGAGATAGTTGGGCTCACCTCCACGCACAGCTTGGGCTCTGGAACCCAAATCCTCGAGAGAGGCTGGACTCTCCACTACTCTGGAGTTGCCTGCGGTGAGAGGCGGCGGGCTGGTGTGGGCTCATAGCCCCCCAGCTCAGCCGCCATGTGTTGGCGTTCACCCCGGTGAACAAGAGGGTCGCTTCCCTGCGCCTTTGGGTCGGGGATAGGTCTCTCTCTTGTCCATAACGAAAACCATGTTCAAGCATAAGGATGTCCACCAGTGCAATTGGCACCAGGACACCCTAGGCCAGAGATCGATGATCAACTTTGTAGTTGTTTCATCTGACCTCCGGCCGTATGTCTTGGACACTCGGGTGAAGAGAGGGGCGGACCTCTCAACTGATCACCTCCTGGTGTTGAGTTGGATCCAATGGCGGGGGAGAAAGCTGGACAGACTTGGCAGGCCCAAACGTACTGTGAGGGTCTGTCAGAAAGATCTTTAACTCCCACCCCCGGCAGAGCTTCTACCAGATCCCGAGGGAGGTTGGAGACATTGACTCCGAGTGGACAATGTTCTCCACCTCCATTGTCGATGCGGCCACTCAAAGCTGTGGTCGTAAAGTCGTGGCGGCAACCCCCAAACCCGGTGGTGGACACCGGAAGTAAGGGAACGCCGTCAAGCTGAAGAAGGAGACCTACCGAGCCTGGTTGGCTCGTGGGACTCCTGAGGTAGCTGATAGGTACCGGCAGGCCAAGCGGTCTGCAGCCCGGGTGGTCGTGGAGGCTAAAACTCGGGTCTAGGAGGAGTTCGGTGAGGCCATGGAGAAGGACTATCGGTCGGCCTCAAAGAAATTCTGGCAAACCGTCCGGCGCCTCAGGAGGGGGCAGCAGTGCCCTGCCAATACTGTTTACAGTGGAGGTGGGAATCTGCTGACTTCAACTTGGACGGTGTTGGAGGGTGGAAGGAATACTTCGAGGATCTCCTCAACCCCACCATCATGTTTTCCACTGAGGAAGCAGAGGCTGAAGGCTCGGAGGTGGACTCATCCATCACCCAGGCCAAAGTCACTGAGGTAGCAAGGCACCGGGGATGGATGAGATAAGCCCTCAGTACCTCAAGTCTCTGAATGTTGTAGGGCTGTCTTGATTGACACGCCTCTGCAACATCGTGTGGCGGTCGGGGACAGTACCCCTGGACTGGCAGACCGGGGTGGTGGTCCCTCTTTTCAAGAAGGGGGACCGGAGGGTGTGTTCCAACTATAGAGGGAAAGTCTATGCCAGGGTACAGGAGAGGAGAATGCGGCCGATAGTTGAACCTCGGATTCAGGAGGAACTACTTTCGTCCCGGTCGTGGACACTGGATCAGCTCTATACCCTCTCCAGGGTGCTGGAGGGTTTATGGGAGTTTGCCCAACCAGTCCACATGTGTTTTGTGGATCTGGAGAGGGCACTCAACTGTGTCCCTCATGGCACCCTGTGGGAGGTGCTCTGGGAGTATGGGGTCCAGGGGCCCTTTGCTAAGGGTTGTCCGGTCCCTGTACGACCGGAGCAGGAGCTTGGTTCGCATTGCCGGCAATAAGTCAGACCTGTTCCCGGTGCATGTTGGACTCCGGTCACCGGTCCTGTTCATTGTCTTTATGGACAGGGGCCGGAGGGAGTCTGGTTTGGGGACCACAGGATCTCGTCTCTGCTTTTTGCAGATGATGTTGTCCTGTTGGCTCCATCAAGCCAGGACCTTCAGTGTGCACTGGGACGGTTTGCAGCCGAGTGTGAAGCGGCTGGGATGAGGATCAGCACCTCCAAGTCTGAGACCATGGTTCTCAGTCGGAAAAGGGTGGCTTGTCCCCTTCAGGTTGGTGGAGAGCTCCTGACTCAAGTGGAGGAGTTCAAGTATCTTGAGGTCTTGTTCACGAGTGAGGGAAGGAGGGAACGTGAGATTGACAGACTAGTCTTTGTTTTCAAGACTATTCTAAAGTGGCCTTCTATGAGCCCTGACCTCAATCCTATTGAGCATCTTTGGAAGGAGCTGAAACATGCCGTCTGGAGAAGACACCCTTCAAACCGGAAACAACTGGAGCAGTTTGCTCATGAGGAGTGGGCCAAAATACCTGCTGAGAGGTGCAGAAGTCTCATTGACAGTTACAGGAATCATCTGATTGCAGTGATAGCCTCAAAAGGTTGTGCAACAAAATATTAAGTTAGGGGTACCATCAATTTTGTCCAGGCCTGTTCCATGAGTTTATTTTTTAAAATAATTCCGTTGAAGCATGGTTGAAAAGCAATGTCTGACTTTCATTGGTTAACATTCATAGAATTTTTATTTATTTTTACTTTTGTCAGAATAAAGTTTTTTCTGTGACCATTGTGAGTTTTTCTTTCATTGACCGAAGGGTACCAACAATTTTGTCCACGTGTGTAGATGTGCCACATCCATAACATCAGTCAACTCGTCAAATTGAAGAGAAAAACATTTACACAGTTCAATATCCTTCCTTAACTGCTCCTCGACATCCTCTGCCATTCCCTTACATCGCCGTGTATCAGTGCAACGGGATAATTGCACTTCCTTAATGGCAGCTATGATATCACTTTTATTCTTAAAGTCACCAAATAGTGCGTCTGCAGCCTCTACAAACGCTTCTTTACAAACGCTTCACAACTTCGCCGTCCTTGAAAGACTTCTGGTGTTTTGCAAGAACGTGACTGACGCGATAAGATGCTATAGTTGCAGCCTTACCCTTGGTGTTTGGCCTTGTAAAAATGGACTGCTGTTTTAACTGCCCCTTCAACTCCCTGACTTTTTGGGTGCGTAGAGCTGATTTAGCTTGGAAATCTGCATCGTAACTTTTGTGCACAGTCTTGAAATGCCGCTCCAAATTGCCCCTCTTCGGCAAGGCCAAGCTTGCATTGCAAATTAAACAGATGGACTTTTGAATTTGAATAAACAAAAAATAATCCTCTTCCCAGTCTGAATGAAAATTATATGTTTTCGTTTTTTTGGATTCTGCCATAGCTGTGTTTTGCGTTGCTGAAGTCGCAATTCTTTCAATGTCTCCACTAACAGCGAGTCCCTAATAATAACGTAACGTGCCTAGCTAAAACCCTGGCTAAATTCAGTTTGGCGTACTAGCATATTACTCTAACTATTTCTGCCATATATTTATATGAAATAGTATGAGTAGTATAATAAGTCACATTATAAGTAATTAGTTAATGAGTTAATAGTTTAAAAAATATACATTCATAAATGATTAATATGTGGTATGCTAACAATTTATACATGTTTTATTAATTATGACATTTATAAATAATTAATGATGAATTAATAATTTACAAAATGTGAGTGTTAATAAATGATTAATAAGTGTGGTAGACTATGCTAACAATTTACAAATGTGCAGTAAGTTATCTTAAAAAAAATTTATATCATGAAGTATTGGTCAAACTTCTTTTAGTATTATCTCAATAAACAATGGTAAATGGTAATGCATTTATATAGCATCATGCTTCCACTCACCCCATTCACACACATTCACACCTGGGGCAGAAAGAGATGGGGGCTGCCATACAAACGGCGCTCAACCTTCTCCTACCACCACCACCAAACACACCTCTACAGTCGCACACATTCATACACCAGTGCTACGGACACTGGAGGCAAGGTGGGTTAAGTGTCTTGCCCAAGGACACAACGACAGTATGAACTGTGGGGCGAGGGGGAATCGAACCTACTACCTTCCGGTTGAAGGACGGCCGCTCTACCACTGAGCTACTGCCGCCCCCACAATGGTTGAATAAATGATGAACAAACCATTAATAAATGATCAGTATATAATTTATTGATTTATCTTTAAGTTGTAAGCTGGTCTGTGTTCAAAAGCACACATGCAGGATGCTAAAACAGTATTTTTTTTAGAATAGTAATTTTTTTAGTTTTAAATAAATAATAAAACAAAACATTCATAAAATGTAAGCATATTACTTAATCATTTATTAATGTATAGCCTAGTCATGTTTTGTTAATGATTAGTTCATAATTGACAACCATAGATTGTAAAAAAAAAAAAAAAATAATAATAATGTTGACGTGTAAATGCCTTATAAGTGTTACCATCTTTTCATAAAGCAAAGCTATTGGTTACCCTTTATGTCTGTCAGTGGATTTTACAGATCTTTAACAACCAATAAAAAACATTCATAAAGAGCCACTGGACTGTCACGCAAATCCTCACAGCTCATAGCTTCGCCCTCCTCCCGCAGGCAGCCGGCACACACACAGCGCAACGCAGAGCTGAACGTATGATCTTGTAAGGGTAAATAAAAAACTGTTTTTAAAATAAGTACAGCGTTTTCTTTACTCAAGAAATACCATGTCTATAAAGGCTATAAAGTCTTGAGACGTGGGACGGAGAGAGAGAGAAAGGGCAAAACGGAGTGCAATTTACTCTCGGGATCGACTGGAAAGCAGCCTGCAAACGACTGGTTGACCCCGATCGACTGTGTCATGGGGGCTCGGGACTCAGCCCAGTTACCTCCGGATTCTCTGGCAGAGTCCACCTCCGGCTCCCCCGCCCCTGCAGGCACGCAGAGTGGAAACAGGTGTGCGGGAGCACCGGCAAAGACAGACAAGCTGATCCACGTTGGTAATCAACAGAGTTTAAGAAGCACCGCGTCCAGCTCATCGATGCCAGATCGTAACACTAGCTACAGTTAGTAGTACGTCTCGCTCTAGAATTGCCTGTTGTATTTCGTGTTTACTTACCTGTTCTTTTTGTCCATCTCAGAGCCTTCCAGTCCTGCCGTCAGTCCTGTTCCCATCCCGCCCCGGTCTTCTCCTGGTATCCCTCGCTATCTCGTTTTTGAGTTATTTACCGTGTGTCTGCGTTTGGGTTATCCGCCAGTCCATAACAGTACGATCTGGCCAGAATGAACCCAGCAAAGACCTAACACGCTACCACAGACTGTTGCTGCTCAGACCGCTCTTCTGGAGCAGCATGACGCTACACTCCAGGCCCTCATGGACCATATGAAGGAGTTTTCCCGCAACCTGTAAAAAATTGCTTTTTTAATTGGTTGTCTATGGGGCCAGGCGTTACACTGGGCCTCCGCTGTCTGGGAGAAGAAGGAGTCTGTGTGTTTCTCCTACCCCGCAATCATCACGGAGATGAAATTGGTTTTTGATCACCCAGTCCATTCGCCAGGGAGATCGCAGTGTGGCAGAATTTGCCATCGAGTTCCGTTCACTCGCCGCGGAGAGCGGTTGGAACGAGGAGGCTCTTCACGGGGCTTTCTTGAACGCTATACCTGAAGAACTCAAGGACGAGATGGCGGCGCGGGAGCCACTCACGAGTCTAAACGAACTCATAAGAGGGGCCATTAGGATTGATAACCGCCTCCGTGACACATCACGGGATCTCCCCACAGCCTCAACGAGAGAGGACCGGCGGGTGTTGGACGCAGACGGCCGATGGAAGCAGCCAAGCCAGTTTTCCTGCACAACCGCCGGGTCATCCACTGCAGTCAGCCGCACCCGAACCCATGCAACTGGGCCGGACCCATTTGACGAAGGAGGAGAGACACTGTCGTGTCACTACGGGGAGTTGTCTCTATTGCGGGAGGCTGGGACATTTTCGCGCTTCTTGTCCGATTCATCCGGGAAAAGGGGGTTCGGCAGTAATGGGAGAAGTACTGCTGAGCCAAGTCCGATGCTCATCTCCCAAACCAACGAGAATGGAAGGAACATTTATTTTGGCAGATCAGACCCGGACCGTGGCTGTTATGATCGATTCCGGAGCAGATAAAAGCCTTTTGGACCGTGGGGTGGCTAAGGAGCTGGGTATCCGGACTCAGCCATTGGGGGTGCCTTTAAAGGTCAAGGCTTTGAAAGGAGAAGTTCTGGCCCAGATCGTGGAAAAGACACTTCCAGTGACCCTCCTTCTGTCTGGTAATCACAAAGAGACTATAAGTTACATTTTTGACTGTGTGCACACACCAATAGTCCTGGGGTTACCCTGGCTGAAGGTACATAACCCTCACATAGACTGGGCCGCATACCAAGTGGTGTCTTGGAGTAATTTCTGTCATTTACATAACATTCATTTGCCTGCAGTCTGCTTTGCCCCCTGTTTTTCTAGGTCCACCCCGGTACCTGAACCCCCTGATCTGTCCTCGGTTCCGTCGGTTTACCATGACTTGGCTGCCGTGTTCAGCAAGCAGCAGGCCCTGTCTCTTCCACCTCACAGACCATACGACTGCGCCATTGACCTCCTCCCCGGTGCTCCTCTGCCCAGCAGCCGTCTCTATACCCTCTCGAGGCCGGAGAATGAGGCGATGGAAAAATACATCCAGGAGTCGTTGGCAGCTGGGATAATACAACCCTCGTCCTCTCCGGTGGGTGCAGGATTCTTTTTTGTTGATAAGAAGGACAAGTCCCTGAGACCCTGTATTGATTTTCGGGGCCTGAACGAGATTACCATCAAGAACAAGTACCCACTCCCCTAGATCAGTTCCGTTTTCACTCCCCTCTGTGGCTCCATGGTATTCACTAAACTCAATCTCCGCTACGACTACCACTTGGTGCGTATTAGGGAGGGGGATGAGTGAAATACTGCTTTTAACACCCCCTTAGGACACTTTGAGTATCGGGTGATGCCTTTTGGACTCACGAATGCCCCTGCGGTATTCCAGAACTTGGTAAATGATGTCCTACGGGACATGATTGGACGGTTTGTTTTCGTGTATCTGGATGCTATATTGATTTTTTCTAAAGATTTGGAGAAGCACCAGATACATGTCTGGGGAGTTCTCCAGAGACTACTGGAGAATAAGCTCTTCGTGAAGACCGAGAAGTGCGAGTTCCACGCACCTTCTGTTACATTCCTCGGCTACATCATCGCTCAGGGGCAGATCCAGATGGACCCAGAGAAACTCATGGCGGTACAGGAGTGGCCATCCCCATCCAGCCGAGGGGATGTTCAGCGCTTCTTGGGATTCGCTAATTTTTATAGGCGATTTATCCGCAACTTCAGCAGACTGGCAGCCCCTTTGACGGCTCTCACGTCCACCGCGCAACCTTTTGCCTGGACACAGGAGGCAGAAGGAGCCTTTAAGGAACTTAAGCATCGATTTACATCGGCCCCGGTGCTCATCCAGCCGAATCCGGAACTACAGTTTGTGGGCGAGGTCGACGCTTCGGAGACGGGAGTGGGGGCGGTACTGTCCCAGCGCTCTTCCACAGACCAGAAGCTCCATTCCTGCGCCTACTTCTCTCGTAAGCTCTCTCCAGCCGAGCGGAACTATGATGTGGGGAACAGAGAGCTCCTGGCGGTGAAGTTGGCGTTGAAGGAGTGGTGTCATTGGCTGGAGGGGTCCATTCATCCGTTTGTGGTCTGGTCAGATCATAAAAATCTGACGTACATCCAGACGGCAAGGCGGCTGAACTCCCAGCAGGCCAGGTGGGCATTATGTTTTGATCGTTTTAACTTTGTTCTTACTTATCACCCAGGGTCCAAGAATCTGAAGCCAGGTGCATTATCTAGAGTCTTCCCCACGGAACAGCCAGCTCCAGAAGAAGAGCATATCCTGCCCCAGTCCCGCATCGTGGCTACCCTCACCTGGGAGATAGAAGCTTGGGTCCGGCTTGCCCAGCGTCAGCATCCCGATCCTGGGACGGGGCCGCCTAATGTCATGTACGTTCCGGATAACGTTCGTTCGGAAGTGTTGCACTGGGCCCATGGGACCCGCCTCACGTGCCATCCGGGTATTGCCCCCTACAGTGTGAGGGCCCCCACCCATCTGTCATCTAACTCGATGTTGGCTGCGGCACCATCCACTATTGCACACTCAAAGTGGACACTGGACACTGCCAATATAAATGTTTTTATTTGTGAAAATGTTTGTGTATTTCTATGTATTTTTCAACTGTCCCGGACACATTCCTGCACGGCCTGTCCGTCCTGGGAGTGGATCCCTCCTTCTGTGGTTCTTCCTGAGGTTTGTGCTTAAATAAATAAAAAACGAATGAATATGCTTTCAGCCTTTTGCAAAAGGTACTGGATCATTCCTGCAATAAGATCATCACTGAATGTGTTGTTTGTAAACATAACAGAGGACGGCCATCTCAGCAAAAAATGGCCGACATGCCAGCAGAAGGGATACGTCCAGATTTGCTACCTTTTGCTAATGTAGGCGTGGATTATTTTGCCTTTTGAGGTCAAGCGAGGATGTGCAATGGCCAAGAGATATGGAATTATCTTTACCTGCATGGCCACATCTGGAGGTGACACATTCTTTGACAACGGACTCCTGTATCAATGGCACAAAACGTTTAATCTGTTGCAGAAGCCCAGTGCGTCAAATGAGGTCTGACTAATTTGGATTGGATAAATTGTATTTTCAATACCCCTTCTGCGTCCCATCATGGAGGAGTGTGGGAGCGTCTTATTAGGATGGTTCGAAAGGTGTTATTCACGGTTCTACAACAGCAGACATTGGATGATGAAAGCCTCTACACCATCCTCTGTGAAGTAGAAGCCATTTTGAACAAATGCCCCATAACACGAGTCTCCGACAACGTGAATGACTTGGAGGCTCTAACCCCTAATCACATCCTTTAGCTCAAAGGGAGGCCTGTTCTTGCTCCAGGAGTCTTTCAAGATGGCGACCTTTACATTAGAAAATGCTGAAGGCAGGTTCAATATCTAGTGGACCTGTCCTGGGAAAGATGGACAAGGGAATACTTACCTCTACTCCAAGAGAGACAAAAGTGGACCAAACATAGGAGAATCTTTGTGGTTGGAGATATTGTGCTGGTCATTGATCACGCTGCTCCTCAGGGTTCCTGGATCCTTGGTAAGGTTACCAAATAAACATGGACTCGTACAGCTGTGCTGCTGAAGACCAAGAACGGACAATTATAAAGACCCATCGTAATCCCTCCTTGCCTCCAGTGACACAGCACTGGTGTATGAATGTGTGTGATTGATGCTCTGGTGAATGTCTGATGTTTATTTGGTAAAATAAACATCAGACATTCAAATTAATTTGGTGTTTATTTGAAAAAAACATGCAAAGCAGTCAGGGTATCTGTGAGTGGCTTGAAATCTCACTCCAAACTCAGATCAAACTTGAAAGTACTGATTATAATTTTTGATCAGATTCAAACTATCTATCCATCCATCCATCCAGTCCCTAGACTCTTGCTCTTCCAGGGGAATACAGAGGTGTTCCCGGCTCGACTATTGGCCAAATTCTCCTCTCCAGTACCCAGGCATAGACTTTCCCTGGGAGGCTGAGAAGTGTGTTCTCCCTGTAGCTGGAACACACCCTCCACCACCTCGGTCTGTCAGTCCAGAGGTACTGTCCCCAACAGTCCACGCAATGTTGCAGAGGCATGTTATCTAAGACAGCCTCTCAACCAGAGACATGAGGTACTCAGGGCGGATCTCTGAAATGTTTAATAAATCAGAAACAATTCAAGTCATTCTTCTAGGATTGGGATGGGACGAGTTCATTTTTTGTGGGAGTGGGTTGGAAATCCACTCCTGTGGAAAGATCTTCTAATTCACGAACCATTGCATGTAAGAGACACTTCTCTAGTCTCTGTTGAAGTTCTTCATAAACCAAAAATGAGAGACTCTTGTTGAGCGTCTCGTCCAACAGCGCATGGAGTGGGCAGGGTTTTCATCTCCGCTGTGAGTTTGCTTTTGCGTAGGAAGCTCCAGAGTATGCCTTCTCTCAGAAGCCTCCTCCGGCTCCCCTCCTTTCTCCTCAGAGCAGTGTTAAGAGCTTTGGGACAACATTAAAGATGACACACAGAGAATAACTTCTGCAGCCTTGGAATTATGGCAAACAGAGGACTTACATTTGGGGAGGTTGTGAATATTGGAACACGCCTTCAACAGTAGGTGATTACAAGATGACATTGAGAAACATTCTATACTTTAAGGATGGCGCAAGCTCATTGCTCCCTGTTCTGCAAAATGTGTCTCACCCCAGGGTGATTACATCTGGGCTTTTCTGACTCCTACATCAGAGGATATTATTAAAATGAGCAGAGAGGGTAGTATCTGAACTGCTCCAGGGTGGACTTTTCAAATGCGTTGTTCAGTAAACACGCCCCTCATCTCAGATCTCATCATTTTAATTATGAGCACATTTTTATCTTTGTCTCATAAATTTTTCCAGTTCTGTTAACAAAAAAACTGTGTATTCTCAAACATATCACTATATACTTCATATTTGTTTAAATTAGGGCTGGGACACGATAAAAAATATTCATCTAATTAATTAGAGGCTTTGTAATTAATTAATCAAAATTAATCACATTTTAATTGCATATAAATATTTGACCTGAGAACAGTGAGAAGTAATTTTTCACATGGATTTTTAGTATACCATTGAATAATGACTGAATACATAAGCTTAATCAACAAAATATTGTTTATTAATTTCAGTCCAGCAGACCAGTGCAATGTTTGCCATTAAGTGTAGCAGTGTAGTTACCCTGGTCCTTGTAACTTTACTCGGAGTTGGGCTAAGATAACACGCAAAGTTATTCAAATAAGTATAACATACAGTGGTAAAGCCAGAAGCCTACTTATTCATGTGCTTTACTCAAATGCTATTCTAAACTATTAGAATACTACTATATTCTGAACTATTCCTTACAAAACATATTTTTACACTCAATTAAAAATGCATACATGGCCTCGGTGAACTTTATTTTCACTCATGACATGGTGTTTTTCTCATTTAAGGCCATTTTAAAACACTCAGCAGAAGTTTAAGGAACAAGTTAGGGTTTGTTAATAAATGGTACAACATCAGAAATAAAGATAAAAAAAACATTTTATTTATATATTATTATTAATTATTTTATAACAATTTATTGTGTTCAAGACCTGGTCGATTCTACCTTCAGCAGTTAATTGGTGAGAGTAAGTTTTTATAAAATCAAATTAATGTGTAAACCACTGTGGAGCAGTTACATGCAGATTAGACCTGTGTCATTGTGACGAAGAAGTACCTGGAGCAGCTTCACCTGCAGCTTCCTGAAAATAAAGCTCATGTCTGCCACACCTCAGGATCTGTGTTTTATACTTCATCTTCAGAACTAGACACTTAATAGAAACAGACACACTATATCAGCTTCTACAAGTCCTAATATTTACTCTTCATAATGGCTCTGCACTCTTCATAAACTAGACATTGTCTACGTAATTTCACATGAATATATAAATGTATGAGCGCAATGGCTCAGTGGTCGTCCTTCAACCGGAAGGTTGGCGGTTCGAATCCCGATCTCGATCCTTGGGCAAGACACTTAACACACCTTGCCTCCAGTGGTGTAAAATGTAACACTGGTGACTGGACGCTTAATGTAAGTCATTTTGGACAAAAGTGTCAACTAAATGACTAAATGTAAATGTAAGGTGAAGATGAGCTGTAATTCCAAAAGACTTTATTAATTCTGAGATCAACTGATAAGAGAACTAAGCTTATATCTCTAGAGATGCTTTTGCTTTAACCTTCTCTTAATAAACTGGGCTGAAATAGTTTAAAAAAAAGTTTAAACTACACAGTGCAACAGGTTCAAACACCAGGCTCCATGGCAACATAATGAATGTAGATAATGATTAAGACTGGGGAATGTAGATTCGAAATATGTTTAATAGAGTACAAAAACATACAAATGCAGGTGGTGCTTAGTAGACAGTGCAGTTAGCGGATGAACGCTGTGTGCATATGAAGTCATTGGTCAACTCCCTGTATCCTCGGGCCTCCGTCAGACCACTCCCTGTCAGAGTGAAGGCAGTGGTCAGTCAAACACAGAGGGAAGTTCAGTCAGCATGTTCGGCTGCTCTCACCTTCCATCAGGTTGTACAGGTTACAGTAGTTGGTGCCGTGGTCTTTGATGGCGTACCAGGTCTGAGAGATGGACATCGCCTAAAGACATGACACCCACAGTATTAATGACTAAGCTTGATATTATTTAAAGAAATTAGCCAAAATCAACACTTTAGTTGACCCTACACTTGATTTATTGTATCTACCTCATTAAGCACAATGTATCAAGTGTAGTGTCAACTAAAGTGTGACACATTGTATAAAGAACTGTAATAACATGTAACTACAGAGTACATGCATAATGGAATTATGTGTACTTGCATTCAGACAAGACAACTGAAAGAGTTTTGTATCTGCCTTCTTTGTCTTTTAATTTTTTTCAATTTTTCTTATATTTCTTATTCTAAATCTTATCTTTGTTTTTTAATTACCGTATTTTTCGCACCATAAGACGCACTTTTTCTTCACCAAATAGTGGGAGGAAAAGTGCCTGCATCTTATGGTCAGAATACCATATATTACGGTATTCGGACCATATCTTATTCCCTCACCCGCTGCTGCCGCTCTGCAACTCGACTCATGGTCCGAGTTGCGGAGCGGCAGCGGGTCCTCCGGGACCTTCCGTGTCCCTGGAAACTGCATCATCCCTCCCCCGCCCCGTGTCCAGGCTTCTCAGTAGTCCACTGAGATACTGGCAGAGTGGCAGCGAAAGTAGAGGTTTTGTAATGGATTGAGTGAATGAAGGTGTGTCTAAATGGGGCGCAGTGGTAGAGCGGTCGTCCTAAAACCGGAAAGTTGGCGGTGTCGCCTTGCCTTACCGTAGTGGTAGAGCGGCAGCGAGTCCTCCCTCACCTTCCTTACGGAAGCCGATGTGTGCAGGAAGGCGCAATGCTGCTGTACTGTGTCACCGTATGCTATTGGAGGATAGCATGTAGTAGGCGGTGTTACAGTACACAGCAGTGCGCATGCCCTTCACTCCAGTCATATAATTCAAATATTATTCCGTTATACTTTATTAAATATTTTATTACACTATTTGGTTCAGAATATTTTTTTTCCTATTTTTCTCCTCTAAAAACCAAGTGCGTCTTATGGTCGGGTGCGTCTTATGGTCCGAAAAATACGGTATGTCCATGTTCAGACTCAAATTGTAATTTTTCAACCATATATGTTCCATATTGTTACTCACAGAAACATGGCAGCTGGTGAAGAAGTGGTAG
This sequence comes from Perccottus glenii, assembly GCA_024416835.2. Lineage (NCBI taxonomy): Eukaryota > Metazoa > Chordata > Actinopteri > Gobiiformes > Odontobutidae > Perccottus > Perccottus glenii. The sequence goes on from CM044558.2 coordinate 7,226,834, forward strand.
GGGAGCAGCCGGATGTGGATGTTGTCCACATGTCTCCTGAAGGGAGTGGTGTGCTTTGCCTCGATAAAGTGGACAGAGGCAGACTGCAGCTGCATAGAAAAAGTCATGATTAGTATATTGATTCAAATACGAGAGGCCACTAACCTCTCCTGACCTACTCCCAACCAACAATCGGATGGTCGGGTGAAATTCTGACATCGGGTTGTATAGTGTGTGTAGAGTACATTTGTAATTGTGAGCTACGGCTTTCTTTGGAACAATCTAAAATCACACATTGTATGCTTGGCTTAATGAGGCCTATTTCTGTCTTGTACTCCACAGTCCAGGTCATAAATATTGTCTATTACTATGTCAGCCATAATTGCTACATTAGCTGATGCTATTTTGAACGTCTTTAGTGGATAGTTTCATGTTTGGGCCACAATTGCTGCCACAATTTGCCGGAGACACAGACAGTAATTCATTTTCACCAAGATCCAGTCTCTCTCCACAAAGCCGTGCACACTAACTGAATTCCCTTCCACAAACCTTATACAGACAGCGCTGTCCTCCCGTCATGCAGCTGCTCATGGTCCTCCACTTCAGAATCTGCGAAACCAGAGCCTGGTACACTTCTGTGCAACTTATCCCAAAGTACCTGCAGAAAAAACAAACACAACGCTCATGTTATATTAATGTAACTACTAAAAAAATATATAATAATAATAATATCAAAAATCCATTTAGGACAGTTTGTCTGTTCTGTGTTCTGTATTGTGTTTTCCTCTGTCTGAGTCTGGCGGAATACTTCTGGACAGTCATGTTAAACTGATTAGAGCTAATGAGATAATCATGTTACAAAAATACTTTCAAGTGAATATAGGGCTTTTATCATTCAAAACATCAGAAGCAGAAGATATTCAGAATATTGCAAGTTATGTTGTCATTCACTTTTGAACTAGATTGCATAGTCTGTGTTTTCTAGCTCTTATGCAGGGCTACGTTGCAGGAATGTAATGTGTACACAGTATACTTGGCTTACCCTACACCAGTTACTTGAAATACGTGATGCATTTTCAATTTATAACTTTAGATGTACAAATAGCTTTAACAAAGCAGCAGTAATTATTATTTATGAACATTTTTGCCACATATAAAACATTTTAATACCAGACTTCAATTCACTTTTATGATTTATGACAAATACTAGTAAAGGCACAGTTCAACTGGTACAAAAACAAACCTCTCCATTACTGTAAAACCTAGCAAAACACAAAAATGTACACATTTTAAATACACTAACAGCATACAGTCCACATACCATTCCACTTTGCACTGTGCATGCAGGGGTCCAGAGCTGCACAGGTCTGAGGTCACCAGGAGAAGAGCCAGAAGCCAGTGGGCTCGCTCCATTATTCTCCTCGAGTCCACGAGGAGAAACGATTCAACAATGGATCCTCTGAGAAAAACACGTTAAAGAATATCACAGGACGGTCATGTGCACAGAATAAAGGAAGCCGCCTAAATTAGATGGACTTCAGATGAATGAGCAGAGTGCTTCTGTTTGATATGAGGGACCTCTGGTGGTGGGATGCAGTAACAGCCGGACAGCAGACTCTTTCCACAGTACACATGTATACCTAGAGTTTTCACTGAACCTCTACTGTCTATGTTACTAAATTATTATAGAATTCTATTCAAATTTGCACAATTCATACACTAGGTAACTTACAGTGCTTAACAGAAATTAAAGACAAAACAATAGCACATAATCAGAATTTACAAATAGAAAAGTAAAATGAAGAAACACTTTGCACCTGAATGGAGCAGTGTCACTAATGACTCTCCTGAGCCTTAACGACTCTCACATCAGGAGTCACACTTCCCTTTCAGAGCCAACAACTATGAGACCAGAACAGCCTGGTCCATCAAGTTTAGTTTCAGGGGAAACTCCTTCCTCTAGAGATATAAGCTCAGCTCTCTTACCAGTTGATCTCAGAATTGATAAAGTCTCGGAATTAGAAACAAAACGTATTCACCTTGAAAACTGAGTTCAGATGCTTTTACTTCAACCTTTTTTTCAAGATGTCCTGGATGATTGAGAACCTTCACAGACATGAAATAAAGAATTACATTTTAAATCTAACTCTACTGTCACTGAAGCTCAAATCTTCTTACTTAAAACATTGCAGTCAGGTAAAGCACTGGGGCTGGACGGCTTGACTTAAATTGATTGTGAAGTATATAAGGAATTCCACTATGTCCTGTTAGACCATTTTCTGGCAATGTTAAAACATTCTTTTATATTCTGTGCTCTCCCTCAGTCACTAAGGGAGGCAGACATCACACTCATCTTGCAAAATCAAGATCTTAAATTACTATCCTTACCACATGCTCCACATTTAACAATTTTATAAGGTCTAACCTGTTTTTACGAATTGTTCTATATCTGCTCACTTTACTTTGGCAGTAGAGTCTCAGGCTGAGGCCATTTACCAAAACTCAGAAATAATTTAGAGATAAACCACTACTATCCATATTCTAAATTGGTCATTGGTTGTTGCTTCATCTGCTCATAACGTTGATCATCATCATACCTCCCTGGAACCAGAACTCTACTAAGGCTAAGATACAGTTGCACTCCTTAATATTTTATGTTGGTATATTTTCAGACTACAAAGTTGCAAACTTGCAATGCCAGTGGATAGCCTCAGAGACTGAACTAATAGAAGCTTAATATCCATTCCAGATTACAGATACTGTCAGGTGGGGTTTTGTCTATCTTGGTTAAGATGAACATGCTGTTTAGATTATTACCCCTTACAAATTATCACTTTGTTACTGTCAGACAGTAACAAAGTGATAATTTCCTTGAACCGCAACCTTATCGTGGTGGAGGGGTTCGAGTGCCCGAATGATCCTAGGAGCTATGTTGTCAGGGGCTATATGCCCCTGGTAGGGTCTCCCAAGGCAAACAGGTCCTAGGTGACGGGCCAGACAAAGAGCGGTTCAGAACCCTTTATGGAGATAAAAGCATCAAGGACCGTGACGTCGCCCGGTATGGCACAACCGGGGCCCCACCCTGGAGCCAGGCCCGGGGTTGGGGCTCGCATGCGAGCGTCTGCTGGCCGGGTCTTTCCCCACGGGGCCCGGCCGGGCTCAGCCCGAAGGCCCGAAAGCGAGAGGCGGCGGGCTGGTGTGGGCTTGCTCATAGCCCCCCAGCTTAGCCGCCATGTGTTGGAGTTCACCCCGGTGAACGAGAGGGTCGCTTCCCTGCGCCGGGTCGGGATAGGTCTCTCACTGTTGTTTGTGTTTACGGGCCAAATAGCAGTGCAGAGTACCCGGCCTTCTTGGAGTCTCTGGGAGGGGTGCTGGAAAGTGCTCCGACCGGGGACTCCATCGTTCTACTGGGGGACTTCAACGCTCACGTGGGCAGCGACAGTGACACCTGGAGGGGCGTAATTGGGAGGAACGGCCCCCCGGATCTGAACCCGAGTGGTGTTCTGTTATTGGACTTCTGTGCTTGCAACAGTTTGTCCATAACGAACACCATGTTCAAGCATAAGGGTGTCCATCAGTGCACGTGGACCAGGACACCCTAGGTCGGAGATCGATAATCGACTTTGTAGTTGTTTCATCTGACCTCCGGCCGTAGGTCTTGGACAATCGGGTGAAGAGAGGGGCGGAGCTGTCAACTGATCACCACCTGGTGGTGAGTTGGATCCGATGGCAGGGGAGAAAGCTGGACAGACTCGGCAGGCCCAAACGTACTGTGAGGGTCTGTTGGGAACGTTGGCAGAGCCCCTGTCAGAAAGACCTTTAACTCCCACCTCCGGCAGAGCTTCGACCAGATCCCGAGGGAGGTTGGAGACATAGAGTCCGAGTGGACCATGTTCTCCACCTCCATTGTCGATGCGGCCACTCGAAGCTGTGGCCGTAAAGTCTCCGGTGCCTGTCATGGCGGCAACCCCCGAACCCGGGGGTGGACACCGGAAGTGAGGGATGCCGTCAAGCTGAAGAAGGAGACCTACCGAGCCTGGTTGGCCCGTGGGACTCCTGAGGCAGCTGATAGGTACCGGCAGGCCAAGCGGACTGCAGCCCGAGTGGTCTACAGTCTGTTCTACTGCACATCTATAGTCTGTTCTACTGCACATATACAATGTTCTACTGCACATCTACAGTCTGTTCTACTGCACATATACAATGTTCTACTGTACATGTACAGCCTGTTCTACTGCACATTTACAGTTTTCTACTGCACATCTACAGTCTGTTCTACTGCACATGTACAATGTTTTTCTGAACATCTACAGTGTTCTACAGCACATCTACAATGTTCTACTGCACAAATACAGTCTGTTCCACTGCACATCTACAATGTTTTTCTGAACATCTACAGTGTTCTACAGCACATCTACAATGTTCTACTGCACATCTACAATGTTCTACTGCACATCTACGATGTTCTACTGTACATCTACAGTCTGTTCTACTGCACATCTACAATGTTTTACTGCACATCTACAGTCTGTACTACTGCACATCTGCAGTGTTCAACTGCACATATACAGTCTGTTCTACTGCACGTCTACAATGTTTTACTGCACATCTACAGTCTGTACTACTGCACATCTGCAGTGTTCTACTGCACATCTACAATGTTCTACTGCACATCTACAGTTTGTTCTACTGGACATCTACAATGTTTTACTGCACATCTACAGTCTGTACTACTGCACATCTGCAGTGTTCTACTGCACATATACAATGTTCTTCTGCACATCTACAGTGTTCTACAGCACATCTACAATGTTCTACTGTACATCTACAGTGTTCTACTGCACATCTACAATGTTCTACTGTACATCTACAGTGTTCTACTGCACATCTACAATGTTCTACTGCACATCTATAGTCTGTTCTACTCTAGACCTTTAACTCCCACCTCCGGCAGAGCTTCGACCAGATCCCGAGGGAGGTTGGAGACATTGAGTCCGAGTGGACCATGTTCTCCACCTCCATTGTCGATGCGCGCCACCGCTGTGGCCGCAAAGTCTCCTGTGCCTGTCATGGCGGCAACCCCGAACCCGGGTGGACACCGAAGTGAGGGATGCCGCTGAAGAAGGAGACCTACCGAGCCTGGTTGGCCCGTGGGACTCCTGAGGCAGCTGATAGGTACCGGCAGGCCAAGCGGACTGCAGCCCGAGTGGTCGTGGAGGCTAAAACTCGGGTCTGGGAGGAGTTCGGTGAGGCCATGGAGAAAGACTATCGGTCGACCAAGAAATTCTGGCAAACCGTCCGGCGCTCAGGAGGGGGAAGCAGTGCCCTGCCAACACTGTTTACAGTGGAGGTGGGAACCTGCTGACTTCAACTGGGGATATTGTTGACGGTGGAAGGAATACGCCGAGGATCTCTCTCAACCCCACCGACACGCCTTCCACTGAGGAAGCAGAGGCCGAGGGCTCGAGGTAGACTGCGCCCATCACCCGGCCAGAAGTCACTGAGGTAGTCAGGAAGCTCCTCAGTGGCAAGGCAACCGGGTGGATGAGATACGCCCTGAGACCTCAAGTCTCTGGATGTTGTAGGGCTGTCTTGGTTGACACGCCTTTGCACATCACGTGGCGGTCGGGGACAGTACCTCTGGACTGGCAGACCGGGGTGGTGGTCCTCTTTCAAGAAGGGGACCGGAGGGTGTGTTCAACTACAGAGGATCACACTCCTCAGCCTCCCGGGAAAGTCTATGCCAGGGTACTGGAGAGGAGAATGCGACCGATAGTTGAACCTCGGATTCAGGAGGAACAATGCGGTTTCGTCCTGGTCGTGGAACACTGGACCAGCTCTATACCCTCTCCAGGGTGCTGGAGGGTTTATGGGAGATTGCCCAACCAGTCCACATGTGTTTTGTGGATCTGGAGAAGGCATTCGACTGTGTCCTCGTGGCGCCCTGTGGGGGGTGCTCTGGGAGTATGGGGTCCGGGGCCCTTTGCTAAGGGCTGTCCGGTCCCTGTATGACCGAGCAGGAGCTTGGTTCGCATTGCCGGCAGTAAGTCAGACCTGTTCCCAGTGCACGTTGGACTCGGCAGGGCTGCCCTTTGTCACCGGTCCTGTTCATTATCTTTATGGACAGGATTTCTAGGCACAGCCAGGGGCCGGAGGGAGTCTGGTTTGGTGACCACAGGATCTCGTCTCTGCTTTTTGCAGATGATGTTGTCCTGTTGGCTCCATCAAGCCAGGACCTTCAGTGTGCACTGGGACGGTTTGCAGCCGAGTGTGAAGCGGCTGGGATGAGGATCAGCACCTCCAAGTCTGAGACCATGGTTCTCAGTCGGAAAAGGGTGGCTTGTCCTTCAGGTTGGCAGAGATCCTGCCTCAAGTGGAGAGTTCAAGTATCTTGGGGTCTTTTTCACGAGTGAGGGAAGGAGGAGAACGTGAGATTGACAGGACGGATCGGTGCAGCTTCTGCAGTGATGCGGTCGATGTACCTGTCTGTCGTGGTGAAGAAAGAGCTGAGCTGTAAGGCAAAGCTCTCGATTTACCGGTCAATCTACGTTCCTACTCTCACCTATGGTCATGAGCTTTGGGTCATGACCGAAAGAACAAGATCCCGGATACAAGCGGCCGAAATGGGCTTTCTCCGCAGGGTGGCGGGGCGCTCCCTTAGAGATAAGGTGAGGAGCTCGGTCACTCGGGAGGAGCTCAAAGTAGAGCCGCTGCTCCTCCACATCGAGAGGAGCCAGCTGAGGTGGCTCGGGCATCTGTTTCGGATGCCTCCTGGACGCCTCCCTAGGGAGGTGTTTCGGGCATGTCCCACCGGGAGGAGACCCCGGGGAAGACCTAGGACACGCTGGAGGGACTATGTCTCTCGGCTGGCCTGGGAACGCCTCGGTATCCCCCCGGAAGAGCTGGAGGAAGTGTCCGGGGAAAGGGAAGTCTGGGCGTCTCTGCTTAGACTGCTTGCCCCGCGACCCGGCCCCGGATAAGCTGTAGAAGATGGATGGATGGATGGATGGATACTGTCAGACAAGGTGCTGAAGAATCAAATCAGATTTGTTCCAAAATGATCAAACAATACTTTTTGAGAAATGCAAAATAAAAAGAATGAGACACACAAAAACGTTTGACTGGAGCAAATGAAAAATTATTTCAAGATAAAAAAAATTCAAATATATGTATTTAGTATTTATTTGTATTAAAGTATTAATTATTCTTTTTTTATGTATGTGTACAATGTACTTGACACTTGTTTCTCAGTATTAAAGATAATCGTTAAGCTAAGCTAGGATTTGATATGCCCTGTACCAACTGCTTTTTGCACATTTTGGCTATCTGTACTGGATGAAACAGTTGTGTAGATCAAAAGACAACTACATATGTAGTTAAGACTTTGAGAATCACCGTTGACTGCACATCTACAGTCTGTTGTACTGCACATCTACAGTCTGTTGTACTGTGTGTCTACAGGGTTCTACTGCACATCTACAGTCTGTTGTACTGTGTGTCTACAGGGTTCTACTGCACATCTACAGTCTGTTCTACTGCACATCTACAGTCTGTTCTACTGCACATCTACAGTCTGTTCTATTGCACATCTACAATCTGTTGTACTGTGTGTCTACAGGGTTCTACTGCACATCTACAATGTTTTAGTATACATCTAGGGTGCAGTGGCTCAGTGGTAAGAGCGGTCGTCCTTTAACTAGAAGGTAGGCAGTTCAAATCCCGCTCTCCCTACAGTTTATACTGACGTTGTGTCCTTGGGCAAGACACTTAACCCACCTTGACTACAGTGGTGTTCCAGCTGTAACACTGGTGAATGGAACCTTAATGTAAGTCGTTTTAAATGAAATCATCAACCATAAATGTAACACTGGTGAATGTAAGTCGCTTTGGATAAAAGCGTCTGCTAAATGACTAAATGTAAATGTAAATCTACAGTCTGTTCTACTGCACATCTACAGTGTTCTACTGCACATCTACAATGTTCTACTGCACATCTACAGTGTTCTACTGCACATCTATAGTCTGTTCTACTGCACATATACAATGTTCTACTGCACATCTACAGTCTGTTCTACTGCACATATACAATGTTCTACTGTACATCTACAGTCTGTTCTACTGCACATCTATAGTATGTTCTACTGCACATATACAATGTTCTACTGCACATCTACAGTCTGTTCTACTGCACATATACAATGTTCTACTGTACATCTACAGCCTGTTCTACTGCACATTTACAGTTTTCTACTGCACATCTACAGTCTGTTCTACTGCACATGTACAATGTTTTTCTGAACATCTACAGTGTTCTACAGCACATCTACAATGTTCTACTGCACAAATACAGTCTGTTCCACTGCACATCTACAATGTTTTTCTGAACATCTACAGTGTTCTACAGCACATCTACAATGTTCTACTGCACATCCAGGGCCGCGGGAAGTAATTTTGAACAGGGGGTGCTGTGAATTTTTTTTTTTTTGACAAAAAACCTATGAGCCTACGAAACGAAATAATTACTTTCATTACAATTTCAGATAGTCTATACATACACACAACTTATTTAGATACAACAAATAATTACAACAAAATATAATATTAATCAAACTTCACAATAACGCTAAAACAATGCAATGGATTTGGTCAGCATGCTTGAGTCACAGCACGTTTATGTCACACGCAACTCTATTAACTCCAAAATCTTTTTACGCACACCACAAGGAAATAATCTCTGACTATTTAAGCAATTTGTTTATTGAACAGTTCTCCACATCCATTACGCAAAGAACACACGCACAGTATAAAGCTTTCTGTCTCCATCTCCAACCTTTTTACACAAACCACAAGGAAATAATCTCCGACTACTTAAACGTTATTTAACACAACCATTACGCAAAGAACACACGAACGAAATAATACTCTCCATCTCCATCCCCACCACCTTACAAAAATACTATAGTACACTAATTACAATTGCTTGGTCAAAGCTGATCCCACACTTGTTGCCAAAAAAAATAAAATGTTACAAGCGCGGCAGCACCATGCTCTTACCTGAGCTACATGCAGGCGGGGTGCACTCGTTACAGGTGTCCAAATGTCGAGGTGCGCTCTGGGGTCGTGGAGATAAAGTCTCTCATGAGGGGACGAATGTCCAGGGAGTTCAGAATGTCTGTGTTTGTATGCATCAGCGAAAGGTGTGTGAGTCTTTTCTGAGTCATGGTGCTGCGTACCCATGTCTTTAAAAAACGCAAGGCGGAGAAAGTGCGTTTGGATGAGGCCACGGAGATGGGTAGGCACAGACATAACTCTATCAGTTTTTCTATTTCTGAAAACATGGCTCTTGTTTGTGGCTGGAGCTTTATAAAACATGAGGCTACATCTTGGACTGTGACACACATAAACCCTCTGTCTTTGTGACATCGGCAAGCTGCTTGGCGATGCTTGGCCTAAGCATTTTGAGCTGGAGTTCAAGGCGGTCTGTATCGAGCTCCTCCGGGAGCTGAAGGGCCTCCAGATCAACGCTTCTTCCCTCTGCTGCTTTGATAACAGCCCTCTCTCGCTTTGCGGCAAGCTTCATACTGGACTGATCAAATCTTCTGTCCAGCTCCGCCGATACCACATCAATAGCCTCGAAAAAGTCGCCAATCCACTGTTTGTGCGCCATGCGCGACTGCCTCCGGCTCTCTAGTTTGAAGGCGAGCTGGGGTTTACTCACTCTAGGGGTGGTGCTGTCTGGCATTTTCAGGAGGTTTGTGATGCGCGGGTTTCAACCTTGCGGATCAGCTCGTCCACAACTGCATCATCCCGAGTGTGTCTATTTGTTCTTTCAGCACACCTATGCATTCCAGTGCACCTTGTGCACTTGCTGTGGCACTCTGTAAGCTTGTGGCAACTGCTTCACAGGGTTCAAACAGGACATGGCAGCATAAAAGACCAAAATATGTTCTCCTTTTAAAGCCTGTTTGTAGAGTCCCCAATCTTTGCTCTGCTGTCCCCTGACACTCTTGTCATCCTTCAGCTCGTGCAGTGTAGTCAGGAGGCGGGGTAAGCTGCAGTGACGGTTAATGGACATGTCACGGATACACCACCTTGTCGGGCAAAGGCCTAAGATGTTGACAGAAACCTCATCACAGCCAAAAAACGACTGGTAGAGCTGTTTTCGCTTTGATGACTCCCTAATCACAGATGAGACACCCTGAACAAAGTTTAAAGTATCGCCACAAGACTCACTTCACGCGGCTTCTTGAAGAATCAAATCCAGTGAGTGGTTGCTGCAATGCACATAAAGTGAGTGCGGGTTTAACTCTTTAAGCCGAGCCTGCACGCCTGAAAAACACCCTGACATATTAGCTGCTCCATCAAAACAAAACCCTGATATCCCCATTGAACCCGATGCGTTCAATGGGGATATTTAGTCTTAAAAAAATATCCTTAATGCAACTGAAAAGAGTTTCTCCAGTGCTGTCTCGGGCGTTATAAAATCCCAAAAACAGTGTGAGGCTCCAAGCTGCTGTCAACATATTTTAGACAGCAGGAGAACTGCTCAGTGGTGCTAATGTCAGTTGTACCGTCAGCTGTGAGGCCATAAAATCGGCAATGCGATGAGCGGGCAACAATTTCCCTCTGGATTGCATGAGCAAACTTTTCAATTATTTCATTTTGTATAGTGTCCGACATCCAGTTGTCTCTTCCTTCTATCCACTTTCTTTCTTCAGGAGATCATAGATGCGCTCCAGCATCAATTCATACAGTATTCCCTTCGCGTATGTGTCGCCCCTGAAGGCAATTCCCTACTGCCAAGGAATCTGATGGTCCTGAAGAGAAGCTCCAAACAGTGTCGGGCAGTAGTCTGCTTTCTGGCATGAGCGCAGGATAAGCGAGCATCGATGGGGACATCATCCAAAGCGCCAACTTTTGTATTGACTCGCTGTGTAACTCTGATCTCTCATGCTCGTTAAATTTTTCAGTGGCTTTACGCCAATTTGAAAAGCCGGCATTCACGAAAGGGTTGTCTTTTTAAATTTGTCTCTAGGTATGACTTTTTCGACTGCTTTCAGGCAAACAAAACACAAATATATGATCAGTCTCTTCACATAATGCAGCCACTGCCATCTAGCAAACAAAGCCGGTGCCACAGAACGTGAGAACGTTTCATTACCACAGCGCCGTGCGGGAAATTTGAAACTGGATGTTGGCTGGAAGGGCTCGTCTAATCCAATCAAGCTAGGTTGGGTTGCGGGTGCTAGGGCTGGGCCTGCCGGTTCAACTGCAGGCAGAGGCAGGCGGACAGACTCCGTTGTCATGGTTGCGGTATTAGATTTCTTCACTGGTGGTTTTCCAAAAAAATCCAAAATCCGTTTCTGTGACATATTTATTCCTCGTTTCTGTCATTAAACTATGTAAATTTACTAGTCAGCTACTTACATCGCTCGCATGGAAAGAGCGGGAAACCTCTTTACTCAGCGACCAAACCTGCCTGCCTGACGTTCAGTGATGCCAGTAACGCGTTACTTAGTAACGCGTTACTCTATTCTGACCACTTTTTTCAGTAACGAGTAATCTAACGCATTACTATTTCCAAACCAGTAATCAGATTAAAGTTACTTAACCAAGTCACCAAGTGCGTTACTATTTTTGTAATTTTTTGTCAAGAAAGACTATTTTATTTTTTATTAAAACAAGTATTTATGTTAAGTCAAGAAAGACTGCCTTTATTTTTTATTAAAACAAGTATTTATGTTAAGTCAAGAGAGACTGCCTTTATTTTTTGTTAAAACATGTATTTTTTCAGGAAATAGTTTTTAAATTTAACTTTAATTGTCAGGAGATAGATTGTTGATGTTACTGTTAAAAATACACTTCAAATAAAGTGATTGTTGGCAAAACCAGTTGTCATTTTTATGTTGTCGGCAGCTGCTGAATGTAACTAATAAAGTAACTTGTAAAGTAACTCAGTTACTTTAAAAATCAAGTAATCTGTAAAGTAACTAAGTTACTTTTTCAATCAAGTAATCTGTAAAGTAACTAAGTTACTTTTTCAAAGTAACTGTGGCAACACTGCTGACGTTGACAACGTAACTTCCGAACCTGTGTTGATTAGGCCTCAAAATATGAAATTAAAATCCAAAATATACCTAATAGCCTACGTGTGTCAAAATCATTTTCTAAAATATTCGTAAGGAATTTATAAATTGTGCAAAATATTTTAATAGGCATACTTTTTTTTTATCTCCCTCTCGTCACTAGGGGGTGCTGCAGCACCATGTGCACATCTACAATGTTCTACTGCACGTCTACAATGTTCTACTGCACATCTACAGTCTGTTCTATGGCACATCTACAGTGTTCTACTGCACATCTACAGTGTTCTACTGCACATCTACAATGTTCTACTGTACATGTACAGTCTGTTCTACTACACATCTACAATGTTCTACTGCACATCTACAGTCTGTTCTACTGCACATCTACAATGTTCTACTGCACATCTACAATGTTCTACTGCACATCTACAGTCTGTTCTACTGCACATGTACAGTCTGTTGTACTGTGTGTCTACAGGGTTCTACTGCACATCTACAATGTTTTAGTATACATCTAGGGTGCAGTGGCTCAGTGGTAAGAGCGGCCGTCCTTCAACTGGAAGGTAGGCAGTTTGAATCCCACTCTCCCTACAGTTTATACTGACGTTGTGTCCTTGGGCAAGACACTTAACCCACCTTGACTACAGTGGTGTTCCAGCTGTAACACATCTAATGGTTTTAAACTGCACATCTACAGTTTGTTCTACTGCACATCTACATGTTTACTGCACATCTACAGTGTTCTACTGCACATACAGTCTGTTCTATTGCACAACTACAGTGTTCTACTGCACATCTACAGTCTGTTCTACTGCACATCTACAGTGTTCTACTGCACATATACAGTCTGTTCTACTGCACATCTACAGGGTTCTACTGTACATCTACAGTCTGTTCTACTGCACATCCACAAGTTTCTACTGCACATATACAGTCTGTTCTACTGGACATCTACAATTTTTTACTGCACATCTACAGTCTTTTCTACTGCACATATACAGTCTGTTCTACTGCACATCTACAGTTTTCTACTGCACATCTACAGTCTGTTCCCCTGCACAACTACAATGTTTTTCAGCACATCTACAGTGTTCTACTGCATATCTACAGTGTTCTACTGCACATCTACAGGTTTCTACTGCACATCTACAGTCTGGTCAACTGCACATCTACAGTGTTCTACTGTAAATCTACAGTCTGTTCTACTGCACATCTACAGTTTTCTACTGCACATCTAAAGTCTGGTCTACTGCACATCTACAGTTTTCTACTGCACATCTACAGTCTGGTCTACTGCACATCTACAGTCTGTTCTACTGCACATCTACAGTGTTCTACTGTAAATCTACAGTCTGTTCTACTGCACATCTACAGTTTTCTACTGCACATCTAAAGTCTGGTCTACTGCACATCTACAGTTTTCTACTGCACATCTACAGTCTGGTCTACTGCACATCTACAGTCTGGTCTACTGTACATCTACAGTCTGTTCTACTGCACATCTACAGGTTTCTACTGCACATCTACAGTCTGGTCAACTGCACATCTACAGTGTTCTACTGTAAATCTGCAGTCTGTTCTACTGCACATCTACAGTTTTCTACTGCACATTTACAGTCTGTTCTACTACACATCTACAGTTTTCTACTGCACATCTACAGTCTGTTCTACTGCACATTTACAGTTTTCTACTGCACATCTAAAGTCTGTTCTACTGCACATATACAGTCTGTTCTAGTGCACCTCTACAGCATATCTACAGTGTTCTACTGCACATCTACAGGTTTCTACTGCACATCTACAGTCTGGTCAACTGCACATCTACAGTTTTCTACTGTAAATCTACAGTCTGTTCTATTCTACATCTACAGTTTTCTACTGCACATCTACAGTCTGTTCTACTGCACATCTACAGTCTGTTCTACTGCACATTTACAGTTTTCTACTGCACATCTACAGTCTGTTCTACTGCACATATACAGCCTGTTCTACTGCACATATACAGTCTGTTCTACTGAACATCTACAGGGTTTTACTGCACATTTACATTTTGTTCTACTGCACATCTACATTCTGTTCTACTGCACATCTACAGGCTGTTCTACTGCACATCTACAGGGTTCTACTTTACATCTACAATGTTCTACTGCACATCTACAATGTTCTACTGCACATCTACAGTCTGTTCTACTGCACATATACAGCCTGTTCTACTGCACATATACAGTCTGTTCTATTGAACATCTACAGGGTTTTACTGCACATTTACATTGTTTTCTACTGCACATCTACAGCCTGTTCTACTGCACATATACATTCTGTTCTACTGCACATCTACAGTCTGTTCTACTGCACGTCTACAGGGTTCTACTGCACATCTACAATGTTCTACTGCACATCTACAATGTTCTAATGTACATGTACAATGTTTTTCAGCACATCTACAGTGTTCTACTGCACATCTACAGTTTTCTACTGCACATCTACAGTCTGGTCTACTGCACATCTACAGTCTGTTCTACTGCACATCTACAGGTTTCTACTGCACATCTACAGTCTGGTCAACTGCACATCTACAGTGTTCTACTGTAAATCTACAGTCTGTTCTACTGCACATCTACAGTTTTCTACTGCACATCTACAGTCTGGTCTACTGCACATCTACAGTCTGTTCTACTGCACATTTACAGTTTTCTACTGCACATCTAAATTCTGTTCTACTGCACATATAGAGTCTGTTCTACTGCACATATACAGTCTGTTCTACTGCACCTCTACAGCATATCTACAGTGTTCTACTGCACATCTACAGGTTTCTGCTGCACATCTACAGTCTGGTCAACTGCACATCTACAGTGTTCTACTGTAAATCTACAGTCTGTTCTATTCTACATCTACAGTTTTCTACTGCACATATACAGTCTGTTCTACTGAACATCTACAGGGTTTTACTGCACATTTACATTTTATTCTACTGCACATCTACATTCTGTTCTACTGCATATCTACAGTGTTCTACTGCACATCTACAATGTTCTACTGTACATCTACAGTCTGTTCTACTGCACATCTACAATGTTTTACTGTACATCTACAGTCTGTACTACTGCACATCTGCAGTGTTCAACTGCACATATACAGTCTGTTCTACTGCACGTCTACAATGTTTTACTGCACATCTACAGTCTGTACTACTGCACATCTGCAGTGTTCTACTGCACATCTACAATGTTCTACTGCACATCTACAGTTTGTTCTACTGGACATCTACAATGTTTTACTGCACATCTACAGTCCGTTCCACTGCACATATACAATGTTCTTCTGCACATCTACAGTGTTCTACAGCACATCTACAATGTTCTACTGTACATCTACAGTGTTCTACTGCACATCTACAATGTTCTACTGTACATCTACAGTGTTCTACTCCACATCTACAATGTTCTACTGCACATCTACAGTCAGTTCCACTGCACATCTACAATGTTCTTCTGCACATCTACAGTGTTCTACTGCATATCCACAGCGTTCTACTGCACATCTACAATGTTCTACTGTACATCTACAGTCTGTTCCACTGCACATATACAATGTTCTACTGCACATCTACAATGTATATTTAGTATTTATTTGTATTAAAGTATTAATTATTCTTTTTTTATGTATATGTACAATGTACTTGGCACTTGTTTCTCAGTATTAAAGATAATCGTTAAGCTAAGCTAGGATTTGATATGCCCTGTACCAACTGCTTTTTGCACATTTTGGCTATCTGTACTGGCTGAAACAGTTGTGTAGATCAAAAGACAACTACATATGTAGTTAAGACTTTGAGAATCACCGTTGACTGCACATCTACAGTCTGTTGTACTGCACATCTACAGTCTGTTGTACTGTGTGTCTACAGGGTTCTACTGCACATCTACAGTCTGTTGTACTGCACATCTACAGTCTGGTCAACTACACATCTACAGTGTTCTACTGTAAATCTACAGTCTGTTCTATTCTACATCTACAGTTTTCTACTGCACATCTACAGTCTGTTGTACTGTGTGTCTACAGTCTGTTGTACTGTGTGTCTACAGGGTTCTACTGCACATCTACAGTCTGTTGTACTGCACATCTACAGTCTGTTGTACTGTGTGTCTACAGGGTTCTACTGCACATCTACAGTCTGGTCAACTACACATCTACAGTTTTCTACTGCACATCTACAGTCTGTTCTACTGCACATCTACAGTCTGTTCTACTGCACATTTACAGTTTTCTACTGCACATCTACAGTGTTCTACTGCACATATACAGCCTGTTCTACTGCACATCTACAGTCTGTTCTACTGAACATCTACAGTGTTCTACTGCACATCTACAATGTTCTACTGTACATCTACAGTCCTACTGCACATCTACAATGTTTTACTGCACATCTACAGTCTGTACTACTGCACATCTGCAGTGTTCTACTGCACATATACAGTCTGTTCTACTGCACATCTACAGTGTTCTACTGCACATCTACAGTCTCTTCTACTGCACTTAACCCACCTTGACTACAGTGGTGTTCCAGCTGTAACACTGGTGAATGGAACCTTAATGTAAGTCGTTTTAAATGAAATCATCAACCATAAATGTAACACTGGTGAATGTAAGTCGCTTTGGATAAAAGCGTCAGCTAAATGACTAAATGTAAATGTAAATCTACAGTCTGTTCTATTGCACAACTACAGTGTTCTACTGCACATATACAGTCTGTTCTACTGCACATCTACAGGGTTCTACTGTACATCTACAGTCTGTTCTACTGCACATCCACAATGTTCTACTGCACATATACAGTCTGTTCTACTGGACATCTACAATTTTTTACTGCACATCTACAGTCTGTACTACTGCACATCTGCAGTGTTCTACTGCACATCTACAGTCTTTTCTACTGCACATATACAGTCTGTTCTACTGCACATCTACAGTGTTCTACTGCACATCTACAGTCTGTTCCACTGCACATCTACAGTCTGGTCTACTGCACATCTACAGTTTTCTACTGCACATCTACAGTCTGGTCTACTGCACATCTACAGTCTGTTCTACTGCACATTTACAGTTTTCTACTGCACATCTACAGTCTGGTCTACTGCACATCTACAGTCTGTTCTACTGCACATCTACAGGTTTCTACTGCACATCTACAGTCTGGTCAACTGCACATCTACAGTGTTCTACTGTAAATCTACAGTCTGTTCTACTGCACATCTACAGTTTTCTACTGCACATCTACAGTCGGTTCTACTGCACATTTACAGTTTTCTACTGCACATCTAAAGTCTGTTCTACTGCACATATACAGTCTGTTCTACTGCACATATACAGTCTGTTCTACTGCACATATACAGCATATCTACAGTGTTCTACTGCACATCTACAGGTTTCTACTGCACATCTACAGTCTGGTCAACTGCACATCTACAGTCTGTTCTACTGCACATTTACAGTTTTCTACTGCACATCTACAGTCTGTTCTACTGCACATATACAGCCTGTTCTACTGCACATATACAGTCTGTTCTACTGAACATCTACAGGGTTTTACTGCACATTTACATTTTGTTCTACTGCACATCTACATTCTGTTCTACTGCACATCTACAGGCTGTTCTACTGCACATCTGCAGGGTTCTACTTTACATCTACAATGTTTTACTGCACATCTACAATGTTCTACTGCACATCTACAGTCTGTTCTACTGCACATAGACAGCCTGTTCTACTGCACATATACATTCTGTTCTACTGAACATCTACAGGGTTTTACTGCACATTTACATTTTGTTCTACTGCACATCTACATTCTGTTCTACTGCACATCTACAGTCTGTTCTACTGCACGTCTACAGGGTTCTACTGCACATCTACAATGTTCTACTGCACATCTACAATGTTCTACTGTACATCTACAATGTTTTTCAGCACATCTACAGTGTTCTACTGCACATCTACAGTGTTCTACTGCACATCTACAGGTTTCTACTGCACATCTACAGTCTGGTCAACTGCACATCTACAGTGTTCTACTGTAAATCTACAGTCTGTTCTACTGCACATCTACAGTTTTCTACTGCACATCTACAGTCTGTTCTACTGCACATTTACAGTTTTCTACTGCACATCTACAGTCTGGTCTACTGCACATCTACAGTCTGTTCTACTGCACATCTACAGGTTTCTACTGCACATCTACAGTCTGGTCAACTGCACATCTACAGTGTTCTACTGTAAATTTACAGTCTGTTCTACTGCACATCTACAGTTTTCTACTGCACATCTACAGTCTGTTCTACTGCACATTTACAGTTTTCTACTGCATATCTAAAGTCTGTTCTACTGCACATATACAGTCTGTTCTACTGCACATATACAGTCTGTTCTACTGCACCTCTACAGCATATCTACAGTGTTCTACTGCACATCTACAGGTTTCTACTGCACATCTACAGTCTGGTCAACTGCACATCTACAGTGTTCTACTGTAAATCTACAGTCTGTTCTATTCTACATCTACAGTTTTCTACTGCACATCTACAGTCTGTTCTACTGCACATCTACAGTCTGTTCTACTGCACATTTACAGTTTTCTACTGCACATCTACAGCCTGTTCTACTGCACATATACAGTCTGTTCTACTGAACATCTACAGGGTTTTACTGCACATTTACATTTTGTTCTACTGCACATCTACAGTCTGTTCTACTGCATATCTACAGTGTTCTACTGCACATCTACAATGTTCTACTGCACATCTACAGTCTGTTCTACTGCATATCTACAGTGTTCTACTACACATCTACAATGTTCTACTTTACATCTACAGTCTGTTCTACTGCACATCTACAATGTTTTACTGCACATCTACAGTCTGTACTACTGCACAGTGGTGGACAGTAACGAAGTAAATGTAATTCGTTACTGTACTTAAGTAGTTTTTTCCAGTATCTGTACTTTACTAAGTATTTCCATTGAAGGGATACTTTTTACTTTAACTTCACTACATTTCAAGTCAAATATCTTACTTTTTTGTACATTTTGCAATTGCAATTAGTCGTTCCTTGTGTTTCCTGTTAAATATTTTTGTAGAAAAGACCTCAGAGTGTCGTCTCAGTGGGAGTGTCAGGACCGGCTCAATAGAAGCCTCATTCTCTACAGAGCTGATAAACATGAAAATAACAAATAAAAAGAACACCTGTGATGAAGCTTTGATATTAATAATGGCTGACTCTGATTCTGAGGAGAACATCTACCTAGAGTCTGTTTCAGCCAGTGAAAGTGAGAATGGCGAGTGAGTGCGTGTGTAACTTGGACAGCGGCGCTGCTCGTGCCTTTTTCAGTGTCTCTCATAAAGTACACGCTGTTTTTCCACATTTTACCAAACATCAGTGAAAGAAACAGAGGAAACTAGTCGTGAAGGATGTTGGAAAGGGAAGCCGTGAGCGCGTAGCACCTGCAGCTTTACCTTTAGCACAGGTGATAGAAGCCGGGGCGTGTGTACTGCCGTGGCCGCGGTGACAGGGAGTTTGGGAATAATGCGGCTTCTGTTGACAGCTGTTTGGGACAAATACGTGTTGGTCATCCTGACACTTTACCCAGTCGAGGAGGGAGAGGCAGGGGTAAACATAGCCAGCGCGAATGCACTAATCAAAGCAGCGGTTGTAATAAAAGTGATGGCTGTGTGCTGTGCTTTATGAGAGGTCTCTACTACCTACTAAAACTACTAACTATGCCACATGGATGGATAAGAAAAGATAAAGCAACTTCAACCACACACATACAGTACATGTGTATATTTCTCATAACTATTTGCATACGTTTTACTAATTATGGTATATTAGAAGTTGTAGTTATTCTTTATTTCAGAAAAAGAAAAAAAAAACTATTCTAATAGTTCAAATGTTCATTAGTATGTATGTACTGAAAAAAACATAACCGCCAATAAATAATGTCATGGTATGCAAATTATATGCAAATTAGATGCTTAAAATTATTATACTTATATACTTTGGGTCATACCTGACATTTTTCTAGTTTAGATTAGGACTCTATCTCTTATCATTTTCAAACCACAGCTTTTGAAATCTACTGCACATCTACAGGGTTCTACTGTACATATACAGTCTGTTCTACTGGACATCTACAATTTTTTACTACACATCTACAGTCTGTACTACTGCACATCTGCAGTGTTCTACTGCACATCTACAGTCTGTTCTACTGCACATCTACAGTGTTTTACTGCACATCTACTGTCTGTTCTACTGAACATCTACAGGGTTTTATTGCACATTTACATTTTGTTCTACTGCACATCTACAGTCTCTTCTACTGCACATCTACAGTCTGTTCTACTGTGCAGTAGAACACTGTAGATGTGCAGAAGAACATTTTATATGTGCAGTGGAACGGACTGTAGATGTGCAGTAAAACATTGTAGATGTAAAGTAGAACCCTGTAGATGTGCAGTAGAACAAAATGTAAATGTGCAATAAAACCCTGTAGATGTTCAGTAGAACAATGTTCTACTGCACATCTACAGCCAGTTCCACTGCACATCTACAATGTTCTTCTGCACATCTACAGTGTTCTACTGCATATCCACAGTGTTCTACTGCACATCTACAATGTTCTACTGCACATCTACAGTCTGTTCCACTGCACATATACAATGTTCTACTGCACATCTACAATGTTCTTCTGCACATCTACAGTGTTCTACTGCACATCTACAGTCTGTACTACTGCACATCTGCAGTGTTCTACTGCACATCTACAGCCAGTTCCACTGCACATCTACAATGTTCTTCTGCACATCTACAATGTTCCACTGCACATCTACAATGTTTTTCTGCACATCTACAGTGTTCTACTGCACATCTACAATGTTCCACTGCACATTTAAAGTCTGTTCCACTGCACATCTACAATGTTTTTCTGCACATCTACAGTGTTCTACTTCACATCTACAGTCTGGTCAACTGCACGTCTACAGTGTTCTACCGTAAATCTACAGCCTGTTCTACTGCACAACTACTGTGTTCTACTCATAGATTGTAAAAATATGGATGTTATCCGACCATTGGTCCCCTATTACGAAAGGGCAATAAAATGGCGGTTATATCCAAGCTTTTTGGCTTTTACACCATAGTAAAACAGTAGTTTTCAGTTAGCATAAACAGACGTAAAAATCCGAACCCCCCGTCTCTTCCACTGCACATTTACAATGTTCTACTGCACATCTACAATGTTCTTCTGCACATCTACAGTGTTCTACAGCACATCTACAATGTTCCACTGCACATCTACAATGTTTTTCTGCACATCTACAGTGTTCTACTGCATATCTACAGTGTTCTACTGCACATCTACAGGTTTCTACTGCACATCTACAGTGTTCTACCGTAAATCTACAGCCTGTTCTACAACACATCTACTGTGTTCTACTCACAGATTGTAAAAATATGGATGTTATCCGACCATTGGTCCCCTATTACGAAAGGGCAATAAAATGGCGGTTATATCCAAGCTTTTTGGCTTTTACACCATAGTAAAACAGTAGTTTTCAGTTAGCATAAACAGACGTAAAAATCCGACCCCCGTCTCTTCCACTGCACATTTACAATGTTCTACTGCACATCTACAATGTTCTTCTGCACATTTACAGTGTTCTACTGCACATTTACAATGTTCTACTGCACATCTACAATGTTCTTCTGCACATCTACAGTCTGTTCCACTGCACATCTACAATGTTCTTTTGCACATCTACAGTGTTCTACAGCACATCTACAATGTTCTACTGCACATCTACAGTCTGTTACACTGCACATCTACAATGTTTTTCTGCACATCTACAGTGTTCTACAGCACATCTACAATGTTCTACTGCACATCTACAGTGTTCTACTGCACATCTACAGGTTTCTACTGCACATCTACAGTCTGGTCAACTGCACATCTACAGTGTTCTACTGTAAATCTACAGCCTGTTCTACAACACATCTACTGTGTTCTACTCATAGATTGTAAAAATATGGATGTTATCCGCCCATTGGTCCCCTATTACGAAAGGGCAATAAAATGGCGGTTATATAGAAGCTTTTCGGCTTTTACGCTGTAGTAAAACAATAGTTTTCAGTTAGCATAAACAGACATAAAAATCCCCCCCTCAGCGTTGTCACGTAGTAAAAACTTAGCTCTAGAGACTGGAGCCATCTTTTGTACCAGGCTGTAAACATGATTTTTACACTTGTAAAGTCGCAATGGTTTTTTTCTTATATTTCTGCTTTTGGAGCCTGCCCTCCGGTGGACGGCGGTATATCGCTGTAATTTGCTGTTACTACGTGACAACTCTGGGGGGGGTGAATTTTTGATCATTACGTTGGTTTATGCTATCTAAAAACTATTGTTTTACTATGTAGTAAAAGCCGAAAAGCCCGGATGTAACGGCCATTTTATTGCCCATTCGTAATGACAATATTGGTGAACAGGGGTCCAATGGGCGGATATCATCCATATTTATACTATCTATGGCTCCCTCTCGCTGGCGTGAGCTCGTACGTGCACGACTGGGTAAACGGAGCAACAGACAGCCAGCTACAGCTGTTCACAGGACTTCAGCATTTACAGAGAAGGTAAGAAAGTAACACTTCCCGAAGTTAATTTTTTGACCAATTTTATTGAGAGTAAACTATGTTTGACTCTTGAGTGCTGACACAGCAGTAAAAATAACTCCTGAGAAATGGGAGATTAGAGGGCAACTAATGTTTGACAATGGCATGTTTTATAAAGTGTTGTTCAACACAATACGGCAATTAGAACTAACGCTAACTTTGTATGATATATTATCGATTGCATGTAATGTTTGTCTAAAAGAGCTAAAGTTAGCTGAGCAGCTACATCAATAACTCACATAGCTTTCACCGAGGCCCTCAGTCTCAGTAGGATAATGGCTAAAGTTAGTCAACTTATATCAGACAGAATACTGTACGTGTTACTAATATTGTTATTTTGTCTTTGCACAAATGTTGGAGCACTTCATTTTTACCTGGTCAACTAATGTCTAAACAGCTGCAATGTTCCTAAACCTTGTATAACACATCAAGCTCCACAGTATGACCATAACTGTACTAAATTAGTTTTGCATTAGGTTGAGAGAACATAAATGTAACCTTGCAGTATCATATCAGCTTATCATTGTTTATTTCACTGTTAGTGTCATTCAGAATACCTCCAACATAAAGTTTAGCACAATATGATGACAGATAAATTAAAATGTTTTCTTCTCAGGATTCCAGCTCAGTAGAGTTTCAAGCTCCTGTGGAGGAGAGCTCCGACAGTGACTCAAGAAGGAGGAGAGCAGGACCTGGAGCTGTCGATGAGGAGGACAGACTGAGGGGGGCTCAGCTCCTGCAGGACAACAGAGGCAGGTAGGTCATATACATACAGAAATAATCACACATCCAAATAAACCTCTGGAATCTAAACAATGCTTGTTGTTCCATTTTCAGACACAGTTACAGCTGCTGTTGCAGGAGGAGGAGGAGGATGAAGGTCTCCAGATGGCTGTAACTCGTCTGCCAGGGCTTTGTCTGGATGTGATGGAGAACAGACGGAGCCACACCAGGACCAGCTGCCTGAACTGCAGAGTCATGCAAACAGATCTAGAAAACAAATGCTTCCAACAGGGTCTCAGCCCTTCACATGGTGTTTTTTTAATAGCTCGGTTTATACAGAAATATAATTATAGATTCTTTCCTTCACAGATTTATAATAAAGAAATGTTGCATTGATTCACAGTCTGTTTTTGTTGCTGCCCTTGGTTTATGTGGCCGAGTCATGTCCTAGAGAGAGAGAGAGAGACAGAAAGCAAGAAAAATAATTATAGTATTAAGTATTGGTGTCATTTTGACAGTAATAACATTAATTTTATTACTTTAGTATGGCATATAGACATACAAACATACAGATAGTGTTTGAGAGGTATAACAAACACGTCTACAGCAGTTGTAGGTAAGTGCACCTAGACATTCTGGTTTAAAGCTGATAAATAACAAAGACTGCTCCACTGCTGCATGAGACCTAAACATAATGGTTCTTGTGACAGTGACTGACACACCTGTCCTCTGTGGAGTTGTGTCTGTGCCAGTTCAGCTGTAGGTGGGAGCACAACTCCAGGGAGAAGACCAAGGGCCCGAGGGTCATCTGTCCTCTTGGGAGTCCACCTGGAGACTTTAGACAATTCCCCAAAATTCTGCTCTGCAGCCGAGGGATGTAGTTGTAGTCTTTGGCCACCTTTACTGTGGACATGTTAGTGCAGTAATAATAACAAAACATTATTATTAGTATTATTATGTTGTTGTTTCATTGTGTTTAGTAAAATAATGTTTTATACTCCCACCGAAAGAAAAAACACTTGTTCACATCCTTCAGACATCGTCTGTTGAGTCCATTCTGTGACAGGGCCTCGTGCTGCAGAACCTGATTGTACAGTATGACCTCTTTGTCTGGGCTTCACCAGAGGAACATGCTGGCATCTGCAGAGGTCCCACTCGTGCTCACTGCTGACGTGGTGCAGTACACCTCACCAGTAAATATAACGAGACAACCAATGCCAGAAAAGTGACAGAGTTAGCATTAGATGGGCAGTGATAACGATTACATCTTATATTACATCCTGGCTACATTTATAAAGTGTTCATGGCTCACGTTATCTCTGGTGAATGTTATTGAACAAATGAGCCACGGAAGTAACAAAGAAAAGAGTCTCAGGCAAAGTGTAAAACCAAAATGCCACAAAGTCAGCATTAGCTGCTTTGTAACAACATTTGAAAAAATGATTTGAGAAGCCAAGACAGTAAATGTATCAGAAGTATTTATTGCTTTTCCACCTAGTAGGCACTCAAAGCGCTTTACCAGTGTTACAGCTGACACCACTGGA
Source organism: Perccottus glenii (assembly GCA_024416835.2). Lineage (NCBI taxonomy): Eukaryota > Metazoa > Chordata > Actinopteri > Gobiiformes > Odontobutidae > Perccottus > Perccottus glenii. The sequence goes on from CM044558.2 coordinate 7,251,888, forward strand.
GGCAAGTTGGGTTAAGTGTCTTGCCCAAGGACACAACGACAGTATGTGGGGGAGAGCGGGATGTTATGATGTTTTGGGATGTTTCGAGCGGGTATCAAACCGCCCACCCGTCGGTTGAAGGACGGCCGCTCTACCCACTGAGCTACTGCAGCTGACAAGCTGCATACAAGTTTTAGTGCTATTGTTATTTAGCATTAGACAACTGAAATCAAAACACCACAATATATTGTATATGGTCTGTAATGATGTCTTACCTTTTCAATAAAAAATATATAAACCATTTTTTTTTTTTTTTGTGCTATAGGCCAGTAGTTTTTTTGTTGCTCGCAGAGTCTATCTCGATACAAACACTTGTGGTAATTGGCGGCTATACTAGGAAGTCAGAGCTGTGACGTAGAGCGCGTATGACCACCTTAGACAATGGAAAAAAGTGAGAAGGTGAAGTCAGTCACAAAAGACGTCATTGAAAGAAGGTATTACGAATAACGAAGGTCAGCTTCTCGACAGAACTCACTATTCTGTCTATTCCCAGCTGTAAGACTCACAGAGAAGTTCCCTCTGAGGGACTGGGCTCTTCACTGCTGCTTAGCAACAGGTAACCGTGCAAACGATGCAATCAAGTGCTCTATTCAGATTGGACAGGTGCATTTCACATAAATGTATGATGAGAGAGGCATGAGTGAGGAGGATGTAGGAGGGACTAATCAGCGGCCCACAGCACGGGCCACCAGACCCACAATGAGCTGCTGCTGGAGGAAGAGTGAGCCTTGAATAAAGGATGAAGCCCGGGAAAGCTCTGGCTGCAGAGAGGCGATGAGACAGTGAGGGCCGATCCTGAACACATCTGAAACACAGCAGATTCAACACCACAATGACAGAGCCACCATCCAAAAAACAGGGAATTAAAAAGTGCCGCAGTGCCACTTTCAGCATCGATGGCTTCAGCTTCACTATCGGTGAGTTTCTAGTGTGTTCACTCAGGTATGTTCTGTTTAAAATTGAAGTCCTTGGCCACAAAGACTCCCCATTGTGAGACAAATAAGTCAGTAATGGCAGGCTCGGGGTATTTTTACTGGATATATATGGACAGTGTTTACAGTTCTCACAAAGAAGCTTTGGTCCCTTTTTGTGCTGTTGTAAAATGTGTTTAGTGCTTATTTGTCTTAGTCACAGACCTAGAAATAGGCTATTTGAGCACAAGGAGTATGTGATTTAGTTTGTTTATTCAATTATTTAAAACCACTTTTCTTGTCAAACCAACAACTTTCTTGCTGTGAGGCAGGCATGCTACCTACTGTACCACTTTTTTTTTTTACTTTTTTTATTTGACAAATAATGATTCAACATGTTTTCAGTCTAAAACCTTTTTGGAACACGTGTAAGTATTATGTCCAGTAGTAGATGGGGCATCTGGAGAGTTGGTATCAATTGGAAATACATACAGTACATCTGTGGGATGTACACACATGGACAAAATTGTTGGTACCCTTCGGTCAATGAAAGAAAAACTCACAATGGTCACAGAAAAAACTTTATTCTGACAAAAGTAATAATAAGTAAAAATTCTATGAATGTTAACCAATGAAAGTCAGACATTGCTTTTCAACCATGCTTCAACGGAATTATTTAAAAAAATAAACTCATGGAACAGGCCTAGACAAAATTGTTGGTAATATTTTGTTGCACAACCTTTTGAGGCTATCACTGCAATCAGACAATTCCTGTAATTGTCAATGAGACTTCTGCACCTCTCAGCAGGTATTTTGGCCCACTCCTCATGAGCAAACTGCTCCAGTTGTTTCCGGTTTGAAGGGTGTCTTTTCCAGACGGCACGTTTCAGCTCCTTCCAAAGATGCTCAATAGGATTGAGGTCAGGGCTCATAGAAGGCCACTTTAGAATAGTCCAATGTTTTCCTCTTAACCATTCTTAGGTGTTTTTAGCTGTGTTTTGGGTCATTGTCCTGTTGCAAGACCCATGACCTGCGACTGAGACCAAGCTGTCTGACACTGGCCAGCACATTTCTCTCTAGAATCCCTTGATAGTCTTCAGATTTCATTGTACCCTGCACAGATTCAAGACACCCTGTGCCAGATGCAGCAAAGCAGCCCCAGAACATAACAGAGCCTCCTCCATGTTTGACAGTAGGGACAGTGTACTTTTCTTGATATGCTTCATTTTTCCGTCTGTGAACATAGAGCTGATGTGCCTTGGCAAAAAGTTCCATTTTTGTCTCATCTGTCCATAGAACATTCTCCCAGAAGCTTTGTGGCTTGTCAACATGTAGTTTGGCATATTCCAGTCTAGCTTTTTTATGATTTGTTTTCAACAGCGGTGTCCTCCTTGGTCGTCTCCCATGTAGTCCACTTTGGCTCAAACAACGACAGATGGTGCGATGTGACACTGATGTTCCTTGAGCATGGAGTTCACCTTGGATCTCTTTAGAAGTCTTTCTGGGCTCTTTTGTTACTATTCGGATTATCCGTCTCTTTGATTTGTCATCAATTTTCCTCCTGCGGCCACGTCCAGGGAGGTTGGCTACAGTCCCATATATCTTAAATTTCTGAATAATATGTGCAACTGTAGTCACAGGAACATCTAGCTGCTTGGAGATGGTCTTATAGCCTTTACCTTTATCGTGCTTGTCTATAATTTTCTTTCTATTCTCCTGCGACAACTCTTTCCTTCGCTTCCTCTGGTCCATGTTGAGTGTGGTACACACCATGTCACCAGACAACACAGTGACTACCTGAAGCCCTATAAATAGGCCCACTGAGTCATTACAAGATTGTACACACCTGTGATGCTAATTAGTGCACACACCTTGAATTAACATGTCCATTTGGTCACATTATTTACAGTCTTTTCTAGGGGTACCATCAATTTTATCTAGGCCTGTTCCATGAGTTTATTTTTTTAAATAATTCTGTTGAAGCATGGTTGAAAAGCAATGTCTGACTTTCATTGGTTAACATTCATAGATTTTTTTTATTTATTATTACTTTTGTCAGAATAAAGTTTTTTCTGTGACCATTGTGAGTTTTTCTTTCATTGACCGAAGGGTACCAACAATTTTGTCCACGTGTGTATGTATTTTGTAGAAGTGTATGCTTATATAGTAAAATATGTCATAAACCGGTACAATTTGTTTAGGGCCTTTGAATCAAGAAGGTCTTTTATTTTTGAAAGGATAGCAAAAGTATTTTAATTTTTTTGTTTTGTGCCAAAACTAACTCAATGTGCTGTACCGAAATAGGGCTGCAGTAGCTCAGTCGACCGGCGGGTGCTCTGATCCCCGCTCGAAACATCCCAAAACATCATAACATCCCGCTCTCCCCACAGTTCATACTGTCGTTGTTTCCTTGGGCAAGACACTCAACCCACCTTGCCTCTAGTGGTGTCAGCTGTAACACTGGTAAAGCGCTTTGAGTGCCTACTAGGTGGAAAAGCGCTATATAAAAAAATTAATCTTTATTTTAAGGAAAAAAAAATATATTGATATATATATATATATATATATATATATATATATATATATATATATATATATATATATATATATATCAGTCGAAATAAAAACTGCTGCAACCTATTTCTTTGATATTTGCTTGGCGAAATTGCTTGATTTTCATCATATATTTCACACAATTATACACCACATTCCTTGTTTCAGTTTTACAGAGTTTAATATTTTTTTTTTAGATCGTTCATTCATTCATTCATTCATTCATTCATTCATATAACGTTAGTAGGCTAGGCTAGCGTCGTGGGTGAAACTGCGCCGATGGCAGACGGTGCTAATATTGTCGACCTGATTTTGGCGAAGCCATTTGAAAGTGTTCCTTACCAGGAAAAACTTAGAATTAAACAGCAGGGCAGATCAACACCTAAGATTGATTTAGTGCAAAAGATATGGAAAAATAACAGGTCTTTTCAGCTCTCCTGGTATGACAAAGTTAGCTGGCTGACTGGAAGTGCTGTGACAAATAAAATGTACTGCTGGCCATGCCTCTTGATGAAACCATCTCACGGATGTGTCGTTTGGTCAAAGGTGGGGTTTGGAGATCTGTCTAACTTTGACAGGGCATATAAAAGACATGAAAGAGCAATGAACATGTGAGTGCATGTGCAAGATTAAGTTGCATGGGCATGATTATGATGTAGGCGAAAATGAGCTTATATATATATATATATATATATATATATATATATATATATATATATATATATATATATATATATATATATATATATATATATATATATATATATATATATATATATATATATATATATATATATATGTATATATATATATATATATATATATATATATATATATATATATATATATGTATATATATATATATTGGGTTATGTGTATATAAATAAACAGAAAAAAAATAGTGAAAAAATATATATAGATATGCACAAGATGAACAGTAATTACAGTTGTTTATAAACAAGTGTAGGTTATGTTGAATTTCCAACTGAGCTTGTGGTCGATAATGACACCTAAGAATTTAGTTTCACTTCTCATCTTAGTTTCAGTCGTTTCAATTCTGATCTGGACATTTGTATTTTCTTATTTATTAATTCTGAATAAAATGTTGTCTTATTTATGTTTAATGACAATTTATGAACATCAAACCATTTAACCATATCACATGGGTTCACGTGGCAGAGTGGTTAGCACTCCTGCCTCACAGCAAGAAGGTTGTGAGTTCAAAACCCGGCCGACTCAAACATTCTCGGCTGACTCTGGTCTTTCTGTGAGGAGTCTGCATGTCCTCCACGTGTTACCGTGGGTCCTCTCAGGTTAATTGGCAAATCTAAAGTGTCCCTAGTGAATGAATGTGAGTAAGAGGACCCCCTTGAAAACGAGATGATTCATCTCAAGGGATTAATCCTTGTGAAAATTGTGAATAAATAAACATCATTAAAATGTGTAGATAAAATTATTATATTTGCTAGTTCCTTTTCTTCTACTAACTTTAGAAATATTGAGATAGAAATAGATTTAACTATTTTAACTTCCTCCCCTACTTGATTCTGGTTGTGTGTTAAATTGGCTGCTATGTTTCCAAAATAATGATTAAGTTCATTAGCTGTATTGATTGGCTTGGTTAGAGTTTTCAAGTGATTTGTGATTTGTACTTTGGCTATTCACTTTTCTTAGTCACTTTTTTTTTGCAGTGTTAAGTACCTTCCATCTCTTTAATGTTGTTCTCTGTTGCTCTTTTAGATTATTATAATAGTGCTTTTTTTGTTTTCTTTATTACAGCAGAACACCATTACACTAATTTGCAACCTTATTCTAGAATCTAGTAGCCTACAATGGATGAACTGATGACTGTTCTTTCTAATGCTGTAGAACTATTGCTAATGTAATAAATTTCCCCCCAGAGATAAGTAACTTTTCACCTCCATGTGATTATTATGTCATGGAGGTAAAAAAAAAAGGTGTCATTACTTTGAACGCACTTGTAAAATTACTCCCAGCTGACTGTGCGCTGTGTTGTGCAATATTTAAGTAATTATGTGTGTGTTTACAGATGGGTTGCTTTGGAAACACAGTGATAGGGAGTGACTAGACGTGATCAGCTTCACTTGTGTTGTCAGGGAACTGAGCTCAGGGAGCCATTATCACTAATGGCCCCAGCACTCATACACAAGCACATTATTACTTGTTTTTCATTGTTGAAGGGACCACTTACTGTTACCTTTACATTTATAAAAAGACCAATGTTGCTCTTGGTCTCAATCTGAAATTCATTGGAATGTCTATTGTGTTAACACTAGATGGACATAGAAAAATAAAACAGGAAAATTATATACAATAAAAAAATATACAATATGTAAAAATGTATACAATGTTTAGTAATTTAAGATATGTCCTCATACTTTAGTCATGTCAATAAGCCAAGACCTTGGACCTAGACCTTTCACTTGCAGACCCAACATAAATCATGACAGCTTTTCCTAAAGAAGATTTTTTTTAAGGACATTTTAAGGACATGATTTAAACGGCTATCCTAGCTGTGTAATGTATTGTCTTAATGCTATATTCATTTTAGTGCTTTTACAATTTTTGTCTTTACAGTTGCAAATGAGACTGGGACAGGGAGCCACCGTCCTCTGGCCCACTTTGCACGTAAGCAACAATCCAACTTTGAAGTAAAGCAAAACATTTCCATGACATTAGTGAAAGTTAAATGATAGGTCTAATCCAACTGGAACTAAACTCTTAAAAGCATCTGTACAGTCTGACTAAAATTGCAATAAATTTACCTTTTCGTAGTAGAGTTTACACATATGGATATGCAAATGAATATACTCAAAATTACATGTCTATGCTCAGGAAATAGAAGTGATGCAGCACCCTCAACAGCCAATCAAAAAAAAATCTTTCAATAACATGCCACATTACAAATGAACAGAAAGGGTTTATTTTATCAGAGATACAGCTGTCACTGCAAAGATAACCTTCAACCTTCTTTTATGTTGTCATTATGGGGTATTGTTTGTAGAATTTTGAGGTAATAATGAATATAATCCATTTTCAAATAAGACTGTAACATAACATAATGTGGTAAAAGGGAAGCACTGTGAATACTTTCCGGATGCACTGTATGTACCTCATGACAGTTGGTGTCTTCGCTAAGCTGTTTGATAACAACTTTCACATTAGAAAGTAGATTATTCTTATTATGGAAGTATTAAAAGGGTTGCAACTTGGAGGAAATTGAACATTGGCTTTTTGATTTCATGAGCGGTATTGCTGTACAAAAGCTCCTTGGTGATGGAAAGGTTAGTGTACCCCAAATCTCCTGGGAAGCTTTTCCAGCCACAGTCTTGTTCTAGGCCTACTAGTTTACTAGCAACTGCAGACTTGTATCTAGCTTTCCATCTGGTAGCAGCAACAAGCCAAACTATAGCTAAGATCAAGAAGCTAGGGAGATTTTTGCGTAGCCTATGCTCCATTGATTGTTGTTTCCCCTGCTTTGTTTTAATCATGTGTCTAGGAAGTTATTGATACAATCTTATCTAAATGTGTTGAATTTTTAAGTCATCTCTGTTGTAACTCATAAGGCTCCCGCTCCCATAATGCCTTGTGCACCAGAGGCTTGGCGGGTGCCCCTGAGCTCCGCACGGTCATCCCGGACCAGCGTAGTGCTGAGGAGATCCTGGCAGAGGAGCTGCCTCTTCTGGATGCCCCTGACACCATGGTGAAGACGGCTATCAGGTCTGACACACGGCACAGCAGGTTTCCATGACAACAGCTGTGTGGCAACATCAGTTTTTCACCATAAACATTCCAATTTGCTGTTGTGATTGTTTCAGGTTGCGGTGTTTGGTGAAGCAGCTGGAAAGAGGAGAGGCATCTGTGGTGGACCTGAAGAAAAACCTGGTGTTGGCTGCCACTGTCCTGGAGTCTCTGTTCATAGAGGAGAGCAGGCAAGGACATTAAGCTTTTATAGCTTTTTATTATTAATAATTTAAACTTTCTCTCTTTGCTTATGTAAATGAGACAGATTAACCCAATCAATGATCCTGAGCAGTAGTGGTATGTTTGGTATTTTTTGTTACTTGACATTCTGTGAGGTGTCTCCATGTTCTTCCTATGTTATTGTGGGTTCTCACTGGGTACTCCGGCTTCCTCCCACTGTCTAAACACATGCATGTATACATCAATTAAACAGTCTACATTGCCCTGAGTAAAAGAATGTGAGAGTGAATGGTTGTTTGTCATTGTCTGTGTCATGTTGATAGTCCCGTGACTAACATTCTTCAGGCAAAAGGTCCAAAATTAGTGCTCAATATCTATGGTATTACCTTCCAATATTGAGTACTTTACCTGTCTGTTGTGTCAGTTTCTGTTTACCCCAAGAATAACAACAGTAGAGCACACTGCAAATAAGAATACAGATGACGGTATGACGGTTAGAGTTTAAATCCTAAAAATCAATAAGATAAAGATGTCTCCTTCAAAACAAGGAACCCGATATTAGATCTAACAATTGACATTACACCAAAATCTATGTTTAGTATTGGATGATTAATCTTTGTACGGGTAATCGATCATTACCCAGTTGTGTCCTGACTTTAAGGCGTCTGATGGACCTGGAGGATGAGTTCAGTGACATTCATTCAGACTCGGTACCATCCGAGGTCCGGGACTGGCTTGCCTCTACTTTCACTCGTCAGAGGGCTCTGATGCGCAGCAATGAGGACAAGCACCGCTTCCGCAGCATTGTCCACGCAGTGCAGGCTGGGATCTTTGTGGAAAGGTCTGGAGAGTCACTTAAACTATCAATGAAATGTATTTATTAGAGGGTCTTCTGCCTCTCTGGTGAACTGGACACTGTGTGGTTTCAGGAGAGCTATTCTGGCTGGCCGATTTTATCAGACAACTATATAGCAAAAATTGTCTTCTCGACCTAGCTTTTTAGGTTAATGGTTTGAGGGTATGTACCTCAAGATAAATATTTAAATTTGTTAGTTTATTGTTTTCAGTTTGGTAAATAGGTAAAATTAGCTCAATCTAGTACACAAAATATTAACCACACAACCTAGCTACTAGTATGGCTGTAGATTGTAATTCTCAGACTTAGCATGGTTAAAAGTTTTACTTGCATTAAAGTTTTCTAATGAAATAATTGTTTGTTTGTCAGAATGTACAGACGGACCTCAAACCAGGCTGGACTGTGCTATCCATCCACTGTCATCTCTGTGCTCAAGGTGCCATTTGGTGTTTCAGAAGTGTTGAGAATAGGCCACATTATAACAGAAATTATATGAATGGTTGAACACATAAAGTAAAAACCATGGTAGTTGATTAGATTGTTCCCTAAATTAGCAGGAACTATCTGTGTAATAAATTAATAGATAAGAGTTCCACAAGTGTCTATTTTGGCTCCACTGATCTTCTGTCTATATACTACTTTAAATGTATCTGTAAATTTTGTTTAAGTTTATACAAATACACAGTATATGTCTTGTGCAGCATATGGACACATGGTCCTTTGACGTATTTGCCCTGAATGATGCCAGTGGAGATCATGCACTGAAGTTTGTCTTCTACGAACTGCTCTCAAGATACGACCTCATCAACCGTTTTAAGGTAAGTCGACAAAAGTGTACGATACTATACTGAACAAAACTTTACACTTTTGTTTATGCCCCCATTTTTCATGAGCTGAACTTGAAGATCTAAGACTTTTTCTATGTGCACAAAAGGTAGCCTGGTATACCTCATAGCGAATCCCCTCCTAAGCAATTTTGCAGAAGAACCAATCACAAGCAGTTTGTGTGGTTTGCTGTCATTGACGTATGTCATAACCAAAAACCTCAGCTTGTGCGGCTAGTCAAGAACATTCAACATGGCGGCTGTTTATTTTTGCTCTCACCTCGGTTTTGAATAACCAGCAAAGTATAAAAAAAATGAAACTGCTCTGGTGTCCTCTCTACTGCTGGCCATGTTAACTATCGGCGCTCACATGGCTTCCTTGTTGACAACCGGCTGCATGGTGTTGCTTTTTTTTCACGTCACGTCCGGTGTATCTCTGATTGGTTAACATTACGCCAGTAAACCATGCCCTTGAAAATAAAAGCAACCAACAGAGAACCAGACTAACATTTTGAGTTGAGTTAACACATTTAACACCCATTAATGACAGAACAATTGAAAATTTAAGTTCATCTAACTGCTGCCTCGATGTTTTACCACTCTTGTTTTTACCCACTAGATTTCGAAAATCAGTACTAAGCAGTTTGTTACCACAACCTACTGATATAGTCAATAATTCCTTACAGTCTGGAACATTTCCAAGGGCCATAAAAACTGCTGTCATTATACCTCTCCTAAAGAATAGCAGTCTTGATGCTACAGAACAATTGAAAATTTAGTTCATATCAAAACTGCCATTTTTAGGGAAAGTCATTAAAAAAGTTTTATATCAGCAACTTAATGACTTTATATTGCTTAACAACCGCTTTGATCCTTTTCAGCCAGGATTCAGGCCCATCACAGACTGACACTGCACTTATCACAACCTACTGATATAGTCAATAACTGACACTGCACTTATCAAAGTCACAAAATGAGTGCCCGTCTGAACACTGCTCTGTCTTAGTTCTGTTGGACTTGAGTGCTGCGTTTGATACAGTGGACCATGGAATCCTGTCACAAAGATGGTTTCAGTCCTATCTTGAAGACAGGAAGTACTTTGTTTCGGTTGGTAACTGTGTATCAAACCAAATTGCTCTGACATGTGGGGTTCCACAGGGGTCTATCTTGGGACCTCTATTATTCAATCTTTTTATGCTCCCTTTAGGCCAGTTAATACACAGCTGTGACATATCCTACCATAATTATGCAGATGACAGATTTACATTTCACTCACAGCAGGTGAAAATGGACCAATCCATTCATTGTCACTCCATCGAACAGATTAATGTGTGGATGCAAAATTATTTTGACCAACTGAATCAACCGAGATGGTTTCTGACAGAAGTTTGTGCAGAAATTCTTTGGTTAATGCAAACTGAGTGTTGCAGCAGCTGTCCATTTGGATGGTCTCAGAAGATCTTGGCGGTGAAGATGCTGGATGTGGAGGTCCTGGGCTGGTGTGGTTACACGTGGTCTGCGGTTGTGAGGCTGGCCGAATGTACTGCCAAATTTTCTGAAACACCTTTGGAGACGTCTTATGGTAGAGAAATGAAGATTCAATTCACCAACAGCTCTGGTATTTGTATGTCAATTCCACGCTCCCTCCAAACCTGTGACATCTGTGGCATTGTGCTGTGTTATAAAACTGCACAATTTGGAGTGGCTTTTTATTGTAGCCTGTCTAAGGCACACCTGTGCAATAATCATGCTCTCTAATCAGCATCTTGATATGCCACACCTGTGAGATGGATGGATTATCTCGGCAAAGGAGAAGTGCTCACTAACACAGATTTGGACAGATTTGTGGACAATATTTGAGAGAAATAGGCCTTTGTGTAGAAAAAGTCTAAGATCTTCAAGTTCAGATCATAAAAAACAGTGGCAAGTTGTTTTTCAAGAGCTGAACTCATATACAGTATACTGACATTTTTGTTCAGTATAGGGTTACCACATGTCATTGGAGTAGTCTTTTGGTCACTAAATGGAACTATATTAAAATTAGTATATGTAGATAGATAAGATAAATATGTTATCCAAAAATGGGAAATTCTATTATTATCTATTATATTCTATACTGTACACTTTTGGAGAGTTCATGAATAAACTTTGGGATACTTTTGTTTTCAAATACACAAACGTAGGTAAATGAAGCAACATTGTGTCTTGCCACTTTTTTTTTGTAATCTTTAGCCTGACTATCCTTTGTATTCTGTGCTTAACTTTTCTCTCCTGTCCTCCTGGTTTTTCTGTGACAGATTCCTGTTTCTGCCCTCCTGTCCTTCTTGGAGCTGTTGGAGGTGGGCTACAGCAAACACAAAAACCCGTATCACAACCTGATGCACGCAGCTGACGTCACACAGACCATACACTACCTTTTGCTCAGGACCGGCATGGTGGTATGTCTTGGAAAACCCACCAAGTGAAAATAACTAAGATATGCATAAATATATATATATATATATATATATATATATATATATATATATATATATATATATATATATATATATATATATATATATATATATATATATTATTTATGTGGCCTTGCATTGAGCAGGATACAGCTCTTAGGTTTGGATATAATCTATCAAGGCATACTGAAATAGCTGACTTAAATAAATTTCAGTATAGTGTATATTTTTGGGACGCTTTCTAACTCCCATTGTTTAAATAATCATCCTACTGTCTACTTTCCTAGCACTGGCTAACTGAGTTGGAGATCTTTGCTATCATCTTTGCAGCTGCTATCCACGACTATGAACACACAGGGACCACCAACAACTTCCACGTTCAGACCAGGTAACTTTAGTTACAGCTAAATTATTCCATCTTCATGAGCAAGGACCTATAAATTACCTTCACTTGAGTGGTACAGTATGGGTTGGGTTAGTAAGACATCATTTAGGTTGTGTTTCTACTGTTCCTCTTTTATACAACCGCAGAACTTAGCACTCACCAGAACCAGCTCCTCAATGTGCTTTCATAAACTAATTTTATTTGTCATTTTTGCCAAAAATACACAATGAAATAGTCCGCTATGGAGCACACATTTAAATGCACATTTAAGTAGTTTATTGTTTAAAATGTTATGTGTTTGAAAAACGTCTCGGGTTATTTATGTAACCCTTGTTCCCTGAGAGGGAACGAGACACTGCGTTGTGAAACGACACTTTGGGGAACGCCTCAGCGTGACAGCCCTGAAGCATGAATGAAACTTAGACCGATCTTGATTGGTACTACGTCACAACGTAGTGAGTGCCGGCCTACCCGGAAGTATAAAGGGACGTCGTATCACGCACACGCCAGCCCTTTGCGATGAAGCAAATCGCCCTCAGGCAGGGTTGGTGTGGCGGAGCGACGCAGTGTCTCGTTCCCTCTCAGGGAACAAGGGTTACATACATAACCCGAGACGTTCCCTTCTCGAGGGAACTCAACACTGCGTCGTGAAACGACACTTTGGGGAACGAATACCCACTATGCCACGACGACCCGTGCCCGCCCTAGTGTGAACCTGGATATTCAGGCACACTTAGGACGAGAGAACCCTAGCGCCAGGCGTCGCAGGGAGATGTAGACTATAGAACCTAATGAAAGTGTGTGGAGTAGCCCAGTCAGCTACCTCACCGATCTCCTGAAGCGGGACCCCCATTTGAAGGGCCCGAGAAGAGGCCATGCCCCTAATGGAATGCGGCCTCAAGGCCAAAGGTGAACGCAATCCGCGCACCTGATAAGCCAAGGCAATAGCCTGGATGATCCAATTACTGACCGTCTGCTTGGTCGCTGGCCGACCTCTCCTAGGAGACCCGAAACACACTAACAACTGTTCTGACTTTCTCCACTGCGAAGACTTCTGTATATAGATTTGCAGTGCCCTAACGGGGCAGAGCAGATGAAAGCTCCCTTCTTCGGCCGACACATGAGGTGGAGGATGAAATGCCTGCAATACCGTCGGCCGTGCCACGTTAGATGGCACCTTAGGCACATAGCCTGGCCTCGGACGTAAAATGGCCTTAACCCCACAAGGGGCAAACTCCAGGCAAGTTGGTGTTATAGCCCAGTGCCTGGAGGTCCCCCACCCTTTTAAGTGAGGTGATAGCCATGAGCAGCGCCACCTTGAACGACAGAACTCGATCTGTCGCCGACTCGAGTGGTTCGAAGGGGGCCTCAGCCAATCCTTCAAGCACCACCGCCAGATCCCAAATTGGAACCCCAGGGCGCGTTGCAGGCCTCAGCCTCCAGGTGCCACGGAGGAAAACGTACGACCAATGGGTGCCTCCCCAGAGGCCCCTCACTTACAGGAGCGTGGAACGCCACAGTGGCAGCCACGTACACCTTAAGAGTGGACGGGGTAAGCCCCGCAGTGAAGCGCTCTTGGAGGAACTCCAGGACCAAAGCCACTGGGCAGTTAACTGGGCCCACCTCACGCTCCCTGCACCACGTGGAAAAGACATTCCACTTTAGGCCGTACAACCTTCTCGTGGAAGGAGCCCTGGAACTGAGTACGGTTTCCACTACCCCTGCTGACAGGCCAGCCTCTAGGTACTAATCCCCCTCAGAGGCCAGACCCAGAGTTTCCACAGCCCGGGCTGGGGATGCAGTATTGTGCCCCCTGCCTGGGACAGCAGGTCCCTCCTCAAAGGGATCTGCCATGGGAGACCTGCCAGCAGTGCTATGATGTCTGAGAACCATACTCGGGCCGGCCAGTATGGAGGTACTAGAAGTAGACTGATCCCCTCCTGCCGGACCCTCTCCAGAACTCCCGGGAGCAGCGCCACCGGGGGAAATGCATACAGACGCAGCCTCGGCCACGTCTGTACCATAGCATCCAACCCCAGCGGAGCGATGATGGTCCTGCCACGGACCCTGGGCAAAGCGGCCGTCCATGACCCGCCCCAGCCAGTGAGGGAGGCATCTGTCGAAACAGACTTCCGGCGACATGATGCTCCCAATACTGGACCTTGGGACAGAAACCCGGGTTTCCTCCACATTGACAGGGAACGACAACACCTGTGCGTAACCCTGATCCACCTGAATGGACTCCCCCTCAGGGAAAACCCCCTGGTTTTCATCCACCACTGCAGGGGTCTCATGTACAGCAGGCCAAAGCTTTTGCACGCTAAGTCACAGCAAAGAATGTATTTCCTAAAGAAACTGTTTGTTTTTAATGTCAATAACAAAATGCTTCAGATGTTTTATACTGCTTTTATTGAAAGTGTTTTAACGTGCTGTATCATTTGTTGGTTCGGAAATGCCACACAAGCACAGAAAAACATAATTAGAAAAACAGTCACTACTGCTAGCAAGCTACTTGGGATAACATTACCAAGCATCGAACACATTTACAAGGACAGAATGTTAAAAAAAGCCAATAACATTGTATGCGATCACACACACCCATTAGCATCCCATTTTAATTTATTTCCATCTAGGCGTCGTTTCTGCCAACCTCTTATGACCAAGAACAGATCAAAATTTTCTTTTGTACCACAAGCCATTAAGGCGTTAAATCATTTGAAATAAGCTATCTGTCCAGCTGGCAGGGTTAGACCCAATGGTATTTTTATTTGTATGTATGTATTTTAGTGTTTTGTAATGCATCGTATTGTTTTTGTTATATGTTGTCATGTAGTGCCTTGAGACTGCGCCGCAAACCCAATTGCCCCACGGGGACAATAAAGTTCTTCTCTCTCTCTCTCAAACGGTATTACGTTGGCCGCAGCTGCCATTAGACCCAACAGTCTCTGAAACCGTTTTACAGTGACGTTGCGGCCTAGTCTTATGCTGGAGACCCTCGCCTGTATGGACTCGATGCGTGCGGGGGACATCTGTGCCCGCATTGTCGTCGAGTCCCATTCTACTACTAGAAACGTAAGTCTCTGGGAGGGCGTCAACACGCTCTTCTTCGCGTTGAGTCTCAACCCCAAGCTCTGAATATGGCCAAGGACGACATCTCGATGCCGAACTGCCCTTCCTCGAGACTGGGCCAAAATGAGCCAGTCGTCAATATAATTCAGTACTCGGATGCCCTGGAGTCTCAGCGGAGCCAGAACCGCATCCATGCACTTGGTGAATGTGCGAGGGGAGAGTGCTAGGCCGAATGGAAGCACCCGATATTGGAACGCTTCGCCCCCGAAAGCGGGTTAGGGTTAGGGTTAGGGTTAAACCGCAGTCTGTAACCCTTTTCAACTGTGCGCAGGACCCATGGCAACACATTCCAAAGGTGTTTCCACGCCTGGAAAAAATCTGCCACGGGAATCGGCCTCTCGAGGCCGATCTCTGGTCTGCTTCGAAGACCGTTGCCGCCCCCCTGAAACGATTGTACTGCAGAGAGAGGTCGTGTACGATCCTCGATGCGCACACACCCTCGCGGCCTGCCCAAAACCCCTCGGGGTGGGCTGTGAGGCAGCTCTCGTATGCTGGAACCCGATGTGGCCCGAAGCGTCATAGACGGCGGAATTACTACATCGGTGTCCAAGGGGCTCCGCAAAGAAAAACGGCCTCAGCCGTCTCTCCCCGGAGGGGACTCTCTCAGCCACATACACAGATGTGTCTTCTCCAAGTCCTTTAACAGGTCGGCCTGGCGTGCCTGCAATATACTGCCATAGTATGCAGCCCTGCCCCAGCCCGACCTGCTGCCCCGCCCACCATGGTCGATGTAACTCTACATGGCTTGGTGGGCAGCGCCGGCGTTTTAATGAAGGCGCCGCATTGCTGAGCACGTCCACATCCTCAGATGCAGACAGCTCAAATATCGGACCCTCTCCCCGTGCAGGAGCAGCCGCTTAGTGGGCTCCCGCACGGGAGAACCACAGAGCTCCCCCATGATGATTGAGAAAAAGCCTCAGCAGTCCCAATCTCCTTGGCGAGAAATGTGGCCTGCTCCATGACCCACACAACTCGTTGCGTAAGTCCTGGAACAGGCCACACAACCCGTGGTGTAAGCTCTGATGCTCAGGTCGTGCTCTGCGCTGCAGAAAACGCTATATAGTCTATTTTTAGCTACTGTCGCTCCCTGCCCTTTTGACGGCCAGATAATGTTTAACCTGGCCACCTTTTACTCGCACGAGTCACAACGGCAATGGGCTCCTCATAAGCGGGCACGTGAAGTGACGAATGAGCCCTCACGTCACCCGCCTCAATGCTGAGCACGTCCACATCCCCAGACGCGGACAGCTCAAGCATTGCACCCTCTCCTCTTGCAGGAGAAGCCGCTTCGCGGTCTCCTGCATGGGGAGGAAGGTCATCAAAGCCGTCTAATGATGATTGGGAAAAAGCCTCAGCAATCCCAATCTCATCAACTGGCTCCAGCTGTGATCCCCGCGATCTAAGCCGCCGCGCCGCCTCGGCGGCCGTGGGACCTGATCCGCGGAGAACGCGAGCCTGGCTGGCCTCAACACGGCCAGGCGGGAGCACAGCCCTCTGCAGAGGACTGTTTATTGCCGCGCTCCCAGGCAGATCACACACAACGAGTGCGTGTCCCTACCCGTGATATAACGAGGGCAGGGGTGCACACACTTCTTTCAATGCTGAGCACGTCCACATCCTCAGACGCTGACAGCTCAAGCATCGCCCCCTCTCTTCGCGCAGGAGAAGCCGCTTCGCGGGCTCCTGCATGGGAAGGAAGGTTATCAAAGCCGTCTAATGATGATTGGGAAAAAGCCTCAGCAGTCCCAATCAACTGGCTCCAACTGCGATCCCCACGATCTAAGCCGCGCCGCCTCGGCGGCCGCGGGACCTGATCAGCGAGCCCGGCCGGCCTCAACTTGGGCAGGCGGGAGCACAGCACTCTGCAGAGGACTGTTTAACAGTGCTGGCCGCCAGCTCCCGCAAGAACTGACCGCGCGTGCCGCGCTCCCAGGCAGATCACACACAACGAGTGCGTGTCCCTACCCGTGATATAGTGAGGGTAGGGGTACACACACTTCTTAGAATGTTCCGCCATACTTTTCATTCAAAGGTTTTCAAACAAGTCTCGTTCACACACAGGGCATTTGCTGAAGAGCGAGAAGCTGGCGTGCACGTGATACGGCGTCCCTTTATACTTCCGGGTAGGCCGGCATTCACTACGTTGTGACGTAGTACCAATCAAGATCGGTCTAAGTTTCATTCATGCTTCAGGGCCGTCACGCTGAGGACGTTCCCCAAAGTGTCGTTTCACGACACAGTGTTGAGTTCCCTCGAGAAGGGAACTACGCAAATGACCCTTTGTTAAAAGTTTACATACCCCAGTTCTTAATATCGTGTACTGCCACCTTTAACGTCGATTGTTGCATGAACTGCACGTTGATATTGAGGTCAGGAGACTGAGATGTACGGAAGCGTAGTTTTTTTTTTTTTTGCCAGTATCACGTAATAACGTGATAGTATCACGTTATTTCATGATAATTATTACGTTATTTTGTGATACTATCATGTTATTTCATGATAATTATCACATTATTTTGTGATAACCTTTCTTTTATCAATGCTTTATCGGAAGCAACGTACTACGTAGCCTACTATGCTTCCGTAGCAACGGGAGGAAGCAAAGAGGAAGCATGGCGTTGCGTCTGATCAAGTTTTACTTCAGCCTTGGTCTAAATAATGGCGAGATATTAATTTTACTGAACACTGTAGACAATATTGTGATGAGTATGAGCACCTTGAGACGTTTTTTGAAACAAATGAGATTGTATAGGCGGAAGAATAGGTCAGATCCGTTGGATGTAGCAGCATTTCTTATTGATCAACTGGATGGACACAAAAAGACGTACCGATATAAATTACATAATCTCAACTGTATCCATGTATAACGTTATTGTATCACATGATACTGGCTATCCAATTGTATTGTATGTCATTGCACAATGACAGACATTTTGGATTTTCAGGTCAAATGTGGCTATCCTCTACAATGACCGTGCAGTTCAGGAGAACCACCACATCAGTGCAGCATACCGCCTCCTGCAGGCTGACAATGAAACAAACATTCTCTGCAATCTGTCCAAAGAAGACTGGAGGTCTGTAGGATCCCAACAAACTGCAAATGAGTTTTAATCATTTCACATTTTGGTATTTTCTTTTGCAATGCATTTTACCAACATTTTAAACAGCAACAGATTAGGCATTTGTTTTGGTATTTGTTTTATGTTTGTTGTTTCCTTTGTTTGAGTTGCTAATTCCTTGGTTCCTTTCTGAAGAGACAGAATTGTGGTCCAGGCCAAAACAAAAGGATAGACAAATTAATTAAACAGTAGGGCTGCATCATATCTTGACATTGAAACCTTAAGTTGAACCTTGTATTTATTTATCTTCTCCCATTCAACTTTTACTAGGGCAAAGTGGCTTCAAAAGTTGCAAGTCTAATCGTTATATATCTTGTGTGGCATGTTCCTCATATTATGCAGCCCTAGTACATTGATGTATACGCAGAGACACACAGCACATGTTCTTTTCTAATCTGGATGTGCCTGTTCCTCAGAGAGCTGCGTTCTCTTGTGGTAGAAATGGTGTTGGCCACAGACATGTCCTGTCACTTTCAGCAGATCAAAGGCATGAAGAGCCTCCTGCAGCAACCTGAAGTGTGAGTATGGGCTGGGGATGGGCAGTATAACCTCACAATTAGATTATGCAGTGGGTACTCATCATCTTGTTTTATTAGTTTGGCAATGTAAGTGCATTATTACCTCATACTAAGACTTAAAACCATACCATTGAATCATTTGAACTATGCTTCTATAAAAATTTGCAGTTCAAAAAAGGGACAATACCTTTCCCATGATAATGTGTCTTTATTTTATATTTATTTGATTATAAGAAAATTGAGGCAATTAATTTGATGCATTAAGGGCAGCCTCTGCTGTTTGTTGCACTATATAATTAATGATTAATTCACACTGAGCATGCTGGTACAGTTTATGTCATTGGGAGTGGAAATATTTACATTTACATTTTACGGAGCCAGCAGACGCTTTTATCCAAAGCGACTTACAAGTGAGGAAAACAATGGAAGCAATTTTAGCAACACAAGGTAGCATAAAGCATAAGTGCACTAAAAACTAGTCAGTTAAAACCCAGCACAGTATACAAATCTAAGGATAGGAGATAATTTATTATTTTTTATTTTATTTTTTGGGTTATGTGGTCTTGTCAGAAAGTGTATTTTCTGTGGATTGTATTTTATAACATGCCATAGTACATCAGATAAGTCTTTCTTTTGTCAACTCTGACTTGCTCACTTTTTCAGAATTGACAAACCAAAGGCCCTGTCTCTGCTGCTGCACACTGCTGACATCAGTCATCCGGCCAAACGCTGGGACCTGCACTTCCGCTGGACCACCTCACTGTTAGAGGAGTTCTTCAGACAGGTACACACCCTGCACTGGTCCAGGTGACGCTACTGAGCATGGTACGGGTCAAGGCAGCAGGCTTTTAGAAGTAATAGTTGGAGCAGGATCATTATCCTCTTGTTATTAATAAAACCATGCTGGTTTCTATGGTTCAAAAGCTAATGTTGTTGTCAGTTTACAGAGTCACAGTGTCTTTGTCTTCAGTTGGAAGCCTTCTGTGTCTACGCTACATAAACACAAACTGAACTTGTGACTTAAAAGAGTGAACCACTAAAATGTAACATACTAGTGCAGCTCTGGAGTTCAGAAAGCTGGAAAATAAACAGCAAACAGTCTAATGTTTACTGTAGCAGCTGTACCTCAAGCCTCTCATGGCTAAATACAAGGATTTATTCGATTACAGTATTATATTAATTATTAAAAATGGATCAAATACTTGAAATACGTTTTATTTTCTCAAATAGAGACATGACTTTTTTGTCTCTTCGATGATGTTCCTCTTCAGGACCCAGTAGAGTGGAATCAAGCTTCTTCAGGGGTTACCTGGACCAAGACAAAGACGTACCGTACTGACCCAACCTTACCCTTAGTGGAAACAATACTATAGCTCTGGACCAGAGGTTGCGCTAGACTTTCTCACTCTCTGTCACTTGGACGGACAGAGTTGTAACATTTCCATCATAATTTATTATTACCTGTCATTTTACATTTTCATACTTTAATAATACTTATTATAGGTTTTTGTTTTACTCATATTTTAAGAAATTAAGCTACAAGACAAGTATAGAGGACATATTATTTGTTTTATTTATGAACAGATGAACAAAAATGGCACTTCATATTCAACACAAAATACAGTGTTCTTGAACAAAAACATGTTCTGCACTGACAGCGGAATGAGGCAGGTATGGAACACAGTATATTACACAATACCTGCCGTGACTTTTTTTGCAACTGAATGCTAATGATAATTATAAGCAATGATAATTGTTAATTAAAGCCGCAAGCGGCGATAAAGGCCCTCGCCTCCCTTGAGACCACGGGGACACATGCACTCGGAGGATTGCATTTCGTGCTTTAAAGCATAAACTTCATGGTAATGTCAAATAACCGGGCCTGTGCTACTGCTGGGGCCTGCTACACCACCTTGTAATTTAGAGTTAAAGGTCTCCACAATCCCTGGTTTTCCTGGGAGCTGTCTGAACCTTTGAAAATAATAGATTATGCTTGGGCTAAGGCGAGAAAAACAAAGTACTGGCTGGAGATTTGAGATGACTCAGGAATCGCTGCACCCCCCTGTTTAAAAAGGCAAAATGTAAATTACTTGTCTAAAAGTACAAGGTTACAAGTTCCAAAGGATTCTGAGGAGTTTTCTAAGACTCTAGCCGTGGCTCTGGAGGGGCCTCCTCTAAAGGAAGGATCCTGGCAATTGGGAAATGGCATTTATTTCCCAAAGAACTGGCTGCCTCTTCACAGACTCATTACGACCACAGCCACAAATATATCAAAAAACAAATTGATAACTTTTTTGTCACACGTGTCTAAATGATACTCACCAAATTTGGAGCTGTTTAGATGAAAAGCCTTTAGACAAAAGGGGTGCAATTGAGGTGGTCACGCATTCCACCCAACATAGTAGATTTCCTGTTGAGTTTACGGTATGGCTGTAATAAACTTTTCTGTTTGCCCTGAGGTGTCCTATGGATGTACCAAGTTTCATTTTTCTAAGTTGGAAAAAAGTTACTTTCACTTTCCATAGGCCCAATGTATTTTGACTTTTCTAGGGGTCGCCACTGAGTCATTTTTCGTATTTTTTTTGGGGGACTTCAAATACATAAATTTTTCGCCGGGCTTGAAGTCTGGGACCAATAAAAATGACTTTTAGTTGCACGTTTACTGGGTCAAATTGAGGATCATTTTACAGAAAAATTATAATAAAAAAAAATATACCAAATTATAATAAAATAAATATATACCTCGAGCAAAAGCGTCAAGAAAAACACCTGTCTATTTTACATACATGTGTTTAGCTCATTTTGCCCAAGTTTGGTGTCTGTGGAATGAAGCAGCTTTTTTCTGTGTACTTTTAAAAAAGAGGTGTATTTTAAGTCGGTTCACATTTTCAATTCAAAATGGCCGCCTTCCCGTGTGTGATAGGGTGTGGTCCCCATTGGCTTTTTTGTTCATAAGCCCATGGTGGATGTGTGTACCAAGTTTCATTTGCCTACAACAAACTAAAAATTTCACTTCCAATTGACTTTTTTCACATTTTTGGGACGTTGCTATGGCAACACATTTATAGATAGGGGGTGGTTGTCATTGGCTTTTATGCTCGTCATGACATAAGAGATGTGTGTACCAAATTTCATGTCTCTATGACAAACTAAATTCTTGGGTCCCATTATAAGTTTGTAGGGGGCGCTGGAGAGCCATTTCTAAAGATAACCCTTTTATTTACATATCTTTGTGTTCAGGTCATGAATGTGCACAAACGCCTTTTTGGGTCCAACTCGATCCGAGAAGGCGTTTGAGAGTTAAGAGACATTTTATTTTCACAAAAATGGCCACCTCGTTACAGGCTTGCCACACCCATACCCGATAAGATATCAACAACAAAGTCACAACTTTAGTTGAAACATGTGTCTAGATGATACTCACCAAATTTGGGGCCATTTAGATTAAAACACAATGATTTGCATCTTTCTGCGCAAAAGTGCGATTTTAGTGGCCGCGCGTTTCACCCCACATGGCGGACTTCCTGTTAAGTTTAGGGTGTGACTGTCATTGACTTTTCTGTTTGCCCTGAGGTGTCCTATGGATGTACCAAGTTTCATTTTTCTACGTTGGAAAAAAGTTACTTTCACTTTCCATAGGCCCAATGTATTTTGATTTTGTAGGGGTCGCCACTGAGTCATTTTTTGTATTTTTTTTTCGGCGACTTCAAATACATACATTTTTCGCCGGCTTGAAAGCTGGGACCAATAAAAATGACTTTTCGTTCATGTTCACTGGGTCAAATTTAGGATCATAGGTGGAAAAGAAAAAAAAAAATCTGAGCAAAAACAATAGGCCCTCCCGGTCATCACCGGCTCGGGCCTAATTAATATGTACATTCGCCGCCAACTGGACAGGAGTAGGAATTACAATAAATCACTCTCAGGAGTAATTCTTTAAAATGACAGATGGCATAAAAAATAAAAAAAACATCAATGACGGAAAATATTCTTTTAATGCAACTTCTGCTTTAGTCTCTCACGTTACTACACCAGAATTTATTCACTTCTTTATCTGAACTAGTCAATGCTCCTACACATTTAAACACATTTGACTTCAAATATGGTTCACATCTCGATTTACCAGTCGATCTACGTTTCTACTCTCACCTATGGGCATGAGCTTTGGGTCATGACCAAAAGGACAAGATCCCGGTGGCCGAAATGAGTTTCTACCGCAGGATGGCGGTGTGTTCCCTTAGAGATAGGGTGAGGAACTCTTTGACTCAGGAGGAGCTCAAAGTAGAGCCGCTGCTCCTCCACATATAGAGGAGCCAGCTGAGGTGGCTCGGGCATCTGTTCCGGATGACCCCTGGACGCATCCCTGGGAAGGTGTTCTGGGAGGAGACCTCGGGGAAGACCTAAGGCACGCAGGAGGGACTATGTCTCTCGGCTGGCCTGGGAACGCCTCGGTTCTGGAGCTGGAGGAAGTGTTTGGGGAGTGGAAAGTCTGAGCGTCTCTGAGGATGGATGGATGGATGGATGGATGATTCACATCTCATGTAAAAAGCTTGTACATGACATTACTGTTTAGCTGACTTGAAACATAAGCCTGTACCAATCTGCTCTTCACTTAAACCACTTCTATGTGTTTTCAGGGAGACTCAGAAGCAGAGCTGGGCCTGCCTTTCTCCCCTCTCTGTGACCGCAAATCTACCATGGTGGCACAGTCCCAGATCGGTAAGGTACAAAAGCATAGCCCTTGTTTGCTTGGATGGGACAAAATCATTTAGCAGAAATTAATATTAAAAATATTTTAGCCTGTTTATTCCACTGTCTTTAATAGAGTCTCTATCGGTGGAGCACACAACCAATGTGCTTCCTGATTGCCTCCAAACTTATCTAAGACCTGAATAACATGTTCACAAATGTATGACAAAAAGCACAAAACACATAATTTTTTAAAAACTAACACATAGTATTAGTACATATGCAGTAGAATCAATAGTCATAGTTTTACAAATCCAATACGTTTTTAGAGTTTAAATATAGACCTGCATCCTACTATTTTACTTTAATTGAATATGTCAGAGAATAGCAAATATAAAAGTAACTATTGTTTATGCAGCTTGTCACTAAACAGCCAATATAAAGCAATATTATATAAACAATAAAATAATATTTGTCCATATCCAAGCAGTGTGTACAGTGTGTGATGGGCAGTTTGGGGCAGAGAAGACTAGCGTGTGTTCCCTTCTGTCTGCAGGATTTATTGACTTCATTGTTGAGCCCACCTTCACTGTGTTGACAGAGATGATTGAGAAGATTGTCACATCGCTGACTGAGGAGGCAAACCGCTCTGGACTAACCAGCCTCAAGCACTCCAGGTCACACACACTGTCAGCGTCATGTGTGAAGTGAATGTCCAGTACACGGCTACACCTAAGGCTCATAAAACCATGTAAATGTAGTTCAGTGAAATCAGTTGTGGAGTTGACTCATCAGCAGAGTTATTGCAGGGCATCCCTTCATCTCTCCAAACATACAGCTGATGTTAGCCACCATTTACAATGTTTTTCTTTTCTCTGTATTTGTGTTTAAGATGTGTTCATGCGTAGAAGGAGTGTAAGTTGCAGGTTTTGTCACAATACAATGATTTATCAATTTGGTGGACTGACGATTGATATATTGACTAATGCCCAATCCTTAGCCTTACCCCTTGTATCTCCAAAGAAAGGAGTAAGGAGTTGGGCTAAGATTATAGGCTACCCCTAAGAATTGGGACATCACAAATGTAGGGGCGTAGATGTATAATAAGATTTATAAGACGATGTCATAAAACATACATAACATAACATAGCCAATAGTACTTTCATTCATAATATAGGCTATACATAATCTCATATCATTTATAATGTAGCCTATATTTTTATACACAACATAATATATGGTCTAATAATATATCTGTCAACATTATACAGCGTATGAACAGTTTATTGTGAGTATTTTGATTTGAGCCTTGCTCTGAA
Source organism: Perccottus glenii (assembly GCA_024416835.2). Lineage (NCBI taxonomy): Eukaryota > Metazoa > Chordata > Actinopteri > Gobiiformes > Odontobutidae > Perccottus > Perccottus glenii. The sequence continues at coordinate 7,276,631 of CM044558.2, forward strand.
CAGTATCAGCTGCTGTTAGTCCCTGTCACAGATATAAGACACTGAAGGATGTCACTACGATCACAAAAACGACTGTTCCTTTACCACATATCAATTTATATTGGCGGAAAAATAGATAGCGTTGTTAAACATTAGCAAATAAAAAATATTGCAAATACGAGACTGTGATCTGTTGATGTAAGTCAAAAGTTAGCAAACAGACATTTTTACTAAACTTTCCGAGCAGAAAATGAGTCAGTGCAACGAGTTAAAGATTAAAGATTGTCGTAAATTTTATATCTTTATTTTTGGTAGAAGTTTTAAAATTCTTATTTGCTAATGCAAAATTATTTGCATGTGGGTTTTTACGTTGATATAAACTGGTGTGTGGTAAATGTGGTAATGTAGTTAAATTAAATTGTCAAATTAATATTGTAAAAACAAGTTTCTGCCTTTCATACCCATTTTTTGCCCCTGATTTAGTGGTAGGGACATTTATCCACTTTCGGATATTGGTTAGGGTTAGGGTTAGGGTTAGGGTTAGGGTTACGCAGACCTAGGCTTTCACAATGCTATCCAAAAGAAGAGCGGGCCTCATTTAGCTTTTCTTAAGCATTAGTTGAATTGTGGGTATTGATCTTTTAAATTTTTTTTTTTTTTTGACAGACCATGAAAAAAAAATGTTCTTGAATAAGAGCTTATGTACACCCCTTATCCCCAGAATTTACATTTAAAATTCCGTCCCACTGAAGCTGTCCTGGACCTTTCTATTTTTTGGCCTCTATGGACTTTATATACAATTTCTTTTCTTCTTCTCTTTTTCTGTGTGTCACTGTGTTGATCCCAAGTACTATTTTGATGAGGAGCAAGAAACGTGTGCACTGACTGTCATCTCATACTTAACTCAGATGTATCTGCTGCTTATGTTTAGGTTAATGTTTGGAGAGAACACCACCTGCTATAAAACCACAAAAAAGAAACACATATACTTCTGACCTTTTCATGACTAACTGTGTATTTGGTGTGTTGGTACTCAGTGTGAACAGTATCTGTGGCAGTGATTCGAAGCAGTCCAGTATCAAGAGCACTGCATCTGAGGGCAGCATCCCTGTGGCCACAGTGGACTTTAGGAACTTCAAGGTCACATGGAACCAAGAGATCCACCACAACAAAGAGACTTGGAAAACTGAGGCAGGCAAAGGTAGTACTTGTTATTTCCTTTTGCCACAACTTTATGACTTTTTTTTTGTATTTATTGCGGTGAAACTCCCATTGTGTGGCCATTACCAAGCAGGGTAGTGACCTAATTGTGGGTAAAGCTAAAATTTCTGTGGGTAAAGCTAAAGGATCTGAAATAGCTTGATTGACTGAAATATTCTTTAAGTCAAAGGTGGTGGCATTGTAGTGCGTCAGTTTCTACCTCTCTCTGTCCTGTAGACCTGGGGGAAAAGGCCGGTAAGAAAATCAAAGTGTCTGACCAGAACATTGAAGAAAAACTTCAACAGGATAATCCAAGAACAGAGGACACTGGGATGAGAACAGAAGTGTTGGTGCGAATTAAGACAGCAGAGAGGAATCCAGCAGAGCCACCACCACAGAAAGCAGAGGAGAGTCCTGCTGTCAGGTCACATGACTCTGACAACCAATCAGAAAAGAAGCTGCTGCCGAACAGTAAGACAAAAGTTAATGGTTGGTTTGGGTCATCACTGAAGTGGCTTGTGTTTCACTGTGGTGCAGGATAGAGTCAGAGCATACAGTATGCAGAGGTGGTTTCCCCTCATTACTTTCCTAAATTAATCTGAGGGGAAGACCATACTGGCAACACAATTCATACACTGCTCATTCAAAGTGCTTTACAGAAATAAAAGTCAAATTAAAAACATACAGACAAGATTTAGAATAAGAAACATAAGAGTTTTTTTTTATTTTTAAAGACACTTAAAAAACACTTTCAGGTATCTTTACTGAATGTAGGCGGAGCTAAAGAGGAAGGAGTTTAACCTACCTTTGAACATTGTTAAAGCTGAGGTTGTTCTAGGTTTTTTCTGCATGAAACTTAAACGCTGCTTCACCCTGTTTAGTTCTAAATCATTGCAGAAGGCCTGTCCCAGATGTTCTCAGAGTCTGAGGAGGTTCAATCTATTCTGGTGCTAAACCATTAAGAGACTTGTAAACTAGCAGTGCTGTTTTAAAGTCTATTCTCTGAGCAACAGGAAGCCAGTGCAGAGATTTTAAAACTGGACTGATGTGGTTGTACTTCCTGGTTTTGATTAAAAACCCAAGCAGCGTTCTGAATAAGCTGCAGCTGTCTTAACCCTCGTTTTGAGAGACCAGTGAGTAGGCCATTACAGTAATCTAACCTGCTGGAGATAAAAGCATAGTCTCTCTAAGTCTGGTTGAGACATTATATTATAATGCTGATGATGTAATTGACTTAATGTCAATGTGGAAAATTCAAGTCTCAGTCCATAATGACCCCTAGATTTCTAACCTGATTTTTAGATTTTAGAGAAAGAGACTCAATGTGACTGCTGACACTTTCTTTGTTTCTGTGGCCCAAAGATGATTAGTTTAGTCATGTTTCTTCTGAGAAAATTATTTTTCATCCACATGTCTATCTGTTTGATGCAGTGACACAGTGAATGGATTGGTCCATTTTCACCTGCTGTGACTGAAATGTAAATCTGAGTGTTGTCACAACTGCGTAGTAAATGGCCTAAAGGAAGCATGTAAAGATTGAATAATAGGGGTCCCGAGGTAGACCTCTGTGGAACCCCACATGTCAGGGCCATTTGGTCTGATACACAGTTACCAACCGAAACAAAGTACTTCCTGTCTTCAAGATAGGACTGAAACCATTTAAGGGCAGTTCCAGTGATACTTATCCATTCATCTAATCTCTGTGTCAGGATTCCATGGTCCACTGTATCAAACGCAGCACTCCAGTCCAACAGAACTAAGACAGAGACTTTGCCCGCGTCAGTGTTCAGACGAATGTCATTTGTGACTTTGATAAGTGCAGTCTCAGTCTGTGATGGGGCCTGAATCCTGACTGAAAAGGATCAAGGAGCAATATTAAGTTGATGATACACAACTTTTTCAATGACTTTCCTTAAAAATGGCAGGTTCTATATGGGCCGATAGTTGTTGAGCACTGTAGCATCAAGACTGCTTTTCTTTAGGAGAGGCTTGTTGACAGCAAGTTTGTTAATCTGTTCACTGTGGCAAATAAGACACGTAAGTTGTTACTGCTGTTGTTGATGATCTCTGAGAAGAATATTTCTCTTTTCAATTCAATGTTGTTGTTGAATTCAACAACATCAACATCAACTTGACCTGATGAGGCATTTTCAAACCTGATTGCCTCCATAAACTGTGTTCTGGTTTTATTATTAATGTGTCTCTTCTGAACAGCTGTAGGTCCAACAACAACTTTTGCCATTATGGACAGATGGAAAAATACACAAAAATGAGTGCGCCGACAATTATTTTCGATTAGTATGGGAAAGATGACTGCGTATGAGCCGCCCTCATACAGTGCTTTAAGTGGGCGATGCGCACCTGTACCAGTACCGCCACTTCTCCGTGCGCCCAGAACGTGCTTTTAGTGCACTGGTACGCTCATTTGGACATCTGTTTTAATAGAGGTTTTAATCCTTTGCCTGCTCTGCCGCTTTCCAGAGCACCCTTCACAATGCACGCTTCTAATTCGTCCACCAAGAGCAGAGACTACATTACCCATGCACCCTTGAGTTTGGCAAGTGAAAGGGAGAGGTGTGTGAAACGCGGGAACGGCATTCACATGCTCTGACTGTAATGAAAACACAAGAGAGACATTTATATTGTTTATATTGTTATAATGTTATGATTGAAGCTCTGGACATAACTTGTTTTTCTATAACAAACTAAACAACATATTAATGCCCTGTCAGTGGCAAATATTTTTGGTTTTAATATTTAATTTGATTACATTAATGTTTAAGTTCAGATTTACAAGAAATGTTTTAACTGCTGTAAAAGCACATTATTTGTTTAAAGTGTTGTTTAAAGTGCAAACCAAATGTTATTGCACCTTTGTTCATATAGCAGTTCTTTAAAAATGTATGCAGTACACTAATTTTGAATTCATTATTACATTTTGTGTATAATGCGATTAATCGCAATTAATCACAGAACATTGTGCGATTATTCGCGATTAAACATTTTAATCGTTGCCCAGCCCTAATTTAAATATTGATGATAACAAGCTTGGGGGAAAACACAATTAATTGCAATTAATTACAGAAAATGTGCAATTAATTAGTTATTTTTTTTAATCGATTCCCAGCCCTAATATATATATATATATATATATATATATATATATATATATATATATATATGAATGGCAGGATTGGAGTCATTTGCAGTTATTATTATTATGAGTCAAAACTGAATGCAGGTGAATAAACCATTTGGGCAAATCTGGGGTCCGTAAAAAAAAATTCCGTTGCTAAGCCTCTCTCCTTTTTACTGTCAATGACTGGATTCCTCTTCCTATATTTTACCAAATAATAAATTATTTGTGGCTCACGGTAAATAATGTTGCTTCAGGGGACTCTCATCTTCGAACAGTTGTTTATTACTACAAGAGACCCAGCTACTGCGCCAAGGCTTACCAGGTGGTCCACTCCAAGTTGACAGAGATGCGTCCAATTGATGCCAGAGGAAAAGCCCAGAGACTCCAGAGAATCTCCCTACGACGCCGCAAGTGACTCCAGAGTAAGGTCACAGTATTAGACCGGCCATCAAATAAAGTACTTTTATTTGCACAAATAGCAATATATCACTGCTGATGTCTTTTGGGGTTCAAAGGGGACATTCCATGCAAAAAACACTTTCACATTTTTTCTGCTCCTAAAGTGTGAAACAAAACAGCTGTGGGATCTTTCTGTTATCAGTCTCTCAACTTGGCTAAAAACGCCTCATTTCTCAAATATATCACTGTGAAGACACATGCATCACTTTCTTTTACAGTCTGGCAAAGCAAAGAACGTCTTTACCATATTGTTTTCTACGCTACAGCGTACCAACATTAGCTCGCTATCATGTCAAAATGTATTTCAACATAAAGAACATGCTACTCTTGGTTATGCTACAGTTAAACTGACATGTAGACATTTACATTTAGTCATTTAAGCGACTTACTACATAGACAAGAGTCATGCCGCTCTAGTGTTACATTCTCAATATCTTACTGTTGTAATGTATTTCATAAAACATGAAATAATATCAGTGAATAAACTCAAATGAAAAAATAGGGACTGGATATTTAACATTGTGATATGTGACTGCAACGAGGGCTGGATTGCCCGTCGACAACTTACCATTGAGACACTTGTTGTCACCCTGGCTTCCTGAGTCCTAGGACTTTTCATGCTCATGGTTAGACTCTGGCTCAAATGTATAATCCACAGCTGAATCCATGAGTCCCTTTCTATTTTAACAAAAATGTTTACATAAAAAAAAAAAAATTGGTAAATTTGGTATTGGTATAAATTTGGAATTTGGTAAAATCATAAATTCCGCCAGGGTACAACTGTAGTGTTGTTTTTTTTTTTACCCTTCTCAGGCATCCAAAGCGCTATTTACATTTAGTCCTTTAGCAGACGCTTTTATCCAAAGCGACTTTCAAGTGAGGAAAACAATGGAAGCAATTTTAACAACACAAGGTAACAAAAAGCACCAGTGCACCAAAAACTAATCAGTTAAAACCCAGCTCTTCCTTCTTTTGAGAGAAGGAATCAATAGAAAGGCAGTAGAATTCAGTGTTTGTCAGTCAGGTGTTTTTCTGCTAATCTTGTAGCAGCAGGTAGATCATTCCACCAATGTGGAACAGAGCCAGAGAAGGTACGCGACAGAGATTTTTTTTCCTTTTTGGGGCGGTACCACCAGACGTTGTTCATTTGCAGAGCGCAGCATTGTAGCATAGCTTTGAACTTGATGCGGGCTTTGAACTTGATGCGGGCGTCAACCGGGAGCCAGTGTAACCTAATGAATAGAGGAGATACGTGCGCTCTCTTTTGTTCATTAAAGACCACTCTTGCCGCTGCATTCTGGATCAGCTGCAGAGGTTTGGTTGTGCAGCAGGGAGTCCAGCCAGTAGAGCATTGCAATAGTCCAGTTTGGACAAGAGCCTGGACTAGTATTTGCGTAGAGTGCTCAGATAGGAAATGGTCTAATTTTCCTAATGTTGTAGAGAATGAATCTACAGGACCGGGTGGTGCTGAGTTTAGTTGATCATCAATTGCCACTCCCAGATTTCTGGCAGTGCTGGACGGTGTAATGGTTGATGGGCCTAGTTGAATGGAGAGGTTATGGCAGGTACCTGGGTTGGCCGGAATCACAAGCAGTTCTGTTTTTGCCAGGTTCCGCTGCAGGTGATGGTCCTTCATCCAAAGTGAGATGTCCCTCAGGCATGCCGAGACGCGAGCAGAGACCGTCGGATCGTCAAGTTGATGCTTCCATTCACCCCATTCACACACATTCATGCCTGGGGCAGACAGAAAATGGCGATGCCATACACAAGGCGTTCACAATCCTCTCTGACCAACACCAAACTCACCTTTACAGTCACACACAATCAAACACTAGAGCTGTGGAGGGGATGATAGACCATGAATGATCTTGTACAGTATATTAGGCATAGTTTTGAGTATTTGACCATGTTTTCCCAGCTACTGTAAGTAGTTTATACTTATACACTTCACTGGGAGCACAAGGGACTGTGTTATTATTAAAAAATGGCATTGTCCCCTTTAATGTTACATATGTAAGTTCAACATACTGTACTTTTATATTTATATAACTAATGACACAGGCTTATTAATAAGAATGTAATAATTATTTTTTAAATGTCCAGCTGTTTTGAGATATGGTTTTAGAAGCGTGTCCTCTTACATGGCCATAAACATAAAATAAAGCAGCTAACAAAAATGTGTTGAAGTCTTGGTCAACCGGGGGTCTGTGAGGATATTTTATGGGGTATGCAGAATTGTGCCTTGAAAAGTCGTCAGTTGTGCCGTGGGAAATGTAGTGACATATTGGTCCCGCCACAGTGAGTGACCCCCACAGGAAATTGCCCATAGATTGAACCTTGTCTCTCGGATTCTTCCCAGATGTTTCTTGTTTTGTTAAGACTCAGTGACTGTCAACAGGACCTAATTGACACTCTGTTTTTGCTTTCTTAAAAGCCGTAAACACAGAAATGTGTGTAAGGAGGCCAGACCCACTGGTGCCCTGTCCGAAAAGTCATAACTCTGGACATTTAGGAATGCTTTGATCATAGCCTTTGAGAATGATCAAAGGCTGCCCTCTGTTGGTTGAATGGACAAATGACTCTGACGTTGCTAAGAGACATTTTGTTAATTTGAATAAAAGAAAGATACTGTGTAATGTACGAACAATTATACTGTGCGTGTTTCAGGACGCGGAGTTGTGACCAAATAACTCCTTATCCCAGTTTCCATTTTGTTTTTAATGAAATGTAATGAATATATATATATATATGTTTGCCCATAATATTCTGACAATATGCATTTTCTCTGTATAACTCTGCTGTACGAGTGTTTTGGTGTGTTTATGAAATGCTGAAAAAGAAATATGGTGAAACGAAAGGAATGTTTTAGCTTAAGTTTTAAACTTTAGTTTAAAGTCCGCGTTGGCCACGCCCAGTCCGGACTTTATGAAATTCCCCGTAACCTCTCGCTCTCTCTCTGCTTCTTCCTGGACCGTCCTGTCTTCTAATGCAACCTTACAAGCTTAGGGCCTCGTGTGAACGAGTAGATTCTTCTTTGTTTAAAGCCTGCAAGCTCAGCTTGCTACGCTAAGTTTTCAAAGTACTTCCTCTAGATCTACTACCAGACGGAAGTTATTTTTGCCTTGTTTTTTTTTAAATGCCTTTTTTCACTTTTATGCTGATGACACAGTTATCTATTGTTCCTCTCCTTCAATTGAACAAGCCTTTGATTTCTTACAGTCTGCATTTGATGCTGTTCAGTCGCATCTAGATCAGCTGAGGCTAGTGTTAAATGCAGACAAAACTAAAGTTATGATTTTCTCAAATAGAAAACGTCTACCCTCTCAGCCCCCTAAAATAAAAACAGCTGATGGAAAAGAAATCCAAATGGTCTCTTCTTATAAGTATTTAGGCTTTGTTATTGATGAAAATCTGTCCTTCAAGCAACATATTGAGCATCTTGTACGTAAACTAAAGCTAAAGCTCAGTTTTCTTTTCAGAAACAAATCGTGTTTCTCTGTTTATACAAGGAAACGTTTAATTTCTGCAACTTTTTTACCTTTATTGGATTACGGCAATCTCCTTTTTATGAATGCATCTGATCATCTTTTAAAAAAGTTGGACACTGTTTATCATTGTGCTTTAGGTTTTATGACTGGTTGTGGAAATCGTGTTCATCATTGTACACTGTATGCTACAGCTGAGTTTCCGTCCCTGTATGTTCGCAGGTGGTCTTATTTGTTGACTTTCATCTATAAATGTATTCTTGGGCTCCTCCCATCTTACCTCTGCACATACATGCGTAAAAACCATGTAAAGACCTAAATCTATCTGAACTTGTGACTTTGGGAGAATTTAAATCTATTCTAGAGAGGCGTGAACATGAGATTGGAAAATGTAAATGTTTCTAAACTTGCACACATTGATTGTAAATATTATTTGTTTTGTTGATGTCTTTTATTTTTATTTCTTTAAACTGTATATGCTGTCGTCTTGGCCAGGTCACTCTTGGAAAAGAGATTTTTAATCTCAATGAGTTTTTACCTGGTTAAATAAAGGATAATAATAATAATTAATAATAATAATAATAATAAAGACTTTGTGCCTGCTAAAAGACGAGTTTGCTCGAACAAAACGAGCGCTCGCAAAAGCAAGATAAACCGAAAGGAAACAACAGCTCAGACCTTTTTCCAGTGAGTCACAGTCAATTTTTAAAGACTTAATTTTTCCCGCTACCCAGAAGGCTGATGCTGACGGACCAGCCAAAGAGCTTCAACGACAGAACTCCTCCGACCTTCCCTCTACTAAACCGCCCAGCGACTCCGTCTGGAGTGGCGCGCACGCTGCGACCACCCTGATGTGTGGGACGCGTCATCAGTAAGCGACAAACATCTGGAAAACCTTTTGGACCGCTCGTCGTGAATGACTGATTCCAGCCCCGGCAAAGCGTGAGTTAGCACGTGACACACAGAGTCTTGGTGTGATAACTATGTTGTGTAAGCTCTGGCCTATATCAGACCGTCACATCATCTTCTTCCCTCTAAAAAGCCCTTAGTTTAAGTTTTAATAAGATGATTAAAATAAACTAAACATTCCTGGTTTCACAATATTCTCTATGCAAATGTTTTATCATTGTGTTCATTTTCCCCAATAACTGTTCCCATTCTTGTCCTGTCACCTATAATGATGTATTATTCATCATTATTAATAATTTGTATAAGTTTTAATAAAACCCCATCTGTGTATGGATGGTTTCTGTTTATATTAAGAAATATTTGAAAACAGAAGGATTCTCTTTCAGATCATTAAAAGACTGAATCTAACAGTTCCCTTGGACCTGTAAAACCAAGGTGGTGCCCCAAAGATTAATTTTAATAAGTTAATATCAATCCAAATATATGTATACATATGCAAAATTGCTACAGAAATGTTCCATGTTTTACCTAACTGCGCTAAAAATTATTTAGTTTCTAGAAATATATTTCTATTTCTGAGCGCCACGTGACACCTATTCAGCTAATGACTCGCAGGCCAAAATAATTTGGAGGTTGAGATTTTGAGAGGTTTAAAGAAAACACAAGTTTCCTCTTTTCAGAGTTTAGTGTTCTACTTTCTCTTTGCACATGAACACATCGTTGTCGTCACTGACGTATCAACGTTGTCTGTGTCAGAGAAAATTTTCTGTTGACAGCGTGCCTCAGGGCTGGATTGACTGGTGTTTCACAAAAGAGTCTGAAATATTAAAATTATTGTATGTGTCTTGTTAATATGTGTATTTTTTTAAGTTTATTCTCTAACTTACTATAGTACTAGATGATGAAAATTAGACTTTCGCTACAATAAAAAATTTGGGCAATAACGCGATACTTGCCACTGTGTTGGCACTAGTTTATTATGCGTTCCGCATTATGTTATTAAATAAAGGCAGAGCCTTCCCTCTGCACTCTAATGAGCATGAGCAGGCAATGTGGCGACCTATGAGACTTACATGTCTCCTGTCTCATGTGAACTTGGGGCTAAGCTGGCTAAGTGAACGTAGATAAGATGTCTACACAAACTGAGGACTTTGAAGAGGGCCCCTGTGCTTCTAGTCAGCCACCTGCTGCAGACGAACCAACACTTTTGTGTTGAATAGTTTTGATATGTCTTTATTGATGTGGTAGAGTTTATTAGTTATGTGTCTGAAACAGTGTTGTAAGTAAAAAAAAATAATAATAATAATTTATAATATTTAACTAAACAAATGTTGGATAGCAGTGACATAAGAGTTCTATTAAATTGTAGATTGTCACTGAAGAAAATGACTCATGGAAGTAATTCACCAATAAAGAAAACACCCCTAAGCAGATGAAGATGAATGAAATAATAATAATATGACATGAATAACTGTCAAGGACTAGATTTAATGAGGTTGTATACATAAAAACAAAAAAGTATGAAAAGTGGTTTTAATAATTTAATCGCCAATGTCCTTCTCCTGGTCCTCCAAATAGACCATCTTCTTCTCTGCCTTCATCAGCCTCACTCCTGCAAAAACAACACTTTTTGACACTCAAATCTGAAATGCAGGAGTAAAAACGATGCTGGTTAAAATTATAGTTTTAGTTGTTTATATTTATTTATTTATTTATTCACTTTTTTTGTGAAGATTAATCTCTTGAGATGAATCATCTTGTTTTCGAGGGGGTCCTTTACTCCCATTTATTCATTAGGGACACTTTAGAGATGCCAATTAATCTATACATGCATGTCTTTGGACATATAAAGAGCCAAGAACACAGCAAGTTACATTTTCCAAGGTCAAAATCAAGCACTTTATCTGTTCTTTTTAATTGCAACAAATGTGCATAAACAAATATATATTAAAATTTTTTAAATAAATACGGTCCATATTTTTACCGTCTTGCCAAATGATGGACACAGTCGTCTATTGGTATATGGTAAATGGTAAATGGCATGCATTTATATAGCGCTTTTTTGCACCCTTCTTGGGCACCCAAAGCACTTTACATCGTGCTTCCACTCACCCCATTCACACACATTCACACCTGGGGCAGACAGAGAGGGGGCTGCCATACAAACAGCGCTCAACCTTCTCCTACCACCACCAAACACACGTCTACAGTCACACACATTCATACACCAGTGCTACGGACACTGGAGGCAAGGTGGGATAAGTGTCTTGCCCAAGGACACAACGACAGTATGAACAGGGCAGAGCGGGAAGCGGCAACCTTCCGGTTATAGGACAACTGCTCTACCACTGAGCCACTCCGTCCCTATTGCACATAGTGCATAATAGAAGTTTCAATGGTTCCAATGGCACTTTTTTAACCCATACATGCATCAGCAACAGCCTAATGTGCCTAATATTCATTTGAATTCACCACGGTTGCCTCTGTAAGACTGTACAGTCAATTAAATGAAGGTTAAAGGTTAAATGACACTACATGGAGGAAACACGGATGGCTTTAGGACCTCCTCATCAAAGACTGTTGTGCCTGACAAGACAAGCATACACATTGCTAAAGCTGCAACATCTACATTACAATGAAATGCAAGTTGTCTTTATAGACATAGACATTTAACAAATGCAAATAAGGAAAAATTAAATAAAACAGGAACATTCAGCTTGGGGGCTTTTACAGAAATATGTAAAGGCTTCTTAGCATTCTTGCTCCAAGTATACTCCAGAAGTAACATGCTTAAGTGAAAGTGACGCCCACGAGGACAAAAGTTTTGTGGCTTCATCTAACTTGTTATTTTGAGGTTAACTTTATTGGAAAATACTTGTGCTTTTGTTGCTGTAGTGGGTATGTATCTTTTCCAGGATGTTGCTAGTGTTAGGGTCTCTATGTGCATGGGAAACAACAGATGAGTGTGACCCAGTATACAGTAAGTGGAGGAGAGCTAACGTGTGGTTAAACCTGGTATAAGTGGAGGAGAGTTAAGCACAGGCGTATCCTTCCTGCGAGGCTTCTTCACCTCGTCCTGATGGTGCAGCTCTGATCCAACAGCCTCCGTCTCTCTGTCAGTCAGCTCCTGAACTGTTACACACAAGCAAACAGTGTCAATTCCATGCTTTAAATGCTCCATGGTTTAACTATTTCCCACCACATCTTACAATTGCAATCAAATCAATCAAATGAGAGACACACTTTTGGGAAGAGTTATTATGTTCAACCTTTACTAGAGACCATATTAGACCTAATAAAGTACCCTGATTAAATAGAGGAGGGTTTCCATTACAGAGCAGCAACTATATTGTAGCAGATCAGCCCTCGGAATCCCCACGGATTAACTGTCCTGTCTTTTCTATCATTGCCAGAGGCCTTCAGAGACAAGCTTGTATCTAAAGTCTGGAAGAGGACTGAGTTAACACTGTTTTCTTTCAGATCAAAGGACGGCCAAAGTGTCTTTGAAAACAGACTCCTACAATGGTCGAAACACTACCCCCTGGTGGTCAAATGGACAAATGACTCTGTCCAATCATCAAAAGACAATTTCGTAATTATAACATTAAAGGAAAATGTATTTTTGATATTGTGTTGTTTACATACATTACATTATTGTGTTGTATACTGTTCTTTTCCAGGACGTGGAGTTATCACCAAATAACTTAACCAATTAACTTAATGAAATGTAATGAATGTTTCTATAATATTCTGCATATTCATAATACTCTGCATTTTGTCTGTACAATCCTACATGTGTGAATGTTTTGAGTGTTTTATAAAAACCCAAATACCTCGCAAAGCAAGGAATGTTTTAAAACTTAGTTTAACTCAGTTTAAATGTTCCCAAGCGACTTCCCCTTCCGCCGGAAGAGAGCATAGGACACGCCCCCGGCCAAAGTTGATAAAGCTGGCTGCTAGCCAAAAATCTTGCTCTTCTCTTCCTGCTCTGGCCCTTCCGACCTGATCCGGCTCCTACCTTGACCGGGAGGACCGTGCCTGCTAACGAGTTTGCTTGACCGACAAGCACTCGCGGAAGCAAATTTTTAACCAACACAGCAACAGCTGAGAACTCTTTCATGGACATTGCAATAACTTACACAAACTTTTACATGGTACACGGAGATCGAGGCCTGCTAGCTTGGAGAGCAACAGAACGTTGTGCTCTTCCCCTGGACTGCAAACCCTCTGGACGAGACGTGCACGTGACGGCATCCTTGGTGTGGAACGCTTAAGCGACAAAGTAAGCGACAAACTTTCTGGAGAACATTCAGGACGCTCGGACCGCTGATAGCGACCCACCGAACCGGGCCAGCCCCGCTGACTACAGAGTAAGCACACACAACAGCCTTGGTGGTGTTAAATGTCCTCTGCCCAAACTATAGCCAAAACCGCCATCTCCTTGTCCTCCGTTAAAAGCCCCTTTGTTAAATTTCCATCATTTAGATTGACATGTCTAAACATTCCTTTGGTCCACAAACCCACTGAAGCAAATGTTTATCCCATGTATTGTTAATCCTTTTCCTCTCACCATCATGTTATTTACTTATTGATTTGTGTAATTTTTAATAAAATCCCATAAAAGACATTAATGTTTCTCTGTTTATATTAAGAAATGTTCGAAAACTAGGAGAATTCTCTTCCTTTTAGATTGAGAGTAAATTAAACAGTTTCTCTGGACCTGTTCAAAACTAGGGTGGTGCCCCCTTTTAATCAGAAATTAATTTTAATAAATTAATATTAATATCAAAATTAATTATTAAAATTATTAAAATTAATCTGGTATATGTTTATACAAACATACCCTCATATGCTACAATATGAAGAAAGTAAATGTGAAGAGTTTCCCCTGGATAATGCGGGAATGTCATGACGCTGTACCAGTGTATTTACATGGTTTATTCAAAATGCATTCTTTTAGGTAAATAGGATTTTTTATTGAACCTTAATCAAAATATGATCCATGTAAACATAATCATAGCTTTTGTTAAGCAGCCATTTAGATCACCAGTCAGCAACCTAACCAGGACCCTATTCTACAAAGCAAGCTGATAGTCCCCCAAATACTACTGTATGTCTCTTCTACCCAACAAAACCTAACAAACCCAGTCTGGGTCAGTGGTATTGTGAAGTGGGAGTTCAGTTAACAAATCTCTCTCTTTCGATCTGTTCATGTGAAACAAACAATTAAACAAATATTGACAAATTACAGAGACAGGACCAATCACAGTGATGTAATAGTAGGACACATGTTAACATGAAGCCTAGCAGGAAACTACACTAGACTGACTACTACTGATAAGTGAAGATAATTATTCCAGAGCTGGAGCCTGATACACTGCAGATAGGGACGGAGTGGCTCAGTGGTAGAGCAGTCGTCCTATAACCGTAAGGTTGGCGGTTCGATTCCCACTCTGCCCTGATCATACTGTTGTTGTGTCCTTGGGCAAGACACTTAACCCACCTTGCCTCCAGTGTCTGTAACACTGGTGTATGAATGTGTGTGACTGTAGAGGTGTGTTTGGTGGTGGTCGTTTGGACACAGAATACAAAGAGCATGTCTCACAGCTGTGGGCTGGGCCCAGTCCATGTTCCGGCTCCAGAGTGGACCTCACACAGCCAGTTGTCATCTCGCAGGTCCTTTGGGCTCTCTGCAAGTATCATATAACACAAACACTTGATCCACTTCATCCATTATTCAGGAGTGGACCCTCTGTCGCTGACAAAGGGTGACAGTCATTAAGACTGTGGCAACTGCACAGCTTTGATTTGGAAATGAGTCAAAACATAACCTCTTTTATGCATTTGTAAAACAGACATTAATTTCAATGCGCTGCACTACATTTTAGGAACTCACTGTCACTTTAACATCACAATTTTTTCACAAATGTTGGAGGTGTTGATTCTGATTATAGCCAGAAACAACTGTTGCTAATAAATGCTAGCATTGTTAAAAAAAAAAAGAAAACACTTGGAATATGTTTGTCACAAATCTAAGACAAGCTTTATTTGAGAAACCTTGTTCGTTTGCGTTTTTCTTAGACAATGAAAATGTTACAGAAAAAGTCTGCTCTACTGACATGACCTGAGCTGTGCCACTACAGTTCAATCTGATTAGCATCCAGAACTGCAAAACATCGTTCTACTCAAAAACCAACAACAATATGCTTTAATACAAGTGTGTGTATGCTGTATGTATAATACATGAGTCTATTTAATCAGTCAAACCTCCACCATTGTACAGTGTATATAAGGACTGCTTTTATGACTAATTATTGCATTTCTGCTAACAACAAAAACAGATATCAATTCAACAGAGAGCTAATTTGAGAAAAAGAGTGTCTTACCTCAGCCTCAGCCTTGTCAGAGTGTTACACTGAAGCTGTAAGCTGTGATTATGAAGCTGAGAGGAGGAGCATCCTACCCCCTCCTCTCTGGAGAAGTCACAGAGAGCAGGAGAGGGACGGGTTAAACAGGAGACGACACACTCCTCCATCTCCAATCTTTAAGCTTTACACAATTCAATGGGGGAGTGCGTCCTCTCTGTCCCACTCGGGCAAGTGCGTCCTCTCTGTCCCACTGGGGGAGTGCGTCCTCCCTGTCCTCTCTGTCCCACTGGGGAGTGCGTCCTCTCTGTCCCACTGTGGAAGTGTGTTCTCTCTGTCCCACTGGGGAGTGTGTCATCTCTGTCCTCTCTCTCCCACTGGGGAGTGCGTCCTCTATGTCCCACTGGTGAGTGCGTCCTCTCTGTCCCACTGGGGAGTGTGTCCTCTCTGTCCCACTGGGGAGTGTGTCCTCTATGTCCCACTGGTGAGTGCGTCCTCTCTGTCCCACTGGTGAGTGCGTCCTTTCTGTCCCACTGGGGAGTGCGTCCTCTCTGTCCCACTGGGGAGTGTGTCCTCTCTGTCCCACTGGGGAGTGCGTCCTCTCTCTCCCACTGGGGAGTGCGTCCTCTCTGTCCCACTGTGGAGTGTGTCCTCTCTGTCCCACTGGTGAGTGCGTCCTCTCTGTCCCACTGTGGAGTGCATCCTCTATGTCCCACTGGGGAGTGTGTCCTCTATGTCCCACTGTGGAAGTGTGTCCTCTCTCTCCCACTGGGTAGTGCGTCCTCTATGTCCCACTGTGGAGTGCATCCTCTCTGTCCCACTGGGGAGTGCGTCCTCTCTGTCCCACTGTGGAGTGCGTCCTCTCTGTCCCACTGGTGAGTGCGTCCTCTCTGTCCCACTGTGGAGTGCATCCTCTATGTCCCACTGGGGAGTGTGTCCTCTATGTCCCACTGTGGAAGTGTGTCCTCTCTCTCCCACTGGGTAGTGCGTCCTCTATGTCCCACTGTGGAGTGCATCCTCTCTGTCCCACTGGGGAGTGTGTCCTCTATGTCCCACTGGTGAGTGCGTCCTCTCTGTCCCACTGGTGAGTGCGTCCTTTCTGTCCCACTGGGGAGTGTGTCCTTTCTGTCCCACTGGGGAGTGCGTCCTCTCTGTCCCACTGGGGAGTGTGTCCTCTATGTCCCACTGGTGAGTGCGTCCTCTCTGTCCCACTGGGGAGTGCGTCCTCTCTCTCCCACTGGGGAGTGCGTCCTCTCTGTCCCACTGTGGAGTGCGTCCTCCCTGTCCCACTGGGGAGTGTGTCCTCTCTGTCCCACTGGTGAGTGTGTCCTCTATGTCCCACTGGTGAGTGCGTCCTCTCTCTCCCACTGTGGAGTGCGTCCTCTCTGTCCCACTGTGGAGTGCGTCCTCTCTGTCCCACTGTGGAGTGCGTCCTCCCTGTCCCACTGGGGAGTGTGTCCTCTCTGTCCCACTGGTGAGTGCGTCCTCTCTGTCCCACTGGGGAGTGTGTCCTCTATGTCCCACTGGGGAGTGCGTCCTCTCTGTCCCACTGGGGAGTGTGTCCTCTCTGTCCCACTGGGGAGTGCATCCTCTCTGTCCCACTGGGGAGTGCGTCCTCTCTGTCCCACTGGGGAGTGTGTCCTCTATGTCCCACTGGGGAGTGTGTCCTCTCTGTCCCACTGGGGAGTGCATCCTCCCTGTCCCACTGGGGAGTGCGTCCTCTCTGTCCCACTGGGGAGTGCATCCTCCCTGTCCCACTGGGGAGTGCGTCCTCTCTGTCCCACTGGGGAGTGCGTCCTCTCTGTCCCACTGGGGGAATACTGCAGTTAACCACAAAAGCCCACAAAACATTAGCATCATAAATACCTCGGTCTTAGCATGCAAAAATATTGTCTAGTCAAGAGTTCCAACCATGTCCACATTTTAGATCATAATCCACATTGAGTCCAGATTGTAGATCTGAAAAGTCTCCTGAAAAGTAAACTATCCAAGTTACACTTTCTGAAGTGAAGTGATACGTTTTCAATATAATGTATCTCAAAAGATGATTATATTCAACAGAGTGTGCTGCCACTGGGTAATTCATATTTTTTTCATCTGGCTGTACTTCTGTGTTTAGCAATGCGTGTTTTTAAAACCTTACTTGTTTTCCCACATATGCTTTGCCACAGGGGCACGATATAAGTCCTTTAATATTTGTTTTTTTTTTCCTGTGTGAGGGAGCTTAAAACTGTTGCTGTGGTAGGTGTAACTACATTGGCTGCAGTTCCATCAGGTTTGATAGTTTTGTGATAAAGTATCAGTTTCTGAGGTATTTTCCACTTTTGTACACTACAAGGGGTTTTTCCTTTAAAGGTTAAATCTGTTCTGTTAATCTGTTTTGCACCCTTGACTGTACAAAATATGATGCAATCATTTGATTCTTTTGGTGGGTTATTAAGATTTCAGTTCTGGGTTTATGTTTAAAATCTGTGGCAGCCTCATTTATTACTGATTTCTTATACCTTTTTGTTCAAAATTATTTGTCATTACATCCATGTTTCTTTCAAAATCTTTTTCAGAGGCAAAGGATGATTGGAATTGGCTTACAGTAAGGAATTTGTAGCTGTTGTTTTTTGTATTAGATTTGTCAGTTTCAAAATGGAGGTGATGGAGAGACTTCCAATATCCGTTAATTTCTTTGTTTATAAACTGTTCTCAGTCATCTGACTATTTTGTTGCCACCTCCATCTTGTTTGGCAAAAAGCCTCTATTCTGTGACCCCCAGACGCCCCTTCTCCCGAGACACTACCTCCAGCTCTTCCTGTGGAGAGATAGTCCCACCAGCATGTCCTAGGTCTTCCCCAGGGCCTCTTCCATAACCATGACAAGCATTTCAATAATGTAAACAAACACTTACTCCATACGTAAATATGGGCACAGAACCTAATTATAGCATTGAATTGACTCATGTAGCAATCAGGTAAAAAATAAAGATAGACAGATACTGTATGTAAATAGTTCAAAAGTATATTATTACACACATAAAACTAAAACTCACAAGACACTTTCAAAAGGTTTTAATCAATTGTTAATGAACATACATCATAAACATATGCCACAGAATACCAAATATACAACAATACATTTAATCTATACACTTTCTCTAGTATAATTTGACAATACACTTTGTACACACACACACACTGGTGTTTTTGACCTTTACTAGGATCTGTGTGTTTTTTAACCTAAGACCTGTTTTTAGTCAGGATTCTAAATCCTTTTTTTTTTGTAAAAGTGTTCAGACATGTTGTCTGAACGTCTTATGGGCCTATGTTTACCATACAGCTGTGGTTATGAAGCCGACACACTACATAACAAGATTACAGATAATGAAGGTAGAGTACTAGAACTAGTTCTTATTTACAAAAAGACAAAAAAAAACATAGACAAGAATATATACATAGAACAAAATTAAACACAACAGTACAACACAGAGTAAGTATGTTCAAACAGGATAATAACCTTGACAAGGACTATCTGCATGTGAAAATGAAACGTCAATGAGAAACAAGAGAAGTGCATTAGTGTAAGCAAAAATATTAAAGAAAGAAAGAAATTATGAACCAGGTTTGTCAGCAAGAACAAGTGTCAACTACAACCTGCTGGAGTTTCTGTTTAAACATAAACACTGACATGACGGGTATTTTGCAGTGTGTTCCAATTATCTGCTGCTGTGAAACGAAAGGAGAGGCGACCAAGAATAGTGTGCATTTTGGGGCTGACAAGCTTGATAGAATTACTTGACAGAGTATGAGCTGTGAGCAAAGTGAAGAAGAGATGACAGGCAGGGGGTGTCTTGCCCAGGATTGTTTTATATACTGTACAGGAGCCATTGATGGAACCGCTGAGACAGAAGAGAGCCAACCCACCAGTTTGTACAGCTCTATAAAGGAGCTTTATATTCATTTATTTATAGGTTGGCCTTTGATGGGTAGAGCAGAATCTGACACAGGTCCATCCATCTGTTCAACATAAACCTATACAACCATACTGTATGTTCAGTTGTGCTTATACTGTATGTTTATATACCCTGGCAGCATTTGTGATTCTTTGGCCATTTTTCAGAGAACTTATGAGCACAACTGTATTTTCTAAGGACTAACAAATGATGCTGGCACCAAACTGCCCAAATCACTGTGAGTTATAAATAAATATCTGTCAGTGTTGTAACAGCAGAATGGGACGTGTACTGACATTCAGCTTTATTTCTCTGTCCTTTTGCAAATAAGAAAAGTTTGTACCAGTTTTACTGAAACACAATCAAATGTAAAATACAGTGCTGGATAAAAGGCCAGTGCTTTCTCAGTCCATTCAGAATCTGTAAAACAAAGACGTCAAAGAGTTTATCATGTAATAGTACTGCAACAACTGAGGTCATGGTCATGTAAATGATTTTTTTCTGTGTGCATCCAACATAGAGCCAGAATAAAAATAATGTTGGCACATAAATATAATCGAACATTATACAACTGGTATTAAGTATGGATTACAGATAACTAGAGCCAAACCTTTTAGTCCATTAGTCCGTGTTCACAGAATGTCGAAGAGACTCTCTCAACTAGAAACAAACAAACAAAGTGACACGTGAAGATCAAACAGCTGCTCTGATGATGAATAATTTCAATTATTCATAATTCTATTCACCAATGTCAAGACAGGTTTTGCTAGACCACATTACAACAATTTTTTTTCTTTTTGGTGAAACCTACTAAAAATCATCATTACTGAGAAGACACTGAGAAGACAACATCCTCAGATAAACATCAAAATAGAACATATTTCACCCTGCTATTATTTATGAATTTGTCTTTTAATCTGGACTAGGGCTGGGCCAAATGGACCAAAAATTATATCTTGATATAGTTTTGCAACAGTGGCGGTCCATACATTTTCCACCTAGGCCTTCAGTGGTGTCCTGAATTACATCCATTTCCTGATGCTGTCACTATAGTACCAGCACTATAGAAAACACAATACAATACAGAAAACGTGGGATAACAGGGTGTTGCATCAGACTTCAGAAGTCCTGTGGCCGACCTGTGGCAGGTCCGCACTGCAATTTCTTAAGCATGAGACTACTCCACCACTGTGACACCGGGCGGGCACATTCACCTGTCCCCATCTAATCCACTGTAGATCCCAATGATCCCCAAAGTGAAGCTGAGCAGAGAGAGGCAGAAGTGGCCAGAGCAGCTACACCAAGAGCTAGATAAACTGTGGCAAGTTGTAAAGTGCACTGTTTGTGCACCGGCTGTCCTGTGCTTCGCCTCACAGCAGAGGGGGTCCCGGCTCCAAAAGCATTCCTTCTTGTCCTGTTCTGAGCTGCCCCAGTCCCGCTTTGTACACGAACCATTAACACAATTCAACAATTCACTGCAGACACAGCTGCGCCACAGAGCATACATAATATAACGCAGGAAGCATCAATATTGAGCCAAGAAAATGGTAGAAATATAAAATAAAATAAAATTCACCACCAACACTTCTTATTTCCTGAAGAAGAGTTTATTTACTCTGTTGCACAGTTCATTTGTAGTTCCAACAATAAATCCTTTTCTATTACCACGGAGGCTAATGCTGAAAGTCCAGTCTGTCTCCTCATATTTCTGCCATCAGTTGTCATTCACTTTATGGCCAAGAATGTTCGCTCTATAAAGTTATTCTAGCTTGTGTATGTTGCTAACTCTGTCTAGTAGGCTACACTAGGGCTGGGCGATATGGCAAAAATGTGATCTCGAAATAAAATATCCATATTGAACAATAACGATTTTCGATATTCGATACAAGTTGTTAATGCTTCCAGCTTAAAAATAGTATGCCTGAATGACTGAAGCCACAAAAATGAGAGGGTTCATTAAATTACACTTTAAAAATATAGTTTACTAAAAAAAAAAAAATTACACATTTCCAAAATGTAAACATAATACTATTGTAAACATAATTTGTAAACATTACAGTTTTTTTCCAACCAGAAGACTAACTGTAAACAGTGTCTGGCGTTAAGAGGTACATTAAATGTGCAAAATATAAACATAAAAATATACAACTTCTAGCAAGTGCACACAATTTGTAAAACTTTCAGTTGTATTTTTTATTCTTTTTGCCAGGAAGACTGGTCTGTAAAAGTGTCTGGATTTAAGAGGTATTTTAAATGTGCAAAACATAAACATGAAAAATATACAACAACTAGCTAGTGCACACAATTTGTAAAACTTTTACAGGT
This sequence comes from Perccottus glenii, assembly GCA_024416835.2. Lineage (NCBI taxonomy): Eukaryota > Metazoa > Chordata > Actinopteri > Gobiiformes > Odontobutidae > Perccottus > Perccottus glenii. Next base: position 7,298,432 of record CM044558.2, read on the forward strand.
TTTTGCCAGAAACACTAGTCTGTCCACTGTGTCTGGCTTTAAAACTGCCCTGTGGCAGGACACTATATTACCACCTGTGCTAAAAGCACGCTCTGAGGGTGAGCTGGTGGCAGGAATACACAGGTAACGTTTTGCCAGGAGGCTCACTCTGGGGTATATTGCTGAATTGATCTTCCACCATTCCAGGGGTTGGTCTCGCTGTCTGCATCTCCTTTCTGTTTCCTGTATGAGATGTGGCGGAATGCGATGCTACAAAATGAACGACTAGCTCTCTGAGATGACTAGTTGGACTCGCTGAGTCATATTAAAGACACTCATCAAGAACAACTCCTGCTCACTGACTGCAGCTGGGAGGGGCTGCGCGAGGACTGGGCCGACTATGAGTGCTTTGGGATGGGGTGGGGCCCGGCAGCATCCGCTGCTCATTGATTAGAGTAAGAACGATGTGTGCTTTCACTTCAGAAAGTCTCCAAATGTCTCCAATAACTCCAGAAAAAGTCGCTAGATTTGTCGCTAGTCGCTTTTTTGAAAATTTGTCGCTAGAGGGGTCTGAAAACTCGCTAAATATAGCGACAAAGTCGCTAAGGTTGCAACACTGCTGACGTGCACGCTGCTGTCGCATATTTCTGCTGTGTGATTGGTTCTTGGATCTTTTTCTTCTTCTCTAGTATTATTGGCGGATCGCAACCAATTGTTTCCGGTGCATACCGCCACCTACTGTACCGGAGTGTGTAATTCATGTTCTAGTACTTCCGGTTATGGTTCATGGATCAATCCATATCGAGTGAAAATGTCCGGAGCTTATCATCGTTATCGATTTAAATTTTATCGCGATTCGATGTGATATCGTTTATCGGCCCAGCCCTAGGCTACACTCTCTGACCTTCCAATCAAAAGACATAAAAATGCTGATGTTATTGTACGGTCCTGGGCACATGGAGGACTACCCAACTCTAAATCTGGTTAAAGTATCATTACCATTTATTTTAAGCTACAGGCGCCCACACTGTCAATTCTGAAGGTCTCAATGCAGATTTAATTTACCGTGGGAGCACATGGCTGAAATCTGATTGGATAAAAGCTTCAGCATAAACATACACTTCAGTGGAAAAGCTATGAACTGAAGAGAATACAAACCCAATTCCAAAAAAGTTGTGACACTGTACAAACAGAAAATAAAAACAGAATGCAATGATGTGAAAGTTTCAGATTTCAATATTTTATTAAGTATACAACGTTGATAACATATCAAATGTTAAAAGTGAGACATTTTGAAATGTCAGGCCAGATAATGGCTCATTTTGGATTTCATGAGCTACACATCCAAAAAGTTGGGACAGGTAGCACTAAGAGGCCGGAAAAGTTAAATGTACATATAAGGAACAGCTGGAGGACCAAGTTGCAGCTTATTAGGTCAATTGGCAACATGCTTGGTATAAAAAGAGCCTCTCAAAGTGGCAGTGTCTTTCAGAAGTCACGATGGGCATTCCCCCAATGCTGCAGCGAAAAATAGTGGAGCAATATCAGAAAGTTGTTTCTCAGAGAAAAATTGCAAAGACTTTGAAGTTATCACTATCTACAGTGCATAATATCATCTAAAGATTCAGAGAATCTGGAACAATCTCTGTGCACAAGAATCAAGGACAGAAAACCAGACTGGATGCACGTGATCTTTGGGCCCTTAGACGGCACTGCATCACAAACAAGGATGCTACTGTTAAACCTGATCCAGAAGCGCAGGCATTTTCTCTGGAGCCAAGGCTCATTTAAAATGAACTGTGTCAAAGTGGAAAACTGATCTGTAGTCAGACTCAAATTTGAAGTTCTTTTTTTGAAAACTGGGATGCCATGTCATCCGGACTAAAGAGGACAAGGACAACCCATGTTGTTCTGAGCTCAGTTCAGAAGCCTGCATCTCTGATGGTCTGGGGTTGCATGACTGCGTGTGGCATGAGCAGCTTACACATCTGGAAAGGCACCATCAATGCTGAAAGGTATAAAACAACATATGCTCCCATCCAGACATTGTCTCTTTCAGGGAAGACCCTGCATTTTCCAACATGACAATGACCACATACTGCATCAATTACAACATCATGGCTGCGTAGAAGGATCTGGTTCTGAAATGTCCAGATGTTTCATCCATAGAAAACATTTGGAGCATCATAAACAGGAAGATGTGACAAAGAAGACCTAAGAAAGTGAGAAACTAGAAGCCTGTATTAGACAGAAATGGGAGAACATTCCTAAACTTGAGCACCTTGTCTCCTCAGTTCTCAGATGTTTGCAGACTGTTATAAAAGAAGAGGAGGATACAGTGTGGTAAATCAACTTATTTTTACATTAAAATTAAGAATGAAACTTCCACATCATTGCATTTTGATTTTAGTCACAATTGTACAGTGTCCCAACTTTTTGGGAATTGGGTTTGTAGATAATTCGGAATATTTTGATACAAATTAATGGAAATAAATATTTAACCTAAGTCAGTGATTCTATTATTGTTTAGGGCAGCAAAGAAGGCCTTGCTGGCCCTCACGGCCCACCACTATTTTGCAACACAAACTATATACATATAACACATTTTGATGTGCTACAGTTGTACTAAGTTTACATACTCTGGCAGAATTTGAAATTTTTTTTGGCCATTGTTCAGAGAATACGAATGAAAACAGAAAAACCTTTTGGTTGGGTACTTGGGATGGGTATGATCGGTAGGATGGGCAGCTTTACCAGAGAAAATATAGAGCCTCATCCACTACCACAAAAGACTTCAAGCTGTCATTGATATTAAAGGTGAAAAGGTCATTTGGGTAGTTTCTGTTGTCATTATGATTTAAAAAGAGTAAACAACAGTTTAACAATAGTTTGACAACAAAGGGCTTCACCCAAACACTAACTATGAGTGAGAAAACTTTTTGTGTTATCATTCATATTCTCTGAAAAAGTCAGGGAGAATTCCCTGGCATCTTATGAACACAACTGTACAATAAAAGAGAGGCTTTTTACATGTTTCTAATGATACACAGAAGGAAATGGATTTGAACTTAAGTATTTTAGATAAGTGTAAAGTTTGCTGCAGGTTTGAGTGCTAGGAGAGACTTTTTTTAATTAACACACCCCTTTTCAACTAATTGCCCAATTGCACAGCCTTAAGAGCGTGCATATTATGAATGCTGGGTCTGAGAATCTACTGCACCTACTGGTAACTTGTTTGCCACTTATATATTATTCTGGTTGGTCGCATTGTAATGTTATTAATTTGAACAATACTGTATGTCACCAAACCGCAGTGTAAACATACTGACATAACATAACGTAGTGTAATGTATGTAGAATATACTGTGATGAACTCACTCTGTGTAAAAAGCCCCCAATGTGCAGTTTGTCAGCTTTAGCAGGAGAACAGCCCAGGGCTTGATAGGAGCTGGTTGACTGGAGATGAGTCTGTCTGGTGGCCTCCGTGTCACAGGGGTCACCCTCTGGGGGCTGCTGCTGCTGCTGGTAGCTCTGAGTGGCCACTGTCCTTCTGCAGACCGTGTGTGTGGGGCCTTCAGGAGAAAAGAGTCGCAGCTGGGAGCAGAGGAGAGACTGCTCGTCCAGGAGTCTGTGCATCTTCTGTAGGAAGAAACACAACAAGACTGCAGTGTTATACGCTGTTGTAAGACCAGTAAAGAGAGAGTAGCAATTAGCTGTGACCCAGTAATTTAAGGAGAAAAAAGTGTTGGAAGTCTCTCCACCTTAAAGAATGTGTGATTTGTCATAAGGGAACAGTGTGACATCCCTTTTATACTATACACAGCCCATTTCAATGACATAAGTACAGGTTTTGCTAATTATGTGGGCATAGAATATTTGTAAACTGGTATTTATTAGGTCACAATTGCTAAAATTATATTTTAGATAGATTTATGACAGCACATCTCTTGTACAGGCGAGCCCATTTTTCTCCAAGTGCCTCCTTATTGTGCAGCCACACCACTTTATCAGTGGTGGACAGTAACTAAGTAAATGTAATTTGTTACTGTACTTAAGTAGTTTTTTCCAGTATCTGTACTTTACTGAAGTATTTCCATTCGGGATACTTTTTACTTTAACTTCACTACATTTCAATACAAATATCTTACTTTTTACTCAATTACATTTTGCAAAATTAGTTGTTCCTTTTTATTTATGAGTGGATAGAAAAAAACTGAAGATGGCAATCACGCCGCAAACCACCAATCAGGATACAGCGCGCGATCTGTTTTGAATTTGGTCTGGTAACTCTGGTTACCGCTTATTTAGTGCACCTGTGCAACAGCATATCATTCTAAGAGTGCCCATTGTCTTCACTCTTCATTAGGATGGAAGAATCACAAACTCCTGAATCTAAAGTGCCAGTGCCACAACATCCGTGGCCTTATTTGCGGTGTTATTTTGAAGTCGTTGAAAAGAAAAACGAGTCCTTCATTTTCAACTGCCTTCTTTGCCTGCCTCGGAACTGTAACATTTCTTCGTTCTGGAATTCTCCTTCCAATCTTAGGAAACACATTGAGGTAAGCCATTTTCAATTCTGGTGGTCATTTTCTATTGAGTAATCTAACAGTAGCTCCATTGTGTTTAAGTTAACGTTAGTTAACTGTTTCACCAACGTTTGTAGTATTTATTTTAAACTGAGTGATTCGATATTGTGAAATGACAGTCGATTGATGTTAACACTTTTGGTAGAATATAAATTAAATTTTGACTAGTTTTATATGCAGCTCATGATGCTAAAGTTGAAAGGTGGAGTGGAGTGCTGCTTATAAACCGAGATCGTTCTTTTCAAAAGTTCAGCTTCCAAAGACTGATGTACAGAGCCCTGCACACGGCATGCAAAAAAAAAAATATTGTGCACGATTTAACATTATTGTGTTTTCCCCCAGACTGATTTACTAAAGCGTGCGCACAATTTACTATTTTGCTTCCTCAATTTATAAATTATGTGCATGATTTTGAAACTCGAGGGAACGAATTAGTAAATTGTGCGCACGATTTACATTATTTTTTTCCTGCATGTCATGTCTGAGGCTCCGTAGTGATCGACTTTAAGAATAATTTCTATATCACTAGATTTATTGAAATCAATTACATCTATGACATGCAAAAAGCATATTAAATTATTTAAGCAAGAGGCTGACAAAAACTATATGGGCATTATAGCCATAATAAATGATAGTACTTGCATATTTAATTACATTTGAAGGCAAATACTTTTGTACTTTTACTCAAGTGAAAGTTAAAAGGGAGTACTTTGGATTTTACTGAAGTAATATTTTACCTAGTGTATCTGTACTTTAACTCAAGTACTTGGTTTGTGTACTTCGTCCACCACTGCACTTTATATCAGAGAGTCCTGTATTTTAGCTAGGTTAGTTATTTTTCTCACACGGAACAACCTCCTGGACCAGAACCAGTCTGGGTTCAAGAGCGGTTATTCCACCGAAACTGCCCTGCTCTCAGTCATCGAAGCTCTGAGACTGGCAAAGGCAACATCCAAGTCATCTGTACTCATCTTACTGGATCTGTCTGCTGCTTTTGACACTGTTAATCATCACATCCTCCTGTCCTCTCTCAGGGCGATGGGTGTCTCTGGAATGGCGTTGCAATGGTTCAAGTCTTACCTCTCGGATAGGTCATTCAGAGTATCCTGGAGAAATGAGGTCTCTGAGTCCCAACATCTCAATACAGGGGTGCCACAGGGCTCAGTGCTCGGACCGCTACTCTTTTCCATATACATGACATCCCTTGGCTCTGTCATCCAGAAGCATGGCTTTTCCTATCACTGCTATGCAGATGACACTCAACTCCACCTGTCATTTCATCCTGACGATCCGACAGTCTCTGCTCGCGTCTCGGCATGTCTGAGTGACATCTCACTTTGGATGAAGGACCATCACCTGCAGCTGAACCTTGCAAAAACAGAACTGCTTGTGATTCCGGCCAATCCAAAGACCCACCACAACCTCTCCATTCAACTAGGCCCATCAACCATTACACCGTCCAGCACTGCCAGAAATCTGGGAGTGGTAATTGATGATCAGCTAAACTTCACAAGTCATGTCGCCAGCACCACCCGGTCCTGTAGATTCATCCTCTACAACATTAGAAAAATTAGACCTTTCCTATCAGAGCACTCCAGGCTCTTGTCTTGTCCAAACTGGACTATTGCAATGCTCTACTGGCTGGACTCCCCGCCTGCACAACCAAACCTCTGCAGCTGATCCAGAATGCAGCGGCAAGAGTGGTCTTTAATGAACCGAAGAGAGCGCACGTATCTCCTCTATTCATTAGGCTACACTGGCTCCCGGTTGACTCCCGCATCAAGTTCAAAGCTATGCTCTTGGCCTACAAGACCACCTCTGGTTCTGCACCCCCATATCTCCACTCACTAATACAGACCTACGTTCCTACCAGATCCCTGCGCTCTGCAAATGAACAACGTCTGGTGGTACCAAAAGGTAAAAAATCAAAAATCTCTGGCTCTGTTCCACATTGGTGGAATGATCTACTGCTGCTACAAGATCAGCAGATTCTGTAGCCATCTTTAAAAAACACCTGAAAACACATCTCTTCCGTCAACACCTGACTGACAAACACTGAGTCCTACTTCCTTTCTATCGATTCCTTTCTATAAAAAAAAAAAAATTATCTTATCCTTAGCATTGTATACTGCGCTGGGTTTAAACTGACTAGTTTTTTGTGCACTTATGCTTTTTGTCCCTTGTGTTGTTAAATTGCTTCCATTGTTATCCTCACTTGTAAGTCGCTTTGGATAAAAGCGTCTGCTAAATGACTAAATGTAAATGTAAATGTAAATTTGTGTTTTCTTTGCATCCCGAACAATTGTCCTGGCAGTTGTGGCTGAAATGTTTGTTGGTCTACCTTACATTTTCATTATTCACTTCTTGAACACTGCTGATTGGCATTCTCAGTTCCTTGGATATCTGTTTATATCACTTTCCTGTTTTTTATACAGTTTAATTACCTTTTCTCGCAGATCCTTTGACAATTATTTTGCTTTTCCAATGACTCAGACAGAAACGTCAGTGCAGCACTGGATGAGAGATGCTTGGGGTCTGTCAGGAGCCCAGAAACTCACTGACCTTTTATACACAAACAGTGACTACACACAAACAGATCACAGGTGAGGATGGTTACCTTTAGTAGCCATTCAAACCTGTTTGTGTTGACTTGTGTGCATGTAATAAGAACAAATCACAAGCATTTGAAAACCTTTAATAATTTGGGTAGCTTCTGTTGTCATTGTGATTTTAAAAGAGTAAACACAATTGTTTGACAATAAATTGCTTCACCCAACCACTAACTATGAGTGAAAGATAGGTTTTTGTGTTATCATTCTAAATTCTCTGAAAAATGGCCCCAAAAAAATCTTTAGAACTGTAGGTCTTCACCTTTACAACGTTTGTACTTTTGTACTTTGATCTTTTTAAAATGACCAAACAATGCCTGTGTTAAATGTTACCACTCGGAGGCTGTTGTCATTGTCGTGATGGACCAGTTCATTCAGCTGCAGCTCCAGCTCCCTGGCTTCATGCCTCACTGCCTGCCTCAGGTTCAGTATGTCCTGGATCTTCTCCCTGTGAGTCATACAAGGCACTGTTATACTTTGTCTGTGTGATACTCCATTACTCAGAAGGCAATGAGACAGGAAAGAAAATCCAATATCTTTTACAGAGTGTTGAAAAGAGCAGACAATTATGTGACATAGAATCTACGCACACCAATGTATCATGACAAAAGAGAGATTTTTGACTTAACTTTACATGGCTAATTTGCATTAACAGTGTCTTATAGAGAGCCAAAGTCATGTTCTTTTTAGCATGGGAATTCTTGTAAAGTTTGGTTAATTAAATACAAGAACATCAAATAGACAATTTCAGCAATTGATAAAGACTGAAGGTCAGAGAGTTATGGATACAATTATATACAAAGTAACAAAGACTAAAATGTAATAAACTGAGCACCATTGTTTGGAAAACGCAATTTGTTTATCTCCACCATGAATGAGTGTGCTGCTTGTTGATGTAATTGTGTAAGCACTAATTAGGTAGTCTTTACAAAAAAAAAATATTTTTCTTAGTATAAAAATTATATGGCTTAATGTCAACCAAACCAACCAAGCAAAATTTGTGAGAATTTGGTTTAACCAGGTAGGTCAATTGAGAACCAATTGTCATTTAAAATGACGACCTGGCCCCCGTGTGTGTGGACTATTGTACATGTCTTTAGTGGTGGGGAAAACCGGAGGAAGCCTACGCAGACACGGGGAGAACATGCAAACACCTGCTCTGCCCGGGGATCAAACCCACCGTGCGGTCTAAAAATGACAGCACTGCATAGATCCCCAACTCTTCCTCTTGAGTTGGGGATCGATAAAGGTCTCATGTAAGAAGCTTGACTTGGGCATTTTTTTCTTTCATCCTATGTGGACTTAATTACAGTCATTAACCATAGATTGTAACAACAAACAATAGTTTTCAGAAAGCATAAACAGGCCTATTAATCAAAAATTTAGACAACCCAGAGTTTTCACGCAGTAAAAACTTAGCTCTAGAGACCAGAGCCATCTTTAGTACCAGGCTTTAAACATGATTTTTATACTTGTAAAGTCGCCATTTGCTTTCTCCTTATTTTTCTGCTTTTGGAGCCTGCCCTCTGGTGGACGAAGGTATATCGCTGTATATCGCTGTATGGTGGCATTCTTACTCGAGGCCTTTTTAAGGGGTTCCATGTGAGAGGCTTGCCATTAACCTGCAGCTAAATGAGCAGCTAAAACAGACAAAAAGTCCGTAGCTTCATGTGCAGCTAAGTGCTAGCGTCACATGAAGCTACAGACTTTTGTGTTTTTGTTTTAGTTTTTTCTTGTATTGCATGGTTTCAACAACTTCGTCTGTCTGGACAAACATGTGAAAAGTGGCAAGTTGAACTACTAACTGTAAATTGCTTGCAGGAGTTACTATTATAAGTTAATCTGGAAACATATTTCATATTTTGATGTAGTTTCTTGTGCCTAACTTGGTAAGAATAAACATAATTAAAATGTCCCGCATGCAGTGCATTGGATGTAATCATCACTTTTTGGTTGGTTTCAGGTCTACCTTGAAGTATCAAACTGCGGTTCATTTCTTCAGGCTTATAACTCTGCAAACACGATTCGTAATGACGCTCCTACGGCATTGCGTAATGACATTTAAAAACTCTTCTGGCACTGGCTGTGTATCTGTCAATCACAAAAAAATAAAAAATTATCCTAAAGCCCAAAAGGGAGGCGGGATTATTGCGTGAAAATTTAAACTTTGATGATTAGTGCGTAATTGACTTTGGTCAATGATGGAAATATACAGAAGGTTTGGAGTTTAGGGTTAAAATAAATAGCCATTTGATAGACTATACTAATAGTTTCATTGGCGCAAAAAGGGGGTATACACTATATGCGGTGCATAGGGGTGCAGCACCTTAGGGGCACCAAAGCGATAGTATAAAAAAAAAAATATATATATATATATATATATATATTTTTTGTGGTATTTTCTAAATGTAGCTTAGCTGCGTTGTGCGTTTCTAAATTATTTCAGTATTTCCTCAATACTATATAACATTTTATAGAACTAACAGGCTACAGTAGGCGCCCTCATTAGATTCCATAAATAGAATTAATGGAATATTGCAAGTGGGCGTGGCTAGCGTGGCTAGCGTGGCTAGCGTGGCTAGCGTGGCTAGCGTGGGCGCCGTGAGCGCGCTGAGCGAGCAGGTTACGTACAGTTGTTACCAAAAAAAATAAAGAAAGGAAAAGGAGATGGCGTGTCAAGGTATTGGACAGCTGATAAACAAGGAAGGGGTTTGACCTGAAAGTAACTCTGATTTAAATGGGCAGTGTGAGTCCTGATGGTTTAAGAGAGGAGTAAAGGAAGTCATTTTTGTTCAAATGAAAAAACCCTCTCTGAACAGCGGAGTTGGCCTCAGATGCCACAGTGTTCTGAAACCTACATCAAAACAGTTTCACTCTAGAACAACAACAACACCTGAATGGAACAGTGACACTAACGACTCACCTGAACCTTTAACGACTCTCACATCAGGAGTCACACTGTCATTTCATAGCTATGACTATGAGACCAGAACAGCCTGGTCCAACCAGGTTTAGCTTCAGGTCAAACCCTTCCCTCTTGAAATAAAACACAGCTCTCTTACCAGTTGTTGAACTCAGAATTAAAAGTGGTCCTCTAATGAGGAAATGTCTAGATGCCTTTGTTTTAACCTTTTCTTGGTTTTTAACTTTTTGGTTAAACTCTCAGCCCTGATGTACCTGTCCTGGCCGTTGAGAGTGCAGTAGACATTAGCCTGGTCCTCTAACATCTGTTCCTCCATCAGGCTGAGCACAGACCGGAACTGGATGCAGATACAAGATCAGCTCCTCCAGCTCACTCACAGGGTACTGAGGAAACACACATGCACAGATAGTATTTGAAATACATACACAAAAATAGTACACAGTATATAACTGACACAGAAAGCTTTACTGTTCACTCTACACAACTGTAATTGGGACTGGGAGTCTTGGGTTTGTACTGTGTTATATATAAAAAAATTCTACAGGAAAAATAAACAAATATGGGTCAAGTGAAAACAAACAGCATGGTTGGTCCATCAAACAGAGGATTATATTTCTTTTTTCTGTCTTTTTTCCTGCCCCTGTCCCATCATATGTCCTGTGCTCAATTTGCTGCATCTTTGTTCTGACAGTATACTGGCTAAAGCTATTGGTCTGTAGAGGTCCAGGCTATCCACTTTCCAAGCTTTGATTTTCATGACAGGAACCTTCCAATGAATCAACCCTCCCTGCTTGATCGTTTTTACTAATAAATCATACTATATGCTTACTGTATATCTGATATTTGTAATCCTTGGACCCGAGGCCCACTAAGAGGTCACCTATGTGTCTAAAAGCTCCTCCATACATGCAAATGAGACATTGAGATGCTAATATAATTGTGGAGCATCAGTAACCATGGTAACATGACAACAAGGCGTGTTCAGAAGTGTCCACATTGTGAGTCACTGACCCATCCATTGTCTGTGAGTGTTACCTTTTTATTCTTTTTCTACACTTTATTATGGTCTGTATGTATAAATAATCCTATTTACATTTCAATTGTTTCAAGTCATTCAACTGAATCATAATCTAGCGGCCTGTTCTGATTTATTTTATTAAATAAATAAAAGTGAATACATTTGCCATCGCAAAATACATTGCATGGAACTAAAGTGTAGAGCTTTCTTGAATTTGTCACCCAGCCTTAGAAAAAAATACATTTATATCCACCAAATTATACAAGTGTGTAATGCCAAGCTGTAATCATGTTCCACTTTACTTCCCTTTTCTATATTTTAGTTTTTTGGCATTTGCGCTGTTGTGCTGTGTAACACTGTCACTGTTCTCTGCCGTGTTTCTTTCTTTTAAAACAGTTGTCAGTTTTGCGACACTGAGACATGGAAAATGGCATGTGTCTCTGGCAGAGATGGAGTCCTGAATTTTCGTGACTCGACTTGCACGTATCAATGACTCAACACTTCAGACTTGCCCCGCCTGTTGCATGTGGTTGTGTGCGGGGCAAGCTGCTTCCATCCCGTAAATGTAATCCAGAGGTGAAGCAGCCTACGTAATCTGCTGGTACAATACTGATTTATAACTTCCAGGATTAATTCTAACTCATTAAGCATGCACAACAATATGTTAAGTTAATGACCTTTGATTTAAAATGGACAACTCTGATCCAGAAAATCTTTCCTCTCAGTGCTCTTAACCCCTCCCCTTTTCCCTCTCATAGCTTGGTGCTCTAACCTTGGTGAGTCGAATCATACTTGATTATTTGGGTGACTCAGACTTGGTCTCGGACTTGTACTAGTCTTAAGGACATGTACCTGAAATGAGGACATGAAAATTAGTGACTTGACTACAACACTGGCTCTGGAGAGTGAAAAGGTAAAAGAGGCTGTGGTTGGCCACCTTCTTCTGTCTCCTGTCAATCCTTTGTTGAATATTGATAATAATTTTTAACAAATTCACCCACATAGATACAATAGCAACCTATCTTAGTTGTTAGAGCACAGGCCAAATACATGGGAGACCCAGGTTCTAATCCTTGCATGGGTCATTTGCTCAGTGTCATTCCCCTCTCTCTTACCCATCAACCTACTGTTTATCTACCATCATATAAAGGCCATAAGGCCCAAAAAAAAACACCAGGTTGACTACAAAAAGATACCAATCTCAAGCCCAGGTTGGAAAAATGTACACAGGCACAGTACCATTAACTCTGGCTCAGTTTGGGACAAAACAGACTATAAAGAGATATCCCATCAGAATGTACTTGCCCATGTCTCAGAAAATGTTACATAGAACTTTGGTGACAAGTTTTTGGAAATGAGTTACTTACCTGGTGGTTGCTTTGTTTGCAGCTGTGGCACTGGTGGTCACAGGAGCCTTCATTGCCAGTTCTGTCCACTTCCTCGTACTCCTTATCTGCCCACAGACCTGTGCCCAGTGAGGCTGACAGCTTCCTATCCTCCCTAGATTTTCTGTGAAGGCAATCATCCGACTGCCATTCAGGGGGCAGCACACGGTAAGACGAAGTCGGCAAATAACTCTCCACAGGCCTGTTCAGATTCTCTCCGGCACTTGTGGAGACTTTGCTTGGGAGATAGGTAATTGTGTTTTGTTGAATGTGGAGGTCTGTCCATGATTGCACAGCACGGAATGGGGAAAAAGTATCCAGTTTAAAACGTCTAGGGAGAATGCTGTGCTTTGACTCATCTGTGTAAGGAACATCCCTCCTTTGGACAATGTGAGATGACGGGGAGGACTTCATCTGAACAGAAACAGAACAGCTTGCTTGCTTATGGTTTGGGGTTGTGATGGACAATGTAGAAGATTTATCGAGTGAGGCAGGGGAGCTATGTTTTATTGAGTCTCTGAACGACTTGTCAGTTGGTCTTGATGATTGGAAAATGCCTTTGTCTTTTGAAGCAAAATCATCTAGAACTGGGTGTCTTTCTGATTCTGAGTTCTGCTGCAAGGTATTTAACTCCTCAAAGCTACCAGACTGAGGGCTCAGATCAGATATGTGGATTGGTTCCGCCCAGTACACCTGTCCAATAGAATTAAGCTCCTCAAAAAAGGCTTCCATGTCTTCAGAGTCAACTTCGGAAGCATCGACTGAGGTTTCGAACACGTCATACAAGCTCTCAATCTCAATCAGATTTGACACTTTTGCCTCTAACTTAGTTCCATTTAATTTCTCAGAAACTTGATAATTTTCAAGACCGTTACTTTCCATTTCAGAATCTTTACAGTTATTACTTTGCCTTTCTTTGATAACACTACCAGGTGTAATACAAGGTACCTGTGAATCAGTCTCTGTCTCAAGATACACTTCTTCCGATGGTAATCTCATTTCTGACTTACTTGCAGACCTTTCTAGATCTAAACTGAAAATATCCTTTTTAGTCTGCATTGTTGCAAAGTTATTTACATGTAATATGTCCACTGAGTCTTGGCGACTCAGGAAAGGTGACCCAGGTGTAGGTACCGTCTTGTCCTGAAGACGGAAAACCTCTTCAGACAGACAATTCTGCTGTGTCAGATGGGGAAATTCTTCAAATCCAGTAGAGAATTGAATCAAAGACTTGTGCAAGTGATCTGTTTTGGGAGAATAAACAAAGTAGAAAGGTTCTTCCTCCATTTGTGTGGTAGCGTGCAGCTCGTTGTTGTCTAAAGACTTTCTGTCAGTTATTGGCTGTTTTTGTAACTTAATTTCTGAGGTCCCATGTTCTGATGGAAAATGTGAATCTAAAGATGAATAATCACAATGCAATGAAGCTTCTTCCTCATGTTTTTCATCTTCCATCCATTCACAGGACTCAAGCTGTGCAGATGGACTTGTAGAAGGGAATGTGTTAGAAGAGACAGTCTGAAAGAAAGGTACAGGTGTGGGGTCAGAGGGGACACAAAGGGAGCCATGAGTAGAAGGTGGTTGAATTTCACTGGAGTGGCTCTCTGTACTCCCTTCAGACAGAGTTGACAGAGCCTGCAACACAACAATCACAAAGGTCTCAGTAAGTCACCTGGTTGGAGATGTAACAGTAAAACACTATAGACAGGGGGCTGCGTCAAGTTTGATCATTTTTACATTGTGCTTAGCAGCGTCTACTATTACCTGAGGGAAAGATGTATAATGTAAAGAGTATGAGTCCAAGGATTAAGCCCTGTGAAAAGCCAAAGCTGACTGCGTACGTGAGTTTCTAAGTGTCATTGACCTGTTTAAATTGATATCTTTCTGACACCGAAAAGTGTATTGGTTGTGTGTTAGTAATTGTTTTTGTCATTTAAATTCAAATTACTGTCAAACTATTTTAAATGGTATCGTGTGCACATATGGAGTTTTGTTCAGCTGTGGTTCGTTACTTTTATAAATCAGAAAATTTGTCACAGATTTTTTATTGAAAACTGACCATGGCCGTTTATTATGAAGTAAAGCAGGTATACTGCTATAATTATTATTTTCCTTTAGTCCCTCCCCATGGTTCTGCAACGATTGGAAGATTTAGACTTCGGCACAGTGGCAGAGTGGTTAGCGCTCCTGCCTTACAGCAAGAAGGTCCTGGGTTCGATTCCCATCCAGGGCAGGGCCTTTCTGTGTGTCTGCGTAGGTTTCCTCCGGGTACTCCGGTTTCCCCTACCACCAAAACCTTGTACAACAGTCCCCCCCCCAAACACACATGGGGCCAGGACTCCCCTGCAAAAGAGATTTGTAATCTCAGTGGGACTATCCTGGTTAAAAAAAGGTTAAATAAAAAAATAGACGTGCCGAACAATTACAGGGAGACTGTCTGAGCGAGCTGTCAATAAACGAGCTGCCTCTGTGTCACTCTCATGAATGAGCAGCTGACAGATGCTGTAACAGAGGTCCTGTTATTTTAATTATTTTGCTCATTAGTAATGTTTAATTGTCTGTAGGCGCACTATTACACTGTAGTTGCATGGGGTTGTGACCACTCAGGGTTCAAGGTACAGTTGAGACAAGTTAGTAAGAGACGTTCAACAAGCTGATAACAGCAGGAATAAAATACTTTTTAAATCTGTTTGTTTTACATCTGTGCAGATGTATCTGCACCCAGATAGCAGCAATGAAAACTCAGCCCAGAGTGGGTGGCTAGAATCAACTACACACGTGGACAAAATTGTTGGCACCCTTCGGTCAATGAAAGAAAAACTCACAATGGTCACAGAAAAAACTTTATTCTGACAAAAGTAATAATAAATAAAAATATATGAATGTTAACCAATGAAAGTCAGACATTGCTTTTCAACCATGCTTCAACGGAATAATTTTAAAAAATAAACTCATGGAACAGGCCTGGACAAAATTGTTGGTACCACTAACTTAATATTTTGTTGCACAACCTTTTGAGGCTATCACTGCAATCAGACGACTCCTGTAACTGTCAATGAGACTTCTGCACCTCTCAGCAGGTATTTTGGCCCTCCTCATGAGCAAACTGCTCCAGTTGTTTCCGGTTTGAAGGGTGTCTTTTCCAGACGGCATGTTTCAGCTCCTTCCAAAGATGCTCAATAGGATTGAGGTCAGGGCTCATAGAAGGCCACTTTAGAATAGTCCAATGTTTTCCTCTTAACCATTCTTGGGTGTTTTTAGCTGTGTGTTTTGGGTCATTGTCCTGTTGCAAGACCCATGACCTGCGACTGAGACCAAGCTGTCTGACACTGGCCAGCACATTTCTCTCTAGAATCCCTTGATAGTCTTCAGATTTCATTGTACCCTGCACAGATTCATGACACCCTGTGCCAGATGCAGCAAAGCAGCCCCAGAACATAACAGAGCCACCTCTATGTTTGACAGTAGGGACAGTGTTCTTTTCTTCATATGCTTCATTTTTCTGTGAATGTCTGTGAACATAGAGCTGATGTGCCTTGGCAAAAAGTTCCATTTTTGTCTCATCTGTCCATAGGACATTCTCCCAGAAGCTTTGTGGCTTGTTAACATGTAGTTTGGCATATTCCAGTCTAGCTTTTTTATGATTTGTTTTCAACAATGGTGTCCTCCTTGGTCATCTCCCATGTAGTCCACTTTGGCTCAAACAACGACGGATGGTGCGATGTGACACTGATGTTCCTTGAGCATGGATCTCTTTAGAAGTCTTTCTGGGCTCTTTTGTTACCATTCGGATTATCCGTCTCTTTGATTTGTCATCAATTTTCCTCCTGCGGCCACGTCCAGGGAGGTTGGCTACAGTCCCATGGATATTAAATTTCTGAATAATATGTGCAACTGTAGTCACAGGAACATCTAGCTGCTTGGAGATGGTCTTATAGCCTTTACCTTTATCATGCTTGTCTATAATTTTCTTTCTATTCTCCTGCGACAACTCTTTCCTTCGCTTATTCTGGTCCATGTTGAGTGTGGTACACACCATGTCACCAGACAACACAGTGACTACCTGAAGCCCAATAAATAGGCCCACTGACTGATTACAAGATTGTACACACCTGTGATGCTAATTAGTGCACACACCTTGAATTAACATGTCCATTTAGTGACATTATTTACAGTCTTTCCTAGGGGTACCATCAATTTTGCCTAGGCCTGTTCCATGAGTTTATTTTTTAAAATAATTCCGTTGAAGCATGTTTGAAAAGCAATGTCTGACTTTCATTGGTTAACATTGATAAAATTTTTATTAGGCCCGAGCCGGTGATGACCGGGAGGGCCTATTGTTTTTGCTCGGATTTCTTTTTTTTTTTTTTTTCTTCTTCTCCCCATATGATCCTAAATTTGCCCCGGTGAACATGAACGAAAAGTCATTTTTATTGGTCCCAGCCTTCAAGCCCAGCGAAAAATTTATGTATTTGAAGTCCCCGAAAAAAAAAATACGAAAAATGACTCAGTGGCGGCCCCTAGAAAAGTCAAAATACATTGGGCCTATGGAAAGTGAAAGTAACTTTTTTCCAATATAGAAAAATGAAACTTGGGTCATCCATAGGACACCTCAGGGCAAACAGAAAAGTCAAAGACAGTCACACCCTAAACTTAACAGAAAGTCCGCCATGTGGGGTGAAACGCGCGGCCACTAAAATCGCACCCCTTGCGCAGAAAGATGCAAATCATTGTGTTTTAATCTAAATGGCCCCAAATTTGGTGAGTATCATCTAGACACATGTGCCAACCAACGTTGTGACTTTGTTGTTGATATCTTATCGGGTATGGGTGTGGCAAGCCTGTAACGAGGTGGCCATTTTTGTGAAAATAAAACGTCTCTTAACTCTCAAACGCCTTCTCGGATCGAGTTGGACCCAAAAAGGCGTTTGTGCACATTCATGACCTGAACACAAAAATATGTAAATAAAAGGGTTATCTTTAGAAATGGCTCTCCAGCGCCCCCTACAAACTTATAATGGGACCCAAGAATTTAGTTTGTCATAGAGACATGAAATTTGGTACACACATCTCTTATGTCATGACGAGCATAAAAGCCAATGACAACCACCCCCTATCTATAAATGTGTTGCCATAGCAACGTCCCAAATATTTGGTAAAAGTCAATGGTAAGTGAAAATTTTAGTTTGTAGGCAAATGAAACTTGGTACACACATCCAGCATGGGCTTATGAACAAAAGCCAATAGGGACCACACCCTATCACACACGGGAAGGCGGCCATTTTGAATTGAAGATTTGGTCCGACTTAAAATACACCTCTTTTTAAAAGTACACAGAAAAAGCTGCTTCATTCCACAGACACCAAACTTGGGCAAAATGAGCTAAACACATGTATGTAAAATAGACAAGTGTTTTTCTAGACTTTTTTGCTCAAGTTATATTTTTTTTTATTATAATTCGGTATATATTTTTTTATCATATTTTTCTGCAAAATGATCCTCAATTTAACCCAGTAAACGCATACAACTAAAAGTCATTTTTATTGGTCCCAGATTTCAAGCCCAGCGAAAAATTTATGTATTTGAAGTCCCCGAAAAAAAAATACGAAAAATGACTCAGTGTCGACCCCTAGAAAAGTCAAAATACATCGGGCCAATGGAAAGTGAAAGTAACTTTATTCCAATGTAGAACAATGAAACTTGGTACATCCATAGGACACCTCAGGGCAAACAGAAAAGTTTATTACAGCCATATCGTAAAGTCAACAGGAAATCTACTATGTTGGGTGGAATGCGTGACCACCTAAATTGCACCCCTTGTGTCTAAAGGCTTTTCATCTAAACAGCTCCAAATTTGGTGAGTATCATCTAGACACGTGTGCAAAAAAAAGTTATCAATTTGTTTTTTGATAGATTTGTGGCTGTGGTCGTAATGAGTCTGTGAAGAGGCAACTATTGGGAAATAAATGCCATTTCCCAATTGCCAGGATCCTTCTCAACAGAAAATGTTGGGTGGAATACATGACCACCTAAATCGTACACTTTGTGCTAAAGGGTTTTCATCTAAACAGCTCCAAATTTGCTTTAAAGAGCATATGCATATGTTAAGCATACCTTAGAACACAATATTGTTGATATTGGTTTGCTTTGTCAGCTTTTTTTTTGTTAATACAGAGCTGGCATTGTGCAAACCCCACCCCTCAGTGCTGCATGTATGAACACAATACATCCCTGACAATCTCTGGAGGACCACGTCTGAAAGAGGCTAATTTCAGAACAGAAGCCCTAACATGAAACGGAAGGTAAAAGTGTGATCACCTTTACTAAATCTGCCGCCGGTGATGTCTCTTGAGGAAGTGCTGGGATGAGAGGGTCTTCTAGAAAACCACTGCTGTCTGACTGGCAACTGTTGACCCGGATGATACCCCGTACTGCATGGGGAACATAGTCATTTACTAATGCAAGGTAGAATCATTTAGCACAAAAATATAATACACAGTTGATTGTGTTCTAAAGTGTAACCCACCAAAGTGTGTCCCTCCTGAGTCACTTCCTACGGCGCTACTTTCATCAAAACTGCCGAGCTGGAATGAGATAGGATAACACAGAACCCTCTGAAAGTGGTTTACATTTGCACAGCTCCAAAGAGTGCCAAACAGAATGACACTTGTTCCTGGTTATAAACATATTCTTCTTGAGCAGCATGAGTTATGGTTCTAATGTGCATATCATCACATTAAACTAGCGCCCTTTGCCATTTTTAAGTCAGAATCTGTTAATGACACTTGGGGAAGTGCAATCCTGGAACTAATTTTATTCAGAAACAATGCCAGGAGATATTGGACACAGCAAGAGTAGGGTAAGAGCAGGGCTAAGAGCAGGGCTATTATTAATGTATTAGCTTGGCAATAACAAGTCAAAATCTTTAAAAGAGCTTTATAAAAGGAACTTGGGCAATTTAGTCCTAGACCATAACCATCAAACCATTAAAACAAAGTCAGGAAAAACTGTAAGGAACCACTGCACATGCAACAGTAGTGCTAAAATCAACGCTATTGACTTTGCTATATCAAGTCAGGATCTATAAATGCCACTAAACTGCATAAAAAGAGAGCTGGGGAAGTGCAGTTCCACCATTGATTCTAGACTGAATGACCACTGATGAACTCTAGCAAACATGACATGATTGTGGCCATTGTAAAACAGACCACAATCTAAAAAGTGCATTGATGAGATGGGCTACTGATTAAAATATCACTATTTAATGTTTTGGGAAAAGCATGTACAAAAAAACATACCTGGACCTCAACTGTGTCAAGTGTGACATACCTCTTCCATTTCAAAAGATTCCCTAGTCTGTCCGAGGCTCTTTTTCCTTTGGAGAACTTTATCCAAGTAACATTCCCTTAAACTCCCGAGCTTGGTCTCCCCTTCTTGAACATAAACCATCTCAAGCTGGTTCTTAAATTCTGGACCATCTCCTTCCTCCTCCACAAATGAACTCAGTTTGACTCTTTTCAAAGAGACCTTCTTCTCCTCAAGGCCATAGATGGGCTCCAGAGGCTTTGGGATTACACCAGAATCATTGACGTCCTGTGTGTTAGGGCTGTGGAGCTGACTCAGGGACTTCTTGGATGCTCGCCGGAACAGAATACCCATGCGACGGCGTCTTTCCTGGGCCTCAATGGACATGTTTTTGGGCCCTTTGAGGTTGCTGGGTCCAGACAGCGAAGAGAACGCAACGGAAACCTGCTGCAGAACCTCTAGTTGCCTGAAGCGATCTGATAGGACATATAGGAGCAAACAAAAAGGTGTAATAACACTGTGAAATAGTAATAATAAGCAGTTTGGGGTAGTTCAGGTTGTAGTTTGAGTTTGTTCAGAATTTTGTCTGAGATTAGTCACACTGTGCTACAAGTGGCAGTATGATACATGTTAGAGAGGCCAAGTGGGAACGCTATAATTCAATTATGGTGTTATAAAACAGACAAAACATAAGTTCCTTTGGGTCTTGACAGGTTTGTGTTGTACAGAGAGCTAGAAGTAAGTTATTAGAATACATTCTTTTTGGATCCATTCAGCTAATCACTACGAGAAGATATTGGTTTGCATATTGGGTTGGAGGGACTATGTCTCTCGGTTGGCTTGGGAACGCCTCGGTATCCCCCCGGAAGAGCTGGAGGAAGTCTCTGCTTAGACTGCTGCCCCCACGACCCGGCCCGGTTTTTATTTTTTTGCTACTTCTGCTACCCTTCTTTGTACAGATGCCGGTTGTGCATGCGAGGTGTGCCCTAGCCTCTCCCATGGAACCTCTAAAATGGTCCTCGTGTAAGGGCCCCGCCATACAGAGATTTTACGGCGATTTTACAGCGAAATACAGCGATATACCGCCGTCCACCAGAGGGCAGGCTCCAAAAGCGGAAATATAAGGAGAAACCCAATGGCGACTTTACAAGTGTAAAAATCATGTTTACAGCCTGGTACAAAAGATGGCTCCGGTCTCTAGAGCTAAGTTTTTACTACGTGACAACTTTGGGGGGTTGAAAAGCCCGGATGTAACTGCCATTTTATTGCCCTGACGTAATGACAATATTGGTCAATAGGGGACCAATGGGCGGATAACATCCATATTTTTACAATCTATGGTTATGCCTAAAATGTCATAGTTTTCAGAGAGAACAAAACACCTCCTCAGCCATATTCAAAAGTGTTGTGTTTTTATGGAGTGCGAATGCCAGCCTTGAGTAAACATATGATGGTTATGAAGTGCAAACAAAATAACAAAACCGTAAACCAAATAACAAATTGGAAATCAAGTTAACAAAACCGAAAACAATCCATGTATGGTTCGTTCTTGGGTTCCTGCTTAGTGCAGGCTACATAGAAAAGCTGCTGGGATAGGCTCCAGTCAGCCTAACGGGACTAAGTGGTAGAAAATGAATGAAGTTAACATAAAGTCTGTTTTGATTAGATTGATATTGTTTGATAATTCCAGTACAGCTGTGTGAGGCTCAATCCTGATGCTTTGCAGCCACTGCTCTTTTGTCTGGAGCAGGGTTTACTCTTTCTCACTTATGTTCCCCTGGTCTGAGTCTCTAGACTCTCCCCAGTCCTGGTCTGAGGTCTGGGCTGTATTTGCGCTGTCCGTTAGATGTGGTTGTGTTAAAAGGACTGGTAAAGTTTGCGCCAACCCCCAAGGATTTAGCACTACGAGCTCAACCCCCGCTGAGGCAGCAGAGCTGTGGGGCACATGGTCCGCAGCGCTGGTTGTGACTACAGCGTTTAAGCTACGCCATTCCCGCATTACAACATTAGGCTACAACATTAGGCTAAGACCTAATGTGTTTCATTTAGTTCACATTGCACTCTAAAAGGAGATTGTTGTATTTAAAGCAATTCATACATTTATATAGGTCATTTAGGGAGCACCTTGAAAGAAGTTTGTCAATTGTTTTGAAACTCATTGTTGGTAAGTGCTTCATCTGAATTATAGATAGTTACTGCCGATGTTAAAATAGGTTATTCATTCTTCTTTCAGTACAGTAATTACGTTATTACAATAGCCTGTATACTAAAATGTGCTTTATTGTTAAACTAATTTTAGTGTATGCCAACTAAATTGCAAATGTGTATTCATCAGTTTGTGGACATTTATGTACAATTTGCAAGCAGATGTCTAATGATTGTTTGTTTGTTTGTTTGTCTTCTTCAGCTCTTGTGGTGTTTTGGTCATTAAATCCTGTGGTAGAGCGGTCGTCCTTCACCCGGAAGGTAGACGGTTCGATTCCCGCTCTCCCACATATCATTCAGTCATTGCGTCTTTGGACAAAACCCTTAACCCCCAACTGGTAAATGGAACCGTAATGTAAGTAGCTTTAAAATAAAAGTGTCAACAAAAATGTAAAAAATGTAAATGTAACACTGTTGAATGTAAGTCGCTAATATATATATATATTGTGATTATTTTATTCAGTAAAGCAATAGCTATCAATATTTTCACATCATAGATCGTAAATAAACATTGATGCAATCCGCCCATTGGTCCCCTATTCACCAATACTGTCGTTATGACAGGGCAATAAAATCGCGGTTACATCTGGGCTTTTCGGCTTTTACTGGATAGTAAAACAATAGTTTTCATATGGCATAAACGGACATATTAATCAAAATGTCTGTTTATGAGTTGTCACATAGTGAAAACATAGCTCTACAGACCAGAGCCATCTTTTGTACCAGGCTGTAAACATGAGTTTTATACTTGTAAAGTCGCCATTGGGTTTCTTCTTATATTTACGCTTTTGGAGCCTTCCTTGTGGTGGACGCCGGTATATCGCTGTATTTTGCTGTAAAATCGTCGTATGGCGCCACCCTTACACAAGGACCATTTAAGAGGTTCCATGGGAGAGGCTTGTTTCGGATATGGGTATTGGCCAAAAAAATATCGGCCCAACCCTAGTCCCTCGGCTGCTTTTGTAGGTAAGTGGAATGTGAGACAGGACGGCAACAGAATATCAGGTGGTGGAGCTTTAAAGCCTGTAGGGGTATTTGTGGATACCAGTTTTACACTAGTAGTCTTTTACCTAACTGGCATTGACGTTCTATTGATTCAAACATAAATATGAAGCATTCTTGTCTGAAGCTAGAACTTTTTGTTCTTTTGTGGTTTGTTTGCTTTTAATTTAGATTGTGTCATGTCAAGGATTACTTACTGCCAACATCTGGGTTCTCAATGTCTATCCGGTTCTTCTGAGCCTCCAAAAACACCTGGAGGTTGATTCCTTTGGCCTTGGACTGGTAGTTGATAAATCGAGCTGGGATGCGGCCAGAAAGGTCCGGCTCGTCACAGCCAAAGCCCAGATCTAACAAGAGCTCCTCCGGGTCATCATTCCACAGCATGTCCATCACTCAGCTGAGAGGGAGCAGACACTTGGGCTTTAACAAGAAACTATTGTTCTTACAATGATTCTTTGATTATTACGCAAAAGTGCAAATAGCATGTTTACACAATAGATTCAGGACCCTTATATGTCTAAGTGGAAAACTCTACAGATATAACTTTAGCCAAACATGAATATTTGAGGCAGATATTTAAAAAAAATTATCCACTAGACACACATTATATATACATACAAAGTGGTTGGTTGGTTATGTACAGTTGTCACCCTGGCAGAATTTGGGATTTTTTTTTTTGGGGGCATTTTTCAGAGAATTTGAATGATAACACAGAAAACTTTTTTTCCCTCTTAGTTAGTGGTGGTGTGGAGTCATTTATTGTCAATCATTTGTATTTACTCTTTTTAAATCATAATGACAACAGAAAATACCCAAACATTATAACATCCCGCTCTCCCCCACATACTGTCGTTGTGTCCTGTGGGTAGGACACTTAACCCACCTTGCCTCCAGTGGTGTCAGCTGTAACACTGGTAAAGCGCTTTGAGTGCCTACTAGGTGAAAAAGCGCTATATAAATACAAAGAAAAATGCCCCTGATCAAAGGTTTACATATCCTGGTGATTTTGGCCTGATAACATGCACACAAGTTGACACGAACGGGTTTCAATGGCTACTAAAGGTAACCATCCTCACCTGTAATCTTGCTTGTAATCAGTGTGTGTGTATAAAAGGTCAGTGAGTTTATGGGCTCCTGACAGACCCTTGCATCTTTCATCCAGTGCTGCACTGATGTTTCTGAATTCTGAGTCATGGGAAAAGCAAAAAAATTGTCAAAGGATCTGCGGGAAAAAGTAATTGAACTGTATAAAATAGGGGTGCGGTGGTGGTATATATATGCGGCGCATAGGGGCGCAGCACCTTGGGGGCGCCAAAGTGATAGTATTTTTTTTTTGTGGTATTTCCTAAATGTAGCTTAGCTGCTGTAGTGCGTTTCTAAATCATTTCAGTATTTCCTCAATACTATATAACATTTTATACAGGACTAACTAATCTAATGAGGTGCCCTCATTAGATTCCATAAATAGAATAAATGAAATATTGCGAGTGGGCGTGGCTGGCGGGGCGCCGTGAGCCCGCAGAGCGAGCAGGTAACGTTATGTACAGTTGTCACAGTACGCACACAGTTGTCTTTGAAAGATGGATAAAGCAAAAAAGCTCTGTGGGGGAACAAATAGAAAAAGAAGGAGGGAAAAGGAAATGGCATGTCAAGGTATGCGACGGCAGCTAAACAAGTCGGTGGTGAAAGGATTTAAAGTTAGACCTCTTGCAATATTCATCTTTACAGACTAACTAGCGTTTGCTAACACTGGGAATATACCAGCTAAATGGGGTTTAAATTAAGGCTAGCTTAATGTGCAAAAAAAATTTAATGAATGGACACAAACATTCATTCATTAATTCATTTTCTTCCGTTTAGTCCTGTTAGGGATTGCGGGTGACTGGAGCCTGTCCGAGCGACTTTCAGTCTAAGGCTGGGTACACCCTGGAGAGTGGCGAGTTAGTTGGAGGGCTGTGGTCAGACTACAGCCAGAATAAAATATTGCAAAGAGGGCTTTGGAACCACTAGTACCAAATTAGTGTCAACAACAACATGGCTAATAACACTCACTGACTTTTTCACAGTATTTTTTTTTTTTTGCATGTATTCTGTTAGATTAGAAACAAAGTGAGAGCATAGGTCAGACAGAGACAGCTCCATGCATTTGGAGGTGAATGGGTAATTCTAAATGTCCCACAGTGAATATTTGTCATACATGTTTTATGTGTTAGTTAGTATGAATCAATAAAAGTGCATTCAATTTATAATTTGTAAAAATAGTGTAATTGCTGGGTGTCAGAGTGTCTAAAAGACTCACTGCTTTTTAGCTTTTTATGCAAACCAGCTGGTGCACTTGTCAGAGAGGCCACATACGCCTTATTTGCCTGGTAAATAAGCCTATAGCTTGACAAGATTTCACCTATCACAACTAATACTTTCAATAAACAGCAGTTTAACAAAGGTTCCTACATGAGCTGTTAATTGTAAAAATATAAACATTTTTAGTGTGGCATAAGTGTAATTCCACTCAAACCACAAGTACTGCCAGTCTTCAATGGACAGTGGCTTTCACTCTGTTTAAACATCTCGCTTCAATGTGAATGAACACAAGTAGAGCCATTTTATGAAATGGCGCCACCACCAAACTATGGATGAAAATCTTCAAAATGATGACTTCCAAGTCTTTCCTACCTATCATATCAATCCAAACCTCTCTAGGACATTATTCTATTGTCTGCAGCCTTACCTTGGTGATTGGTGGACTGCCTTCACTCCTGGTTTACTTTGTCAAGATGCTGCAAGGGCCAAAGTCATCTGTTGATCCCAAGAAAGACAGACAATGGAAAACATGAGACAAAAAAGAAACAAAAGTGAGATTCTGCGTCCATACGGCTATATTAGGCAAAGGCTGTGCCTGCCCCCCCTTCTGCCCTGCTCCATGTCATCTTCTGTTTGAGTTTGCTTTCTCTGTTTGACACTGGCACAATGTCAAGAACAGGACTCTGCTTTTACTCCAGCTTGTAACCTCCTGCACGGGCCATGTTTCTGGTGTCAAAGCCTGGTCCAAAGCAATAGAGCAAATTGACATCAGAATGAAAAATATTTATAAAGATTAAAGTTTGGAATGGCCAAGTTAATGTCAGGCTCTAACCCAATTAAAACTCTGTGAAGAGCTGTGCATAAACGAATGTCCTAAAACCTAAACAAATACCAGCAATACAAGACTTTATTTAATCTCCAATCTGACATAAAAACAGAAAAAGTGCCATTTTATTAAGCAGGTGCAGAACAGAAAGTTTAATTTCCCCCTATGCATGTTACAGGGAAAAGGACTATAGTCAAGATGAACAGCCTATATTGGAACTACAGGGGATGGGGGCATCTGCTGTGGTGATTTGATTTGATTTGATTCAATTTATTGTCATTACAACTGTGAAAGCACACTGCAACGAAAAGCTTATGAGCCTATCAGTGAAGAAAGTTTTGCACCGGTGCTTTATAAACGGCACAAAATTGCAACTACATTTCACTGTGCCTTTAAATAATTTGGTAAATGTTTCGCACATAAAGATGAACTCAGGTTCTAGAGTAATTACCTGAGTAACTGAATAAAGTTTATGATTTTGTAAATACATTTTGTAATGTTATGTAGGAATATGTGTTACTTTTAGTGAGGTAACATCTCAAATAGATTGAAGTACTGGGTGGCAAGATCTTGAGTTTGATCCCTGGTACAACTTTACATAGTAACATTTATCTGAGTACAGGTTTAGTACAGGTTTATAATGGGGTGCAGTGGTAGAGCGGTTGTCCCTCAACCAGAAGGTTGGTGTTTCGATTCCCGCTATATTTATATGTATATATTATATTATATATTTTTAATATAATATATACAATATAATATTTTTTGTTAATTGGTCCTGCCAGTCATTGTCTCAAGTTCTAAATCTTACTGTCTCAATCAACAACTGTGTGTTGGAGCATGGCAACAATAGGAGGAACCTCAGTGTCATTTTTTTACCCCACACTAGCTCTGCAGCAGCACATTAGTGAGGTCACTAAACTGGGCTTTTTTCACTTGAGGAACATCTCACAAATTCTCTCCTGCCTCTCTTTAGCTGATGCTGAAATTCTCATTGTCACATCCAGGCTGGACTACTGCAATGCTTTAATCTCTGGACTGCCGAGGAAAAGTACTCACAGACTACAAATGGTCCAAAACACAGCCGCCAGACTTTTAACAAAGAATAGGAAGTTTGATCACATTACTCCGGTCCTGGCTTCATTACACTGGCTTCCTATTCATGTTAGAGCTGATTTCAAAGTGCTCCTGTTAACATATAAAATCCTTTGTGGAAGCGCACCCTCTTACCTATCTGACCATATCACCTGGTATGCTCCAGCTCGTATCCTTCGCTTTTAGGACACTGGCCTCCATCAACTTAGTCGAATAAAGAAGTCTGCTGGCTACAGCGCCTTTTCTTAAAGAGCCGCCTTTTTATGGAATGGGCTCCCGGTGGAGGTGCGGCAGGCTGAGGTTTTCAAAAACAAACTCAAAATGTACTTATTTCACCAAACCTATGGAGACTAATTGATCATAGGTACTGTATATGTTTACACTGGTTGTAGCTGTAGGTACACTCTCACTGGTTGTAGCTGTAAGTACACACTCACACTGGTTGTAGCTTGTAGGTACACACTCAAACTGGTTGTAACTGTAGGTACACACTCACACTGGTTGTAGCTGTAGGTACATACTCACACTGGTTGAAGCTGTAGGTACACGCTCACACTGGTTGTAGCAGTAGGTACACGCTCACACTGGTTGTAGCTGTAGGTACACGCTAACACTGGTTGTAGCTGTAGGTACACGCTAACACTGGTTGTAGCTGTAGGTACACTCTCACACTGGTTGTAGCTGTAGGTACACGCTCACACTGGTTGTAGCTGAAGGTACACTCTCACACTGGTTGAAGCTGTAGGTACACGCTCACACTGGTTGTAGCTGTAGGTACACTCTCACAATGGCTGTAGCTGTAGGTACACGCTCACACTGGTTGTAGCTGTAGGTACACACTCACACTGGTTGTAGCTTGTAGGTACACACTCACACTGAATGTAGCTGTAGTTACACTCTCATACTGGTTGTAGCTGTAAGTACACACTCACACTGGTTGTAGCTTGTAGGTACACACTCACACTGGCTGTAACTGTAGGTACACACTCACACTGGTTGTAGCTGTACGTACACACTCACACTGGTTGTAGCTTGTAGGTACACACTCACACTGGCTGTAACTGAAGGTACACACACACTGGTTGTAACTGTAGGTACACACTCACACTGGCTGTAAATGTAGGTACACACTCACACTGGTTGTAACTATAGGTACACACTCACACTGACTGTAGCTGTAGGCTCACTCTCACATTGGTTGTAACTGTAGGTGCACACTCACACTGGTTGTAGTTCTAGGTACACACTCACACTGGTTGTAACTGTAGGTATACACTCACACTGGCTGTAACTGTAGGTACACACTCACACTGGTTGTAGCTGTAGGTACACACTCACATCGACTGTAGCTGTAGGTACACCCTCACACTGGCTGTAGCTGTAGGTACACTCTCACACTGACTGTAGCTGTAGGTACACACTAACACTGGTTGTAGCTGTAAGTACACACTCACACTGGTTGTAGCTTGTAGGTACACACTCACACTGGCTGTAGCTGTAGGTACACGCTCACACTGGTTGTAGCTGTAGGTACACGCTCACACTGGTTGTAGCTGTAAGTACACGCTCACACTGGTTGTAGCTGTAGGTACACTCTCACACTGGTTGTAGCTGTAGGTACACGCTCACACTGGTTGTAGCTGTAGGTACACACTCACACTGGTTGTAGCTGTAAGTACACACTCACACTGGTTGTAGCTTGTAGGTACACACTCACACTGGCTGTAACTGTAGGTACACACTCACACTGGTTGTAGCTGTACGTACACACTCACACTGGTTGTAGCTTGTAGGTACACACTCACACTGGCTGTAAATGTAGGTACACACTCACACTGGTTGTAACTGTAGGTACACACTCACACTGGTTGTAGCTTGTAGGTACTCACTCACACTGGCTGTAGGTACCCACTCACAATGGTTGTAGCTGTAGATACAGACTCACACTTGTTGTAGTTGTAGGTACACTCTCACACTGGTTGAAGCTGTAGGTACACTCTCACACTTGTTGTAGCTGTAGGTACACACTCACACTGGTTGTAGCTGTAAGTACACACTCACACTGGTTGTAGCTTGTAGGTACACACTCACACTGGCTGTAACTGTAGGTACACACTCACACTGGTTGTAGCTGTACGTACACACTCACACTGGTTGTAGCTTGTAGGTACACTCTCACACTGGTTGTAGCTGTAGGTACACGCTCACACTGGTTGTAGCTGTAGGTACACACTCACACTGGTTGTAGCTGTAAGTACACACTCACACTGGTTGTAGCTTGTAGGTACACACTCACACTGGCTGTAACTGTAGGTACACACTCACACTGGTACACACTCACACTGGTTGTAGCTTGTAGGTACACACTCACACTGGCTGTAAATGTAGGTACACACTCACACTGGTTGTAACTGTAGGTACACACTCACACTGGTTGTAGCTTGTAGGTACTCACTCACACTGGCTGTAGGTACCCACTCACAATGGTTGTAGCTGTAGATACAGACTCACACTTGTTGTAGTTGTAGGTACACTCTCACACTGGTTGAAGCTGTAGGTACACTCTCACACTTGTTGTAGCTGTGGGTACACACTCACACTGGCTGTAGCTGTAGGCACACTCTCACACTGGTTGTAGCTGTAGGTATACACTCACACTGGTTGTAGCTGTAGGTACACACTCACACTGGCTGTAAATGTAGGTACACACTCACACTGGTTGTAACTGTAGGTACACACTCACACTGGCTGTAAATGTAGGTACACACTCACACTGGTTGTAACTGTAGGTACACACTCACAGTGGTTGTAGCTGTAGGTACACACTCACACTGATTGTAACTGTAGGTGCACACTCACACTAGTTGTAGCTTGTAGGTACACACTCACACTGACTGTAGCTGTAGGCACACTCTCACATTGGTTGTAACTGTAGGTGCACACTCACACTGGTTGTAGTTCTAGGTACACACTCACACTGGTTGTAACTGTAGGTATACACTCACACTGGCTGTAACTGTAGGTACACACTCACACTGGTTGTAGCTGTAGGTACACACTCACACCGACTGTAGCTGTAGGTACACCCTCACACTGGCTGTAGCTGTAGGTACACTCTCACACTGACTGTAGCTGTAGGTACACACTCACACTGGTTGTAGCTGTAAGTACACACTCACACTGGTTGTAGCTTGTAGGTACACACTCACACTGGCTGTAGCTGTAGGTACACACTCACACTGGTTGTAGCTGTAGGTACACACTCACACTGGCTGTAGCTGTAGGTACCATCTCACACTGGTTGTAGCTGTAGGTACACACTCACACTGGTTGTAGCTGTAGGTACACTCTCACGGTGGCTGTAGCTGTAGGTACACACTCAAACTGGTTGTAACTGTAGGTACAGACTCACACTGGTTGTAGCTTGTAGGTACTCACTCACACTGGCTGTAGGTACCCACTCACAATGGTTGTAGCTATAGATACAGACTCACACTGGTTGTAACTTTAGGTACACACTCACACTGGTTGTAACTGTAGGTGCACACTTACACTGGTTGTAGCTCTAGGTACACACTCACACTGGTTGAAACTGTAGGTACACACTCACACTGGCTGTAACTGTAGGTACACACTCAATCTCTAATATTATTATTACTCCTGCCTATTTTTGCAGTAGTATTTAGCACTTTTTCTTTTCTACCTCCTAATAGGGTGGACGCAAACCTCTGACCTCCCCCTTCCCATGCGGACCCATCCACCATTGCACACACACAGAGTGGACACTGGACACTGCCAATATAAATGTTTTTTTCTAAATATGTGTGTATTTCTATGTATTTTGTATTATGTATTTTTTAACTGTCTTGGACACATTTCTGCACGGCCTGTCCATCCTGGGAATTAATCTCTCCTTCTGTGGTTCCTTTTTTTTTTTTTTTCCTTACCCTGATGGGTTAGCACAGAGGATGTTGTCTGGTGCAGTCTGTTAAGCCGTTTGAGGCGGCTGTTGTTGTGATATTTGGCTATACAAAAAGAAATGTCTTGTCTTGTCTTGTCAAGCTGAAGAAGGGGTCCTATTGAGCCTGGTTGGCTAGTGGGACTAATGAGGCAGCTCATAGGTACTGGCAGGCCAAGCGGGCTGCAGCCTGGGTGGTTGTGAAGGCAAAAAACCTGGGTCTGGGAGGAGTTTGGTGAGGCCATTGTGAAGGACTATCAGTCAGCCTCAAAGAAATTCTTGCAAGCCGTCAGTTTAGCAGTGCCCTGCTAACACTGTTTTCAGTGGAGGTGGGATTCTGCTGATGTCAACAGAGGACATTGTTGGACGGTGGAAAGAATACTTCGAGGATCTCCTCTACCCCACCGACATGTCTTCCACTGAGGAAGGGATCAGAGGTAGACTTGTCCATCACCCAAGCTGAAGTCACTGAGGTAGTTTGGAAGCTCTTCGGTGGCAAGTCACCGGGGGTGGATGAGATACCTTTACCGTTATCTTTACCGTTCACAGATGTCCAATCTGTGAACGGTAAAGGTAGCGGTAAAGGACAAAGGCATCATGCACAGACCACACAATGTCTCTGTTAATATCCAGAAAAGCCCCCTTGATGTAATGTTCTTTTGTCTGTGCAGGTGGAACAGTCTTAACATGCAGCAGAAGACCTCCAGACCAGATAGCCCTTATACCCTCCAGTTCATCTTTGGAGAAATGGATGGCTTTGTGTTGCCACAGTCTGCAGGACTGAACACATGAATAAAGGATCTTGTATCAGGATTGAAGTGGTTACTGTTCCTTCACTGATTAAAATGGGATTGTATTTGTGTGGTTGTGTGGGGCTTGACTTATAATAACAAGAGGG
Organism: Perccottus glenii; assembly: GCA_024416835.2. Taxonomy (NCBI): domain Eukaryota; kingdom Metazoa; phylum Chordata; class Actinopteri; order Gobiiformes; family Odontobutidae; genus Perccottus; species Perccottus glenii. The sequence continues at coordinate 7,330,516 of CM044558.2, forward strand.
TAAATAATTTTGATAACTGTGTATTGTATAGTTAAGTTTTCAATTTAAAAACTAAAATGAGCAGTTTTAAATAATTTCATTAAAACTGATTTCATTCATAATTTGAACAGAACCACAATGTGGACAGTGCTGTGAGTAACTTGACACTGAAGTAACCCTACAGTAGCCTATGTTGTGTGTGTATATTTTACAGATACCATTCAGTAAAATTCAATATTTCTGTATAGTCACAGGACATTGTACCACCCTTTCTATATTGAAAGCGGAAAAGATAAGCTATAAGGGTAATGTCAATTTTAGTATGTATAGTCTACACACCAAGTACTGTATGTATTATTGGTTTCCAATTAATTATATGAATAAAAGGATTATTTAAATGATATACTTTATAATACTTATCGCCAAGATAAAGGAGAAATCCAGGAAAAGACTTGTCACTGCTGTTTCAAAACACAAGCCCGTACTGCGTTCTCCAGAAGAGAACATGTCAACTCCAGACGTCCAGAACACAAGTGCGAAATGTGTATTGATAAATGGCCCCAGTCCAGTCTGGAACGCAAGCTGATGACGTGACCTAGAGGGAGGGACGCTCGTAGATGTTGTACTGCCAATCATTTGATTTCTCTCCACGTCAAATCACTGTCACATTGCAGCAAAAAGGTAAATGAGTATTGCAAAACCACAGCAGACTAAGACATAGGTGAGAAAACACCATAAAATAAAATCTACAGTCAGTCTGTCTTGGGTCATGACCTACAAGTTAACAGTACAGAGGGATGTTGAAAACTGCAGTGTCATGTATCTAGGTGTGTTTGAGGCGATACAGAGAAAGACGGCAAAAAGAGCTAGATGTTTTTTCATTGTTGTCTTAACCAACATTTGCATACTGTTTGCATACTAAAGGCTGGGGCAGAGTTCCATCATAAACCACTTCTGACAAATCCCAGAAATGTGTAGATGCAGAACTGTGCTGTTAATGCAACAACAACATATTTGATTTTCTGTCATTAAATTGGATACTAACAATTAGAAATGACCTTAAGGTTATGTTTAGACAATACACCTGGTTAGGAAAAGGACAAGTGTTAAATCTATTTTTAAACTTTTTTAAATAAATAAGATGTAATTACAAAAAACAATATGTCACATATTTGTCAAATATACAGCAAGACAAAAATGTGTATGTTCTGGGGAAAACATTAAAACAATGTCAAAATGTATAGAAACTGAAACTATGAAACTAAGCTATTGATATATTCATATAGTGTTGCTTGATGGTCTTGAGTGATGACACTCAAGACCATCTGTAGACACTGTATACTTTGACATTACTGTTATTTAATTTATTCATTTATATGATTGGGACAGTGCATGTTAATGAACATATATGAGACACATTTATGACACATGAATGTAAACATGCCAGATTGTAGCCGTAGGCTAATTTCCATCCGTTCTCCCAACATTCTCACACCATTCACTAGAGCAACAGTCACACGCATTCATGCACCAGTGCTGTGTCACTGGAGGCTAGGAGGGTTAAGTGTCTTGGACACAACGACAGTATGAACAGTGGGGAGAGTGGGAATCGAACCGCCTACCTTCCAGTTGAAAGACGACCGCTCTACCACAGAGCTACTGCCGCCCCTATCACATTCAGCATGACTCACTTGAATGCTACATTTCTAATCACCTTAATTATTCATATTATTATTATAAGTTAAACATTTCCACAACATGATACAATGTTTATGAATTAATTATTAGCTTGCCTTTTTCAGTTGAAATAAACTTTCACACAACACACATAAACTAATTCCAGCTTTACATGATCGGCTCTTACTGTAAGACTGAAAAAAGACTGTACTCACCCTGATGTGCAGCCAAAACACACCGAGACCAGCCAACAGCTGACTGAAATGAACACACAACAGTCCTACCTGCTGCTGACTCTGTGGCTCACGTTTTGCATATTCCCTTCGGAACAGGACACAGTTTATAAGAAGTTGAGGCTTACATGCTGCTGTTGGGATAAAGCCATATACGTATATTGAAATTCCCCTTGAATTAAGTTGATTATAGCTAGGTCGCTTTACATTTCACAAATACATACAGACAATCACTTATATATACATATACATCTATATATACACATCACATGAAGCATATAGTTGTAATTACCCAAAATGCTTGTTAAATAGATATGTTTTTAACTGAGACTTAAATGCATCCACAGATGAGAGAATCCAAGCTTAGTCCTACACCTCTGACTTATTTACTATATTCTTTGTAATAAAGTAATTACGGTAAATGAACAGTAGTATATCAGCTCTGTTATATAGTGGTATTTAAAAAAAAATGTTTTAACAGCACTTGGTTAGCACTCCTGCCTTACAGCAACAAGGCCATGGGTTCGAGGCCCAGGCCAGCCAACACGTAGGCAGTTTTGCCAGGATCTTTCCTCCAGAGTTGGCTCCTCAAAATCCAAGGCTAGAGCCCTGGGTAACTCCATGAGCGTCTTTTGGAACAGGCATCAATTTTTTTTTTTTTACAGTTTTAAGGGAATTTTGTATCATTAAATTTTTGACTAATATGCTAGAAAATATAATGTCAAGCAAATAAATCCTTTACAAAAATGTATAGAATAAAAAAACAAGCTCAAGATTATTTTTAGAATCACAGTCTGACGTTACTGAGAGTCTGACACTGATCCGTGGCTCATAAAAAATAGGAGCTAAATAGTTACATTAGCTGATATTTACTTTATTTAGGTCATGTATAGGTAAACTGGTAAATGGATGTGAGAGTGAATGGTTTGCAGTTCAAATTTTGAATTGACTAAAGGTTTTCAGTTCTGTTCAATACCCATTAAATGTGGCCTCTAATTGTTTGCGCAGCAGGTCAGAAAACCGTATGCACAAAGCAGTGTTGTGCCTGAACGCGTTCATTGAACGATAGTTCATGAACTCGTTCATATTTTGGGCGAACGTGAACTGAACGTGCTGAATTACTGCCTGATGAACGTTACTGTGAACTCGTTCATTCTGGTGTCTGTGAACGGCACGCTCTCTCAGGTTAACTTCGTTCAATAGGTCGCCAGATTTCTATAGAGCCTTCCAGGCGAAAACCCGGCTAAAACACACCGCAAACCAGCTGCAAACGGGTCTTAATATGTAGCGGAAAAACACCAAACCTGGCAACACCAGCCACATGTGTCGCACCGCCGTCATGCGTGACGTGGCCATCAAAAAAAAATAAAAAATAAAAAAGCATGGAGGCGACAGCAGCAAATAGTAAGGCGTATGATCATTTAAATTCATTCATGTAACTTGTTTGTTGAACCTGCCTGGTCTATTTTTCCAGGATTCCAATATTCTGTTTTAGCATGTGGACAATGGAAAACGTTAAATTTTAAAAATTAAAAACGTTTTCACCTTAATGATTACTGTCCTGTTTTTCTTTGTATAATTCCTCATTAAAAAAAGACCATTCAAGCAGCACGTTTTTCCTCATGTTCTTGAGAATGTACTGTTGGGTTGAAAGCTGCAGCTGCTACTAGTGTGGAGTGAATGGACAGCAACAAAGCATTAAAGCAACAATGTCCCCTCAATGCTAATGTAAACCCTGGTTGGATAAGGATTGAAAATTGGATATGAAAATGAAATCTGACGCATAGCTTCATTGTTAAAACTGATAAAATAATTGCTGTCTGTGATTCTACTGTATATGGGCTGTGGCAATAATTTTGAAAAATAATAGCTCGCAGCAACATATGAAAAAAAAGAACTATGAACTAGTTCATTTTTGGAACTGTGAACTTAGTTCAAAATTTTGAAGTTTGAACTGAACTGAACTAGTTCATTTTAAAATTTGTGAACTGAACTTTGAACTAGTTCTTGTAGAAAGTGAACTTTCCCAACACTGGCACAAAGCCCCCAAGACGTCTCCCACATAGCTCGGATAGGATTTAGTTAAAGTGTGCGCATCACACACTCGCTACAAAGAGATTCCCCTTGCCACAACCATTGAAGATGCAACCCTTTGGTTGAATGATCCCTTGCACCAACAGGCCAAACTTGATCACACACTTCATAGGCCAGGGCAATAGCATCCCTCACCCAATACGACATAGTCTTCTTAGCTGCCGCAGCCCCTTGTCCCCATAGCACACAAAAAGCTGCTCAGACTTATTCCACTGGCTAGTGTGGTGGACTTAAATCTGTAGAGTATGCACCAGACATAACAGACGAAGCATCTCCTGCTCCGGCGTTGTGAATGGCGGAAGGCAGAAGGTCTCAAGAATGACCAGATTGGATTTGTCAGATCCACTCCGTGTCTCTCAGGGATCCACTCCACTTTCCTTCTCTCTCCTTCATCTCATCACTGCCACCTGTCCCAAGCACCTGTAACCTATTACCATCAGTGAGGTATTTAAACCTCTCCTGTCCACCTCTTCCCTGCCAGATCGTTCAGCATACTTACATTTACATTTACATTTATTCATTTAGCAGACGCCTTTATCCAAAGCGACTTACATCACATTACCAGTGTTACAGTCACTGGAGGCAAGGTGGGTTAAGTGTCTTGCCCAAGGACACAACGACAGTATGAACTGTGGGGAGAGCGGGAATCGAACCGCCTACCTTCCGGTTGAAAGACGACCGCTCTACCCACTGAGCTACTGCCGCCTAGTGTGAATTTGTGTGAATGTTTCCAGCGTTTGTTCCAGCTCTTGTCTCAGTCCTCTCTCCAGCCTTCACTCCAAGTCTCAGGTTTGGACTTCACTCTCAGCCCAGCTTCCTAGCTTGGTTCCAGTCACGGTTCGGCTCAGGCTTGGCGCAGCTCACGGCTCACTCCAACTCTCAGCCCAGCTACCCAGCTTGGCCCCAGTCACCGACTCGGCTCCAGGCTGCGGCGCAGCTCCACGGCTCACTCCAACTCTCAGCCCAGCTCTCCAGCTTGGTCTCCAGTCACCGGTTCGGCACCAGGTCTCGGTTCAGCTTCATGGTTCAACTCCAACTCTCAGCCCATCTCTCCAGCTTCCTATCACTATCTGTACTTTAATAAAGTATCACTTACCTTCACTGTCTTGTGCGCACTTGAGTCCTCATTCCCGCATTACAGGATTGGAACCTTTGGGAGGTAATTGGAGTGAGGGTAGACTTTGCCCCCAGGGGCAAAGTCTAGGCAGGATGGCGAGACCGACAGAGGCTGCCAGTCTCCAATTCTCTTAAGAGAAGTAATGGCTGTCAGAAAAAACATCTTAAGTGTCAGAAACCTAAAGTACGCTGATTTTAGTGGTTCAAAAGAGTGTTCACCAACCCCTCAAGCACTATAGCTAATTCCTATGAAGGGACAGCCCCTCTAGTGGGAGCCGTTTAGGGCAGGGCTCCTCCTAGACCATTGTAACGACATTAATGAGATTGTGTTGGCTCTCTGTCAACACGTCTGATGGCTTAATCTATGTGAAAATCAGAAATTGCTGTTATAAAAGGTCCACTCAAACAGACTACTAGGCAAGGCTTGAAGAGAGTGATGTCGCTGAGAGTGAAGGTTTTGATAACGTGCTGGAGCGGTTCACTTAGCCTGGCAAAAATAGGAAGAAAACAAGTTTGGCAAACAAAAACCAAACGGAAAATAACGGTAGATGCGTCCACAAATAAGAGGAAAATGAGTGAAAATGTTAAACAGTTTAGCAAGTACCACAAAAAAAAAGAAACATTGGACAAAGAATGTTGAGTGTTTTATCACACAATTTTTTTTTTTCTTGGGGAGGATTGTAGGATTACTTTAGTTAGGCGGGTTTGAAAAGGTTTGGCTAGTGTCATTCAGCTGAGTCCTGAGAAACAGTTCTAATGATTTATCTCATCCTGCACAAAATCTCTACAATTTACACAATTTAGACAAGACACACTGTGCTTCCCCCGAAGAAGACACACTGTTTAAGTGAGGCGAGCCAGACTTTAGCACTTGGGTCTGGGCAGAGGAGGACTACCGCTGAAAAACTAGATGGATGTTTGTGCCTCAAAAACAGCTACTACAACCAACTGTTAAAGTCACAACCAGAACAGAAGCACTTCTCTCACATTTGCAAAGCACGTAGCCAACCAGATCCCTTGGCTGATCTCTTTATTTTTTGTTTATTTTCTCTCTTTACAAAGTCAGTCATCTTATAAAATCCTCAAAAACCTCAATATCTATAACATCCACTGCTATCATCATATTGTACCAAACAAACTTAATTTACCGCCATATTTTAAATATTTAGACCTCGGCAGCGCAGAAACAACTTATATAGAGTATATAAAATTATCTATATAATTATTAGATCCATGCTGCCTTCACTGAACTTGAGGTGGAAACAGCACAGCTGTAGTATCATATATGTGCATCTTCTCAGGAGATTCCAGCCTGTTCCAGCCTGTTGCATTAGGGTGGTCTGATGCAAATTATAGGTGGGCAATAATGACAGTAGTGTAAGAGTGCAAAAATAGAGAAATCTTTTCTCTTCATTTTTAATTTTGTATTCAAATGTGTGCTTCAAATATCTAAATCTAACACTGTTCTCTGTTCCACTCTGTCCTCCTAACTCCTCTGCTGTTAACCAAAAGAAATGTAAAAGAGCAAATCTGCATTTAATTATGGAACCACTGGGGTTTTATCCTGTTTTTGCCCTCATTTATCCACATTAAAAATTTTAATATTTGCAACAGTCATTTGATCATTTGTTGCACTGTTAAACACACTAGAGCTAAAACCCCACTGGGAATTAAGCTTTTATCAAAACCTGCTTATTAAAAGTTGTTGGGGATCTTTTTTGTATCTCCTGTCAAAGACATATCAGTATCAACAGTGTATTATATTAAGTCAAATGCCTCTAGAAGAATCTGAACACAGGTTATTATGATAAACAATTTAGCCTTGGCCACACCCATACACTATACAGTGGGGATCAAAAGTTTGGGCACCATAGGTAAAAATTTTTTTATTAATGTGCATAAAGACGCCAAGAAAAGATGGAAAAATCTCTAAAAGGCATCAAATGACAGATTAGACATCCTTATAATAAGTCAAAAAAAGTTCGATTTTATTTCCATCATTTACACTTTCAAAATAACAGAAAATGAAAAAAATGGTGTCTGCAAAAGTTTGGGCACCCTGCAGAGTTAATACCTTGTACTGCCCCCTTTGGCAAGTATCACAGCTTGTAAACGCTTTTTGTAACTAGCCAAGAGTCTTTCAATTCTTGTTTGAGGTATCTTTGCCCATTCTTCCTTACAAAAGTCTTCCAGTTCTTTGAGATTTCTGGGCTGTCTGTCACGCACTGCTCTTTTAAGGTCTATCCAAAGATTTTTAATTATGCTGAGGTCAGAAGATTGTGAAGGCCATGGCAAAACCTTTAGTTTATGCCTCTTGATGTAATCCACCGTGGATTTTGAGGTGTGTTCAGGATCATTATCCATTTGTAGAAGCCATCCTCTCTTTAACTTCAGCTTTTTCACAGATGGCATCAAGTTAGCATCCAAAATTTGCTGAAATTTTATTGAATCCATTTTTCCTTCTACTCGTGAAATGTTCCCTGTGCCACTGGCTGCAATACAACCCCAAAACATGATCGATCCACCCCCATGCTTAACAGTTGGACAGAGGTTCTTTTCATTAAATTCTGTGCTCTTTCTTCTCCAAACATACCTTTGCTCATTCCGGCCAAAAAGTTATATTTTAACCTCATCGGTCCACAGAACTTGTTTCCAAAATGCATCAGGCTTGTCTATATGTTCATTTGCAAACTTCAAACGCTGATTTTTGTGTTGAGGACGTAGAAGAGGTTTTCTTCTGATGACTCATCCATGAAGTCCATATTTGTACAAGTATCTCTTTATAGTGGAATAGTGTACCACAATAAAGTACCACAACTCCAGTGTCTGCCAGATCTTTCTGGAGGGATCGTGCAGTCAAACATGGGTTTTGACTTAATTTTCTTCCAGATCTTGCTTTAACTTCCACTGTTCCTGATGACTGCCATTTCTTAATTACATTCCAAACAGAGGATATTGGCATCTGAAAACGCTTTGCTATCTTTCTTTTTATAGCCTTCTCCTGCTTTGTGAGTGTCAACTATTTTCAGTTTCAGTTTTCTAGACCTTTGCTTAGAAGAACCCATGGTGCTGATTGTTGGGGCAAGTTCAGATGAGTCTGGGCATTTAAAACCTTTGAGATTGACATCACCTGGTCTATCCAGACGATGATTGAGAACAAGCCATGACACTGTCAGGTCCTAGCTTGCCAAAGGGGGCAGTACAAGGTATTAACTCTGCAGACACCCAAACTTTTGCAGACACCATTTTTTTGTTTTCTGTTATTTTGAAAGTGTAAATGATGAAAATAAAATCGAACTTTTTTTGACTTATTATAAGGATGTCTAATCTGTCATTTGATGCCTTTTGGAGATTTTTCCATCTTTTCTTGGCATCTTTATGCAGGGGTCTCAAATCGCAGGATGATATGAAAGTTTAATGTTAGTGCGCCCTGTAAGTTTTATATGAATGGCACGTTATCACATTGTGTGTGGAAGGTTCCTTTTTGTGCAAGCTGGAACTGAACCAACCTACCATCACAGTGGAGTATGATGGGCGGGCCATCGGCTGGGCTTGATGCAGGCAGAGAAACCTTTCACAACTATGGAGGAGCGCGTGTAACATCACATAGCCGTCATAAAATTACTGCTTCTTACTGTGTTTGAAATGAGCATGTTTGACCTTGAGCTGGACAAATGTTACTGGCATTGGATCATTTGAAATGGACTGATTTGTTTGAAAGTTTATGGCAATTTGATCGCCACTATCCATGCAGATTTGTTATCATGACGAATCTGCAAATTAACCTCGTGTTCTGTTGACAATATCACCGAGGGGAGTGGACATCCAATGGGGCCACTCAGCCAGCTCATTCATGTTCTTCAATATTCCATTTAAGTTCAGGATAGCTCAGATTCAGAAGAACCCATTGAATTTAAAGAAATGTTAGTAATGACGTTTGAGAAGATTTAACAAAGCTTTTTTGTGGAATACCTGATCCTGCCCAGCCTCACCCAGACTCTGCCTCCTGCGGCCCACAAGTAATTTGAGTTTGAGACCCCTGGTCTAGTGCGTCGGACAAACTTTTCAACTGTCTGACAAAGAACTTAAGGACTGCGTGAGGTTAAAAGCAGCAAATGGGTAAAAAATATCCTTACTTTGGTTACATAGAGTTTGATATTTACTTTTCTTTTTAGTTATCTCCACATTTAGCCAATGATTTTATGATCAACTTTTTAACATTCTTAACATTAACTTTTTACTTTCTGTTAACTGGATTTTTATGTTTTGGCGGCACAGTGGCAGAGTGGTTAGCTCTCCTGCCTCACAGCAAGAAGGTCCTGGGTTCAACCCCATCCAAGGCAGGGCCTTTCTGTGTGGAGTTTGCATGTTCTCCCTGTGTCTGCGTAGGTTTCCTCCGGGTACTCCGGTTTCCCCTACCACCAAAAACATGTACAATAGTCCCCCCCCCAAACACACATGGGGCCAGGTCATGTTTGTAAATGAGAATTGGTTCTCAAACAGTTTACCTGGATAAATAAAGGTTAAATAAAAATGTTTTAACTTATTTTTTTACTTTTTAAACAACACGTTCGACCCGCCGAGCGACTGGAGCCTTGGTATCTATTTTTCAACATGTACTACAAACTCTTTCTGCCAAAATTGTTAGAAATATCAACATGAAATCAGTGTGCTACAAACAAAGATTTTTGCTTTGGAATCTGAAAGAGGACTTCAGGAGACAATACCGATCACATAATGTGGTAAGACTGTGAATTTAAACTTGGATGATACAGATGATACTGTACACCTGGCTTAAACCTGGTGCCCAGCCAAAGAGGCACTGGATCAGAAAAAAGAATGCTGGCATCACAAGAGCATATGTAGCATCACCAGCAGAGTATGTGAGCGGTGCGGAGTGGGAGCGGAGCTAGGAGCGGAGTTGTGTGATTTTGCCAGGTGCGAGGAGCGGATTTTTAAAATGTTGGAGCGTTGTGATTTTCTCCCGCTCCGAAACGCTCCACTACGCTCAATTACCAATCACGAGCCAGGAGTCCCAGGACTAAACCACTGTCAGGAGACGGAGGGGGACTCAAAATGTTTCTAATCATATTTTGCATTTGTATTGTTTTATTAGTACTTTCACAAACATTTATATAAAGTACTGCATATTCGTTTTACACTACATGCATCTTCTGATCAGACACTGGTGTTATTAAAAAAATAAAAAAATAAAAAATATCCTGGAGCAAAAACAGAGCGAGGCGTATAAGGACGGAGTGGGGGAGGGAGCGAGGAGCGGAAAATTGTACACCCAGAGCGGAGCTTGAGCGGAGTAATTATGAAATACTTTGAGCGTGGAGTGCAAATTCTTCCCGCTCAGCTCCGCTCACATACTCTGATCACCAGACAACCAGCTAAAAAACAGATTACAACCACTGACTGAGCTAAAGGTGAATGAACCAGAAAACTTTGCTGTAACTGAAAAACATGGAGTAAATAAAACCTATTCTATGAAAAACAGGAGACATGAATCTGTGGAAAAGCACCAGGCAAACAGTGACAGAGAATCTATGCCAAAAGTCAAGGACAGAGATATCCTGCTGCTTGGAGACGGGGCTATCAGAGACATAAACAAGTTCAAAGCTATGCTCTGCACCCTCATATCTTCACTCACTAATACAGACCTACGTTCCTACCAGATCCCTGCGCTCTGCAAATGAATAACGGCTGGTAGTACCGTCCCAAAAAGGTAAAAAATCACTCTCACGTACCTTCTCTGGCTCTGTTCCACATTGGTGGAATGATCTACCTGCTACAAGATCAGCAGATTCTGTAGACATCTTTAAAAAACGCCTGAAAACACATCTCTTCCGTCAACACCTGACTGACAAACATTGAGTTCTACTTCCTTTCTATCGATTCCTTTCTTTAAAAAAATAAATAAATAAAATTCTCTTATCCTTGGCTTTGTATACTGCGCTGGGTTTAAACTGACTAGTTTTTTTGTGCACTTATGCTTTTTGTACCTTGTGTTGTTAAAATTGCTTCCATTGTTTTCCTCACTTGTAAGTCGCTTTGGGTAAAAGCGTCTGCTAAATGACTAAATGAAATGAAATGAAATAAACAATAGTAGATATAACAGCACTCCTCCCCCAAGTCATGTCCAAACACACAGGGATTAAACAGCTGAAGTAACACATGGGTGCAGTTGACACCAGGAAGAGGGAATCAGAAGTTTTAAAAAAGGATTTGTCCAGGCTTTTAGATAAACTTGAAAACCTGGAAGTGCAATCCTTTATCAGTGGACCTCTCCCAAACATCGACAGGTGGATCAATAAATTCAGTCGGCTGCTTGCATTGAATACATGGCTGTCCAAGGCCTGTGAGACAAGAGGAGTATACTTCATTGATAACTTCAACTTGTTTTGGCAACATGACAACCTGTTCAAAGGAAAGGGCCCACATCTAAACAGGGGAGGGGTCAAGAGGATAATGGATAATCTCCTGCACTCCCTGAGACACCTAAAGCCACTGTTCCAGGACTTTTTGTCATAATAAAACACTTATCAACCTGAGGCCCTGGGATAGAACACTCCTAGCTCCATAGCTACAGTCAGAAGTCACTGATTAAAGAAGAGAATAACAGTTAGATTGTCTAATCAGACAAATCTGATTCAACACATTCTAACAGAGGTCACACTCTGGACCTAGTCATTACTAAAGGTGTTTTTACATATTTCAGATGTAACTGTGATCGATGTTGCTCTATCTGATCATTCTTGTTTCTTTTTCCATCTGTCCATAATTCCAAAAGTTGCTGTTGGACCTACTGTTGTACAGAAGAGACACATTAATAATAACACCAGGACACAGTTTATGGAGGCAAATAAGGTTTGAAAATGCCTCATCAGGGCAAGTTGATGATTTGTTGAATTGTTATACTTCAGGTGTTTTAAATGTTATGGACACCATTGCTCCTGTTAAGGTTAAAGTGATCAGGACGAGGCAGAAGGCTTCATGGAGCAATTCTCATTCTATCAGGGCACAGAAAAGGGAATGCCGAAAAGCCGAAAGAAAATGGCATAAATTGAAACTCTTAATTCATTATGAGGTATACAAAGAACATTTGCATGTTTTCAATCAAACTTTGCAAAAAGAAAGAGAAATATTCTTCTCAGAGATCATCAACAACAGCAGTAACAACCTGCGTGTCCTGTTTGCTACAGTGAACAGATTAACAAACTCTCCAGCTCCATTTCCTCCACAATTAGTTTCCACCACTAAATGCAATGAGTTTGTATTGTTTTTCAATGACAAGGTTCAGGCACCAAAGGGCATACAACAACACTGCAGCGACCTAGGAGACACTTGGTTGGTTAAACACATTTTACACCCATTAATGACAGAACAATTGAAAAAACTGTCTCCAGCCTGAGTTCATCCACCTGCTGCCTCGATGTTTTACCCACTAGATTTCTAAAATCAGTACTAAGCAGTTTGTTACCACAACTCACTGATATAGTCAAAAATTCCTTACAGTCTGGAACATTTCCAAGGGCCTTAAAAACTGCTGTCATTAAGCCTCTCCTAAAGAAGAGCAGTCTTGATGCTACAGTGCTCAACAACTATCGGTCCATATCAAACCTGCCATTTTTAGGGAAAGTCAAAAAAGTTTTATATCAGCAACTTTATGACTTTCTATTACTTAACAACTGCTTTGATCCTTTTCAGTCAGGATTCAGGCCCCATCACAGACTGAGACTGCACTTATCAAAGTCACAAATGACATCCGTCTGAACACTGACGCGGGCAAAGTCTCTGTCTTAGTTCTGATGGACTTGAGTGCTGCGTTTGATACAGTGGATCATGGAATCCTGTCACAAAGATTAGAGGAATGGATAGGTATCACTGGAACTGCCCTTAAATGGTTTCAGTCCTATCTTGAAAACAGTAAGTACTTCGGTTGGTAACTGTGTATCAGACCAAATGGCCCTGACATGTGGGGTTCCACAGGGGTCTATCTTGGGACCTCTATTATTCAATCTCTACATGCTTCCTTTAGGCCAGTTAATACACAGCTGTGGCGTATCCTACCATAATTATGCAGATCACACTCACACACAGATTGACATGTGGATGCAAAATAATTTTCTCCAACTGAACAGAAACAAGACTGAACTAATCATCTTTGGGCCACAGAAACAAAGAGAAAGTGTCAGCAGTCACCTCGAATCTCTTTCTCTAAAATCTAAAAATCAGGTTAGAAATCTAGGGGTCATCATGGACTCAGACTTGAATTTCCACAGTCACATTAAGTCAATTACATCATCTGCATTTTATCACCTTAAAAATATTTCCAAAGTCAAATGGATGGTGTCTCACTCAGACTTAGGTAAACTTATTCATGCTTTTATCTCCAGCAGGTTAGATTACTGTAACGGCCTGCTCACTGTTCTCTCAAAACGAGGGTTAAGACAGCTGCAGCTTATTCAGAACGCGGCTGCTCGGGTTCTAACCAAAACCAGGAAGTACAACCACATCACGCCAGTTTTAAAATCTGTGCACTGGCTCCCTGTTGTTCAGAGAATAGACTTTAAAACAGCACTTCTGGTTTACAAGTGTCTTAATGGTTTAGCACCAGAATATATTTCTGACATGCTAGTTGCTTATAATAATAATTTATTATAGATTGGATTTATATTGCGCTTTTCTCCCAAGGGACCAAGGGACTCAAAGCACTTACAGGCTGTCCTTTATTCATTCATACACAGTCATACTGGTGGTGGTAAGCTACAACTGTAGCCACAGATGCCCTGGGGCAGACTGACAGAGACGTGGCAGCCATTTTGCGCCTACGGCCTACGTAAGACCATCATCACATACATTCACTAAACATTCTTACACATTCATACGAGGCAAGGTGGGTTAAGTGTCAATGTTCAAGAGGAGGTTAAAAACCTTCATCTTTAGCGCCGCCTACACTACAACTTAAAGTGTTTTCTTCTTTTAAAATGTTTTTAATTATTCTAATGTTTCTTAATCTAAATCTTGTAAATTGTCTTTTATTCCTGTAAAGCACTTTGAGTTACCCAGTGTATGAAATGTGCTATATAAATAAAGTTGCCTCGCCTTGCCTTGCCGTGAAGACCCAGCTGACAGTTATGTAAAACTATGTAAAACAGAAGAAGACTTGTGGGCCTGGGGTATTGGGAATAAATGTCTTTAACTCTTTTAATGTTGAACTGTGCAAGCAATATGATTCTGACCTGTGGGAGGTGCCATTATTCAAGTCAGCACCACGGGGATACTGTCAGATAATGGAGGGCATAGCCGACTCCCCAGACCCTCACTCCATTAAAGTGCAGGGTATGAAACCATTTTGTGTCCTTGCTGGCATTCATTGCTATGACCACAGATACCCGCACACCAGCTCCTTGATCTGTTTGTCAAACCTCAAAGTTCTGAGGGGGGCAGTCTTCCTGAGGGGTTGCTGGTTTCTCCTTCTTTAATCAAGGCAGAAAAGGGTAGGGCATTTGTTCCCATTGCCAATTACTGTAAAACAGATGTGTGGTTAACACCATGTAGAATTGTAGCCACTGTTCAAACTGATACTGTCGTACAGCTGATTCCCCAATACATATTTCTGTTGACTTTCACGGCTGCATTGCTTTTGTTTCTAGTCATGAAACCACTCTGGATTATGCTGATTTGGATTTACCTCAATTTGATAATCTACAGTGGAGGGTGAAAAAATATAATAATATTGTGTTTTCATCATCCATCAAGCAACACCTACAAAGGTTGGATCAGGTCTTGTTGTGATAAGAAAATCAAGGCTTAAAGGTGAAGCTCTAAAAATGTCAGTTTTTTCAGTAGTGTGTATACTTGGGATACTTGTAGTATCAGCTGAAGGGGTCTCCAGTCATCCCAACAAGGTGGCTGCAGTAAGGGACTGGAAACAGCCAACTAATCTGGCAGACCTTCTGTCATTTTTGGCGTTTGCCAGTTACTACAGGAGATTAATTGGTGTTTTTTCTGATATGGCTGCCCCTTTAAAACAGTTCGTAGCTAGGCTCCTTCCTCCTGGTAAAAAAGGGCAAAACGCCTAAAAAGCCTTTGAGTGAGTTCTGGGACTCTGAGTGCGAGCAGAGTTCACTCTGAGAGGGTTAGGAGCAGTTCTCTCCCAGGAGCATGGGGATAAGTTGCGCCCCATAGCATTGGCAACATAACATCCCGCTCTCCCCCACATAATGTTGTTGTGTCCTTGGGCAAGACACTTAACCTACCTTGCCTCCAGTGGTGTTCCAGCTGTAACACTGGTAAATAGCTTAATGTATGTAAAGCGCTTTGAGTGCCTACTACAGTAGGTAAAAAAGTGCTATATAAAATAAAAAAATATAAAAATAAAAGTTGCATTTAAAGCCCACAGAGCGTGACATAATGTCTCAAGCAGCATTTTAAGTGGGTTTACCAACTGAAACCTGGCATCTTTTAGCTTTCACAAGTGCATCCATATCAGACGTCATATCCTGAGTGACAGAAAATTCCAGGATGTCATTCAAGTGCTTGTGCGTGAGCCTTGAGCGCAGCTTTTTTTTATTGTTTTTAATTACAGAGAAAACTTGCTCACAAAGATATGTGGTTCAAAACATGCACAACACTTTTGCTGCAAGGGCTGTCAAGTTGGGGTAGCCTGGCATAAGATACTGATAAAATTTGTCTATTGCAAGTCTATTATTTTAAGTTGGATGTTGACGGGCAGATCAGAGGAATTCACGGTGAATGGTCAGCAAAACACGTTGAAGTCTTTCTCTAGTTCACCAAAAATCTGAAAGCGCTGATCAAACTCCCGCAATAGTCCCGTTATTTTATCTTGGAACCGCTTAATGTCTGCGTAATGTGCGCACACATCATTCAGACAAGTGTCTCCCACAATGACAGCTTCAACTTGAATGCACATATACTGTCATAATACTGCGTGAGTTGCAACACAATGCCTCCTGATGCAAAATACAGTGAAAAGCAGTGGTGGACAGTAACAAAGTAAATGTAATTTGTTACTGTACTTAAGTCGTTTTTTTCCAGTATCTATACTTTACTGAAGTATTTCCATTTGGGGATACTTTTTACTTTAACTTCACTACATTTCAAAGTCAAATCGGGGATACTTTTTACTTTAACTTCACTACATTTCAAAGTCAAATCGGGGATACTTTTTACTTTAACTTCACTACATTTCAAAGTCAAATCGGGGATACTTTTTACTTTAACTTCACTACATTTCAAAGTCAAATCGGGGATGCTTTTTACTTTAACTTCACTACATTTCAAAGTCAAATATCTTACTTTTTACTCAATTACAAAATTAGTCGTTTCTTTTTATTTATGAGTGAATAGAAAAAAACTGAAGAGGGCAATCACGCGGCAAGCCAGCAATCAGGATACACCGCACGCTCTGTTTTGAACTTGGTCTGGTAACTCTGTTTACCCCTTATTTAGTGCGTCAGTGCAACAGCATATCATTCTGAGAGTGCCGATTGTCTTCACTCTTCATTAGGATGGAAGAATCACAAACTCCTGAATCTAAAGTGCCAGTGCCACAACATCCGTGGCCTTATTTGCAGTGTTATTTTGAAGTTGTTGAAAAGAAAAACGAGTCCTTCATTTTCAACGGCCTTCTTTGCCTGCCTCGGAACTGTAAAATTTCCTCCTTCCAATCTTAAGAAAAACATTGAAGTAAGCCATTTTCATTCTGGTGGTCATTTTTCATTGAGTAATCTAACAGTAGCTCCATTGTGTTTAAGTTAACGTTAGTTAGCTGTTTCACCAACGTTTGTAGTATTTATTTTAAACTGAGTGATTCAATATTGTGAAATGACAGTCGATTGATAGATAGACTTTTGGTAGAATATAAATAAAATTTTGACTAGTTTTATATGCAGCTTATGATGCTAATCAAAGGTGGAGTGGAGTGCTGCTTATAAACCAAGATTGTTCTTTTCAGTAGTTTAGCTTCCAAAGACTGTGATGTACAGAGCCCTGCACATGGCATGCAAGAAAAAAAATATTGTGCACGATTTAACATTACTGTGTTTTCCCCCAGAATGATTTACTAAAACGTGCGCACAATTTACTATTTTGCTTCCTCGATTTATAAATTATGTGCATGATTTTGAAACTCGTGTACATAATGGAACGAATTAGTAAATCGTGCACACAATTTAGCTTATTTTTTTCCTGCATGTCATATCTGAGGCTCCGTAGTGATCGACTTTAAGAATAATTTTTAAATATATCACTAGATTTATTGAAATCAATTACATCTATGACATGCAAAAAGCATATTAAATTATTGACTGACAAAAATTATAAGGGCATTATAGCCATAATAAATGATAGTTCTTGGATACTTAAGTACATTTGAAGGCAAATACTTTTGTACTTTTACTCAAGTGAAAGTTAAAAGGAGTACTTTGGATTTTACTGAAGTAATATTTTACTTAGTGTATCTGTACTTTAACTCAAGTACTTGGTTTGTGTACTTCGTCCACCACTGGTGAAAAGTCCAAAAATCATGTCCTCCATTTTCACTCTGCACTTTCTCTCTGAATTTTGTCACAACACCTGCTTTTTTTCCGATCATTGATGGCGCACCATCTGTAGCCAGGCTGACAGGTGGGACCAGTTCCTGTCGAGCACTCCAACGAGGGCGGTAAAAATATCAGCTGCTGTTGTGGTATTCATCATTAGAATCAACTCCACAAACTCCTCCGGACGGTTAAAGCGTTGTCAACTCCGCGGATGAATATGGCCAGTTGTGCAAAATCTGTAATGTTAGTGCTTTCATCAATTGCAATTGAAAACGTAATAAATTATTTGACTTTGCGCTTCAATTGGTTGTCCAAATCCCCTGAAAGATCAGAAATCTGGTCTGCAACTGTGTTTCTTGTCAGGCTGATATTTGCAAAAGCCTGATGTTTTTCAGGGCAAACAATCTCCGCAGCTTTCAGACTCATCAACCCTACTGTTATTGCTAGATCTCAGCGCTGCATTCGATACAATAGATCATGCAGTGCTAATCAACAGACTTAAAGATGTTTTTGGCATCTCTGGCTCTGCTCTGGCTTGGTTAGAATCCTATCTGTGTGATAGGTCTCATTTTGTCTTGTTTAATAAATCCTTCTCCTTTACGGCACCAGTGAAATTCGGTGTGCCACAAGGATCTGTGCTTGGTCCAATAGTTTTTTCACCATATGTGTTATAAGAATTCTATATCTTTATATTATCGAGAGAGACACAGAGACAGATTATATTATAAAAAGCGAAAGGCCAGGTTAAATTCTTGCAAGAAGAAGCAAAGACACGCATATATCAAAGGTACATGAGATTTTATATCAATGCAGTGGAGGCTGTTAGAGGGAGGTGTATCTCTCATACACCCTCCCCAAGGCCCCAGCTCCAGGTGCAGAAGTCCCGTGGCAAACCATGTCTGTTTCTAGATATGTCTATTCCATGCTTGGACTAGCATGGAGGACATGACATGATTTGACATGACCTGTAGAGAACTATGAGCACCCAGTAACTATAAACAATATAAACAATTATAACAATAAAAATTATTATAACAATATGTTATACCATTAGGACAAATCATCAGAGGTTATGGAGTAAACTTCCACTGTTATGCCGAAGATACACAGCTGTATCTACCAATAAAAGTGAATAATACTACTGACATCATGCGTCTAGAGACCTGCCTCGTTTCAATTAAAACATGGATGTCTCAAAACTTCCTCCATCTGAACTCTGATAAAACAGAGCTCTTGTTAATTGGTCCTGTCAGTCATTGGCACAAGTTTAACAATCTTACTGTCTCGATCAACAACTGTGTGTTGGAGCACGGCACCACTGTGAGGAACCTCTGTCATTTTTGACCCTATACTATCTCTGCAGTCAGTCAGCCAGTGGCGCAAAAAGGGGGTATGCGCTATATGCGGCGCATAGGGGCGCAGCACCTTGGGGGCGCCAAAGCAATGATATATTAAAAAAATAAAAACAAATAAAGAAAGAGGGAAAAGGAGATGGCGTGTCAAGGTATGGAACAGCTGATAAACAAGTAGATGGTAAAAGGCAACAGGTGGGATTTAAAGTGAGACCTCTGTGCTTGGAGGCATGCAATATGAATGTTAACAGACTAGCTAACGTTTGCTAACACTGGGAATGTAGCAGCCAAATTAAATTAAGGCTAGCTTTATATGCAAAACTGAGGTTACTGAGCTGAAAACTGAAAAATATAAGGCAGCATGCCATGTACAATTAATTACAATAATTTGGAAAACAACTAAACCCCACTTAATAGTTCATAGAGGGGGATTCGAACCTGGGTCCCCTGTATGAAAAGTCCTGTTCTTACCAGCTGAAAGAGCGCTCTAGAATGTGGAAACTGACTCCTACATGAAATTGTTATTAAAATTTAGATTATTTTCGTTTCTTTATTGGAATCTGATCATAATGTTAATGCTTGTCAAATTGTGACAGTTTTTTTAAATTATTTGTTAACCTTGTAATAATACCGTATATTAATGTTAGACCTACAGTGGCTAATATATGTTGGGCGGCAGTAGCTCAGTGGCTAGAGCGGCCGTCCTTCGACCGGCGGGTGGGCGGGTTCGATCCCCGCTCGAAACGTCTCATAACATCCCGCTCTTCCCCACATACTGTTGTTGTGTCCTTGGGCAAGACAGTTAACCTACATTGCCTTCAGTGAGTGTTCTGTAACAAGTAGCTTAATGTATGAAAAGTGCTTTGAGTGCCTAATACAGTAGGTGGAAAAGTGTTATATAAAAATACAAATTATTATTATTATTATACTTTAAAATAAATCTTAATTATTTTAAGAAATTGTTGCTACATAACCCCTCTAGCAGTGGGTAGTTGCACCCCTGGCAGCAGCACATTAGTGAGGTCACTAAACTAGGCTTTTTTTTACTTGAGGAATATCTCAAATATTTGCTCCTGCCTCTCTTTAGCAGAGGCTGAAATTCTCATTCATGCATTTGTCACATCCAGGCTGGACTACTGCAATGCGTTATTCTCTGGACTCCCAAGGAAAAGTACTCAGACTACAAATGGTCCAAAATACAGCCACCAGACCTTTAACAAAGACCAGGAAGTTTGATCACATTACTCTGGTCCTGGCTTCATTACATTGGCTTCCTATTCATGTTAGAGCTGATTTCAAAGTTCTCCTGTTAACATATAAAATCCTTTGTGGAAGCGCACCCTCTTACCTATCTGACCTCATCACCCGGTATACTCCAGCTCCAGCTCGCTCTCAGGACGCTGGCCTCCTTCAACTTCCTCAAAAAAAGAATAAGTCTGCTGGCTACAGCGCCTTTTCTTATAGAGCCCCATTTTTATAGAATGGGCTCCCGGCGGAAGTGCGGCGAGCCGAATCTGTTGAGGTTTTCAAAAACAAACTCAAAACATACTTATTTCACCAAACGTATGGAGACTGATTGATTATAGGTATATGTTTACACTGGTTGTAGCTGTAGGTACACACTCACACTGGTTGTAGCTGTAGGTACACACTCACACTGGTTGTAGCTGTAGGTACACACTCACACTGGTTGTAGCTGTAGGTACACGCTCACACTGGTTGTAGCTGTAGGTACACACTCACACTGGCTGTAACTGTAGGTACACGCTCACACTGGTTGTAGCTGTAGGTACACACTCACACTGGCTGTAACTGTAGGAACACACACTGGTTGAAGCTTTAGGTACACACTCACACTGACTGTAGCTGTAGGTACACACTCACACTGGTTGTAGCAGTAGGTACACACTCACACTGGTTGTAACTGTGGTGTAATATTTTATATGTTATGTGTTTTAAACTATGTAGACCAAGCTAGTTATTAATTTAAACATATTAATATAAACGACAAAACCTAATGTCAGACACACACACAGGAAGGAACAGATGAAAATGCAGGTGTCTGTTATCGGAGGATACAGAGCCTGAGGAGTAGCCCAAGGCCGTACAGAATGACATCAGGGAGTTAATGAGGAGATCTACCAGGCCTTACAGGATGATATCAGAAAGAGTTATTGCTGTCATATCAAAACTGGATAAAAGCTTATGTCTACTGTTCAAAGATCAGTAGCGCTGGGGAAGGCTACTCGGGTCGTTTATTGTGTTGGTTGTGAAACAACAAAGACTCTATGGCATTGATCTGGTGGTGTGTTCATAACTTATTCCATACAATAGTGCCAAAGACTGAGAGGTCAGTTTTGACACTACAATTGGCGAGCCAGTAGCCAGGAGAGGACCTGTGGAAGAGTGACTTTCTTTCTGCCTGACCGCCCGGAGAAAGCATCCCAGGCGCCTTTTTTACTTTTTGAACGGTTAGGTGTCTGTGGTGCAGCTTGGGGGGTAACAGGTAGAAAGAGACCACTCTAAAAACCTCACCTAAAAAAAACCTAGAGATTTTATTAGGGATTATTTATAAATCATTTCTGTCCATTCAATGCAGGCTAAAGAACAACACCGTTTGTGCCTTCAGGAAGAATTTATAGATTTTATCCAAGAAGCACATTCTAAATAGGGTGTAGTCTGTACGTCAGGGAAGAAATCGATTAAAGGGAGTATTTCTATCTTTGGGTATAATCTAAATAAGGTGTACGTATAGATAACTCTGAGGAGGAAGTTGGCAAACAAGCGGATAAATTGTGAGGCTAATTCAATCCACAGATTATACGCGTTAAAACGCCGTTTATATCCCGGAGAATAAATTTTTAAGAGACGATCTAAATTCTTTGCGCAAAAGAATACAGAGATGTCTAAAGTAAGCAGAACCTGGCAAAGCGCGCAGGGGTCTGAAGGGAACGAGGCCTGAGAGGAGACAGAGGTCTCCATAAGAGTAAGCACCTAAATTCATGTGATTTTCCAGCTGAGTTTAAGTATAGTTGAAGAAAATTCAAAAAAAGGAGTAACAGACGAACCAATGTAAAAAGGAGAAAAATTTGGTTTAAAGGCCTGCTTTAATAAGGGGTAACACGCTGTCCAAGTCGACTGGATTAAATATAGCGCTGTTGACCGCCAGAAACGTAAGTTAAAATTACCTTAGTGGGAAGGAAAAATAGTTAGCGTCCCTTTTCTATCTTAAAAGTTCAGCTTGGCGCTGGAATTGAGATATAAGACGTACGACTGTGCGACACAAACCCGCTAATGAGTTCAGACCAAGGCTCTGGAAAGAGAGGCTGAACTGAGGTGCCGCGGCGTTTGGACCGGTCAGAGTGTGTGTGTGTGTACGGAAGCCCTAGGAGAAGTAAATACAGGGCTTCCTGTTAGTGACCAATGGCGTAAAGACGTGACTCCGGGAGCTCCTGCAGTAACTTTTTATAAAGTACATCAGGGTGCTTTCTACCGACGTGGTGTGTACACTGTAAAAAAAAGTCCCGTAGTTTTTACGGAAAAAAACTGGCAGCTGGGGTTACCAGAACAATTCCGTAAAATATACAACAAAACAGTAATTGCTTTTACTGAGTAACATGTACATTTTACAGTTTAAACCAGCATATAACACACTGGAGTTCTGTTATATTTACTGGTTTAAACCGTAAAATGTACGTGTTATTCTGAACAACACGTCAATTTTACAGTATAAACCAGTAAATATAACAGAACTCCAGTGTGTTATATGCTGGTTTAAACTGTAAAATGTACATGTTACTCAGTAAAAGCAATTACTGTTTTGTTGTATATTTTACGGAATTGTTCTGGTAACCCCAGCTGCCAGTTTTTTTCCGTAAAAACTACGGGACTTTTTTTTACATTGTACATCAAAATCCATTTGATTACACTAAAACATACACCGTATTTTACTACGAAATCACCATTATTATAGGACTACTATATTGGAACAGAAATAAAGGCATGTCACAGATATCCTGTTAACCACAAAGACTTTATTGTAAAAACAAAGCCCAACTTTTGTTAACCACAAGGCTGCCACAGAACCGTCAAACGTATTATCTCAAGAACATTGCTTCACTCAGAATCAAACATGTTCACACAGCATCAGAAAAAAACATGTTCACACAGCATGTGTGTGTGTGTGTGTGTGTATATGTGAGAGAGAGAGAGTACATATGTCTGTGTAAGAGTGAGTGAGTGTGTGTGTGTCTGTCTGTCTGTCTGTCTGTCTGTCTGTCTGTCTGTCTGTCTGTCTGTCTGTCTGTCTGTCTGTCTGTCTGTCTGTCTGTCTGTCTGTGACGGTCCCGTCTTTCAGCCTGCGGGATGTGATTGGCGGGTCTATCGGCGATAATCCACAGATTGAATGCACCTGCTGCTGCTGCGCCATGAAAATTTCCTTAAAAGAGCGTTAGCTGAAGCATTTGGCAGATTTGGGTTCTGGACTTTGGGTTTTCGGATTTTGGTTTGAGCTTCCCGTTCAATTTGGTTTAATAAGGTTTAATTTTAAACATAATCCACTAAAAAGAGAAGAAAAGAAACAATAAAACATAATAATCTTCCTGCATACGTCAGAATCAGTGTGTAGCGCAGGGTGCCTGAGTGCAACATTGTGATGTACTGTTGGTGCAGTGTAAAAGATGCTAAAAGTAACCAAACTCCAACCAAAATCCAAAACCCAAAGTCCAGAACGCAAATCTGCCAAATGCTTCAGCTAACACTCTTTTAAGGAAACACTCATGCAGCAGCAGCAGATGCATTCAATCTGTGGATTATCGCCGATAGACCCGCCAATCACATCCCGCAGGCTGAAGGATGGGGCCGTCAAAGACGGGACCGTCACAGACACAGACACACACACACACACACACACACACACACACACACACACACACAGACATATGTACTCTCTCTCTCTCACACACACACAGAGTATGTATGTGTATGCATGCTTGTACATGTGTGTGTGTATATGTATGTGTGTGTGTGCAATGCATGTTTTTGTGCATGTTTGTGTCTGTATGTATGCATGTATGTTTGTGGGCGGATGAGTGAGAGAGGGTGGATCATCGAACAGTCTTACTGTGAGCACCATTCATGGTCAGACAGGTCTTGTATAAGTGTAAGAACTCTCGGGTTCACATGGAGGCGGGATTTGCTGGTCTTCTCCACCTTGGTCCCCCTCTCCGGATTGATGGAAAAGAAACATCTGGAGAACAGTGAAGAAAATGAGAGAAAGAAAACCAGACTATGTTAAAAGCACAAAGGTTTCATCAAAAAAAATAAATAAATAAATAAATAAAAAAAAACCTGCTCTAAACATTTCCTCAACATCCAATGACAAATTATACAAAATATAAAGTCAGTATTTACTAAGGTCTATGCCAAATATTGAAGTTATTTTTTAATAATGTAATGATAAAAAAAAATACCTCTGTAAGAACTCCAGCGTGGATGCGAGTACTATTGGATAGTGGATATTGAAGACATACAAGCTGCCAAACATCAGACACAGGGCCGGTATGAACGATGTGATACTGGGCTGTACAATCATTCGGTCCACACTCAGCATCCATCTCTTTGCTGAGAAGCACGATTGTCCTACAAAAACAAATACAATTAACAACAAAAAGGTTAGAGGACAATGGATGTGGGTGTGTTTCTGAGACACAGTTTGGCTGTGTATGCCTGTGTGAGAGAGCACATGGTCAACTTACCACAGACAACAATGGTTGGTGTCAAGGGAACTTGGTCCATCTGCACCTCCTCCGGCAGGCATGTGTCTTCCACGTATGTGAACATCATGTCTTCCTTCTCGTCGAAGTAAGACAACAGGAGCAACACCATCTCCAACACATCGCCTGAGGGCCCTGTGTGCTCTCTCCTCATCAGCTGAATGTTTGTAAAAGATTGGACTAGCCTCTTTGACTTGTTCACAGCAACTGTTTTCAAGTAATTTAAGAGTCGTTCCCCCTTTAGGTCCAAATTCCTAACAAATGTCTCTTTCAGACTAACTCCAGTGAGCTCTTCAAAGTGAACAGCCATGCCTATCTCATCAAACAAAAATGGCCAGTCTTCCAGTAAGTATTTGATTTCTTTCCCGTTGTTTACCTCTTTGCGTTGGGAGTAGAATGTCGACCTGGTGAGCTGTTTAACCACATCCTGGTTTGGGGCATTTTGTTTAGACAGGCTTTTCAGTTCGTCTCTGCTCTGCTGTTGGCTCTCAGCAGACTCCCCAAGGGGCATGAACTTCATTTCCCATTTGATGCAACCATAGGTCTCCTGGATTGGAGCTCTTTTTTCAGCAGGCATTTCATCCGTGTCAGACTCTGCGTGCAGTTTTCTTTTCTGCTTTTTGGTGTTGTTGAGCGTTTTGCATTTTCAATTCTATTTGAGCTGTTTTTTACGAGGGAATGGTACCCTGACCCAATTATGTCCCCTTCAATTACATCCTGCAGTGATTTGGGATATTTAGCCACTATTTTTTTGGCCACAATAGTGCAGTGCCTTCTACTTATGTCTGATGACTTCTGCATCATTTCGCGTATCACAATCCTCACCATCTCCCTCCTCTTCTGTGGACTTGACGCTTCCTCTCTCTAAGAACTGGATCAATTCTTCTGGAAATTTCTTCCATGGAATGTCAAAAGTATCTGCCCAGTCAACATCTGGGCTGTGAGAGGCACTGGAAGAGGTTGATAATGGTGAGAGAGACCGAGAGGATGAAGAAGGTCCTGGTGAGACTGAGGGAAGAGATGAAGCACCTTCCTGGATGCGGAATGAACTGTTGCTATCCTGGGTAGTATCCTGGCCTTTAAAATACACACAAATACACAAAAGATTACATTTTACATTTACATTTATTCATTTAGCTGACGCTTTTATCCAAAGCGACTTACATTGTTCTAATGTAATTACCAGTGTTACAGTCACTGGAGGCAAGGAGGGTTAAGTGTCTTGCCCAAGGACACAACGACAGTATGAACTGTGGGGAGAGTGGGAATCGAACCGCCTACCTTCCGGTTGAAAGACGACCACTCTACCCACTGAGCTACTGCCGCCCGAGATTATTAGGGACATACACATTTCAGATCAATGTTATTGCCTTTTATGGCTGGCTGCATCATACTTACATTTTATCTTCCATGCAGCCACAGCTTTCCGTGCTTGAATGGGTCTTAGCGCTGACAATAAATCTGCCTCTGTTATATACTGCAAGTCAGAGTATGTCTCTACCCCCTGTGCTAACAGTGTTTCCACTAACATGTCTTTTGCCACATCAGATAGGTCAGGCAGGACCTCACGGATGGAATCGTGTAGAAAAGCCATTTCTACATGATAGGAAAAAAAAATCATACATTTAGCTCACATTTCTAGCAAGCATATTAACTATATACATGTTCACCTATAAATTATACACATAAGTACCTGCCATTATACCTATAACAAGTCATGGCTTACTGTTGACGCAGTGTGTCTGATAGCATGCTGTAGATAGACATTTTATCTACAGTACAGTGTGTGTGGAAGTTCACTGTGACAATATACTATGCTTTAATGGAATGACTCGGTGCCCATTGATGATGTACGACTTTAAGGGATAAAAATCTACCAAATTAGTGATGTTAAGGCACAGCAACTGTGTTTGCGATAGAAATGCCCCCTAAACCCTGAATATGTACAAAATGTCTGCTTGCAATCGGATTCACATTTAAAAACACAACGGGTTCATTTCTGTGGATTCTACAGTGCAGTACATAACCTTTCAAACTTGCAAAATGTCGGTTGCAAAAACGGCAGACAACCATTTTAGCTAGTGCTAAACTCTCACATAACACCCGAAAGAATAGCTAATATTACCTCACCCAACTGACAAACACATAACGCTATTTGAAAAACGTTGTCTCTAAAAGGCAGTGCAGACTTACCACGCTATATAAGCAGGTAGCACTTAATTTTCTATCAAAATTGTATAAAGTAAACACCACGAGGAGAAGAGAGAGAGTTCTTGCTGATTATGGCGAAATTTCAATAAAAAAATATGCAGCAAATATGGTTGGCAACTCATCTGAAAGGTGCATTACACCTACTATACTGGAGTGTGGGCATTATTATGACAACATAGGAAGGAAAAGAAAAAACTATTAAATTCTTTCTGAAGCTTAGGCTACTAAATGCAGATACAACACTATAAAAGCTTAACTGAATTTAGTTATTTTGGCCAACACTGGAAACTAACGTCAACGTTAGTGTTTTTCATGCCAAACTCATTTAGCTATAACAGCAGCTTAGGTTTGACTAATCTTGCATAATTTAGCAAACTGAAAATGTGTATAGTTAATTTCACACAGCGGGATAATATTGCATGAACAAGCTTGCTCCAGCTAACGTTAACGTTAAATTGACACGACACGATACATTATCCAAGAGGCAAATATCACCGTATTACGTGCATTAATTGTTCCCCAATGTCAACAAAGCAAAGTCGTTATGAACATAAGACACTATGTGTGGTCACTTACCGCATAAAGTTCGTCTTTTGTAGTTGTCTTCTATCGTTTTGCAGTTTGTTTTACTTAGATATCTCATCGAACGTGGCGAATGAATATGTCCGACTTGGATATGGATATCCAAATCCTACAGGCTGCAGCGATAGGCTTCTCCGCGGACTAGAACGTGTTATCTCACCTTGGCAACGAGTCTATAGGAACCAAAGAATCCAATGAGGATGTCTGAACTGAAGCAGAAGCAGAAAAAAATTGAGATTTTCAACGATTTTAGGCTACTTACCAGAGACACTTTGCACTGGTCCTCCAACGTTCTTCAGTGTTCATTTACCCAGGGTGTTTTGTTTGAACATTCCCCCTAAAATCATTGCTAAAACAATCCAAATACTGCTCACCTTTCATAAAATAATAACAGGCTAAATAAATAGGCAATGTTGAAGTGACAGTCTTTCTTACAGCATTTTGGAAACCATGCATGTTTTTGTTTAAGTCTACAGAATTTAATTGTAATTTTAACACAATTTCATTGCCATTTATACTGTATTACATTGTATTGCAAAAACAGTGTTTGTTTGTCAAAATAACATCAATATGTCTTTTACACAGAGAAAGTATGTTTAAAAAACATCATTTTGATGTTGAATTTACAGTTACATTTAGTTTAACATGTTACTAAATTACACTGTAAAGTATACAATGTTTCACTGTAATTCAATTTACAGTATTTTAATGTTGTGATTTTACAGCATTTCACTGTTATTTTAACGGACATTTTTTTACAGTGTACATATTTTGACATCTCAGAGCCTTTTTGACTGTATTAAGTGCCGCTATGCCTCCAAAACCCAGAAATAAACGCGGCCTACTGCAGGGGCTACATCCCCGGCCCAGCGTGATCCTATCGGGCCGCCGCATCACGACGGAGATGGCGTCGATACCACCACAGCTTCGAGTATGGCTTCTGCGGACTTTAAAGCCGAACTTCTTGTTGCTCTCCGAGAAGAGATGGTAGGCATTTTCAAGTCTGAGCTACGCTTGGCTATGACTGAAAACTTATCCAATATCAAGTCAGAATTGCAAAGTGTCAAAACGGAGCTGACGGCTAGCCTAGCCGCTACAAAATCTGACGGGTGAGCTAAAGGGGCGGTGAATGAGATGGAGGAATCACTAACAACTTGCACAGACGACGTGGCGTATCTCAAGAGTAAAGTGGAGATCCTGTCTAACAAAGTTCTGGCTCTTGAGAACAAATGTGAAGATCTAGAAGGTAGATCTCGCCGCAATAACATCCGTATTATCGGATTATCTGAGCAAAGTAGTATGGTTACCACGGCATCTACCTCCGCTCTGCTAAAGGAGGCGCCTAACTTGGATAAAGCACCTCTTATTGATCGGGCTCATAGATCCTTAAATGCCAAGCCCAAACCCGGAGAACGGCCACGTCCCATAATAGCACGTTTGCACTATTATGCAGACTGTGCCGACATCCTTCAACGTGCCAGGACCCAGCAGCGGATCAAGATTGGAGACTCTACAATCTCCATCTTTCCGGATCATACAGCCCGGACGGCGAAAGCACGCGCCGCCTTTAATGACGTCAGGAGACAACTCAGGGACATTCCAGGTGTTCGGTATGGTCTGATATATCCTGCTCTGCTCCGGATCACAACTAACGGAGGGGTTACAAAGGATTTCACATCCCCTGGAGAGGCTGCTGTTTTTATCAAAACCCTTAAATAGTTAGAGCTGATTTTCAGTGCCAGCTGCTTACAAAATGTCTTGGAACGTCGATGTAACATCTAAGTACGGTATATTTGACTCTGAGACATATGAAAATAAGTAAAAGTGGCACAAGTATTGTGTCATTCTGATATACAAATATTTTTCTCAGGTTCACACAAGCTCTAGTTGATTGTACACCCTGTTATTTCAGACATGTATTTTATTAGTGTTGTGCAGGAGTTCCTGTTGAGGTTGGAGAAGTATGAAGATGACTGTTAGGTCTAACACACGGAGTTTAGTTGTTCTGCTAATGACTCCTAGTGGAGTCTGCACCGGTATCCTATCATTTGGGGATGGGGTAAGAGTAGGTTTTTTTTTTTTTTTTTTTTTTCTTCTTCTGGGAGGTCGAATTGTGGTTCTGATATAAACTAAACATGACAAGCATTAAAGCTTTAAATGCGAGATTTCTTAGTTGGAATATCAAGGGTTTGGGGAGTGCTGTCAAACGCTCAAAGGTGCTTTCTCATTTAAAGCGTTTAAAGCCTGATATTGTCTTTCTACAGGAGACCCACATGCGAAAAAATGACCAGACACGGTTGAAATGCCCCTGGGTTTCGGAAGTATTCCATTCCAGCTTCAATTCTAAAGCCAGAGGGGTTGCCATTCTGATTAGTAAATCAGTCCCATTTACACACACCAAAATCATTTCTGACAAGGACGGCAGGTATTTGATCATTTTAGGGACAATATACCAGGTTCCAGTTCTACTTGTCAACGTTTATGCACCAAATTTTGATAATCCTAGTTTTTTTAACAATCTGTTTAAGATATTACCATCTTTAAATGACGTATTTTTTATACTTGGTGGGGACATGAATTGTGTTGCAAATTCTCAGCTGGACCGTTCCAAAGCCAACTCGAATCAGTCACAAATGGCTAGAACTCTAAGTAGTTTCATGTCCAACAATGGCTACATTGTCCCCTGGAGGGTTCGTAATCCAACTGGCAGGCAATACTCCTTCTATTCACATGTACACCAGACATTTTCCCGGATTGACTATTTTTTTATTGATGCCAGACTGATGCCCAAGGTGACAGACACTTCTTACCATCCGATTATTATTTCAGATCATTCACCTTTAACCTTGGAAATTCAGTTCTCCTCTGAATCTCACTACTCCACCCACTGGAGATTTAATATATCTCTTTTGTCTGATGATAAATTTCATAAGTTCATCATAAGTACAATTGAGGATTTTATATCTCTCAACCAATCTGAATCAGAACCCATCTCTAATTCGCTCCTGTGGGAATCTTTAAAGGCCTACTTAAGGGGACAGATTATTTGATATTCCGCTCACATGAAGAAATTAAGAACGTCAACCAATAAAAGATTATCAGCCGATCTGGAAGCAGTGGACCAACAGCTTGCCACATCCACGTCTCCTGTTTTACTAAAACAGCGTGTGGTATTAAAAACTGAATTAGACTTGATCACAACTAATGAAGCAGAGCGATTACTTCTACATTCTCGGGCCAAATATTACGAATATGGAGACAAATCTGGAAGATTGCTAGCTCACCGATTGCGTCGACAAGCAGCCTCACGTTTAATACCCCGTGTTAGAAATGAGTCTGGGATGTTGGTAGAGGAACCTGACCTTATAAATTCAGTATTTTCATCCTTTTATAAATCCTTGTATAGTTCAGAATTTCCATCGGACTTGAGTGATATGGAAACGTTTTTGCAAGACCTAGATTTTCCGGATATGAACATAGATGCAATTGGTCAGTTGGACTCTCCACTGACTATGCAAGAACTTACATTGGCTCTACAAAATATGCAAAATAATAAATCTCCTGGACCAGACGGATTTCCGGCTGAATTTTTCAAGGCATTCCATAATCAACTCATTCCGCTATTACATGCTGTCTATGTAGAATCTCTGTCAAATGGCTCTCTCCCTTTCACTTTGAGACAGGCTTCTATTAACGCTTCTTCTGAAAAAGGGCAAGGATCCCGAACTCTGTTCTTCGTATCGACCTATCTCTTTGATGAATGTAGATACAAAAGTTCTTGCGAAAGCTTTAGCATGTCGTCTAGAGAAGGTGCTTCCAACAATTATATCTCAGGAACAGACTGGCTTCATAAAAGGGCGTCAGCTTTTTTATAATGTCCGTACCTTATTAAATGTTATCTATTTGAAGGGAACCGCTGCCACTCCAGAATTTGTAATTTCTGTTGACGCAGAAAAGGCATTTGACAGAGTTGAATGGAGCTACCTGTTTGCAGTTTTGACGAAATTTGGTTTTGGTAATGTTTTTATATCATGGATACGTCTTCTTTATACATCACCTTGCGTCAGCATCACAACTAATAACGTTCAATCTAGTTATTTCCTTAAACCGTGGCTGTAGACAAGGCTGTCCTCTGTCTCCTCTTCTATTTGCTCTTGCGATAGAACCTCTGTCTATTTATTTGAGGTCTTTCCCCATTTTTAACGGCATTACGCGTTCCTGGGTCGAATTCAAACTTTCCTTATACGCTGACGATCTTTTACTGTATATCACAGACCCTATAAGGGCGTGCCCCGTTATTCTTTCTTTTTTTCACAGATTTGGCTCGTTTTCGGGGTACAAGATCAATGTCCTAAAGAGTGAATGTTACCCGGTCAATGACCTAGCAATGCAGCTCTCTCAATCTGATATCCCCTTCAAACTGAGTCCGTCGGGATTTAAGTATCTGGGGGTTCATGTGTCCAGATCCTACAAAACTCTTTATGATGTAAACTTCTCTCCCTATTAACTGAGATTAAGGCTGATTTCCAAAGATGGGGTTCCCTCCCCTTTCCTGATTGGTAGAATTAATGTGGTTAAAATGAATGTTCTCCCAAAATTTTTGTTTCTGTTCCAGTGCCTACCTATATTTTTATCTAAAAGTTTTTTCAAAAATATTGATTCAGTCATATCAAATTTTCTGTGGAACGGTAAAACACCCAGAGTTAGGCTAAAATTGCTTCAGAATTGCAAATTTGATGGTGGCCTCTCCCTACCAAATTTCAAAGTTTATTATTGGGCTACGAATATAACTAAAACTTTATTCTGGCTTAAATCGGTCAATATACCTTGGTGTCAGTTGGAAATACAATCATGTCCCTCATCCTCTCTACTGTCAATACTGTCTGGTGTGGCTTCAGTCAACCCCTCTGGCTTTACTAGCAACCCAGTGGTCTCCTCCACATTAAAGATATGGTTTCAATTTAGAAAGCATTTTAAATTTCTTACTCCCACAATGTCAAGTCCACTGTTGAGGAATTATGCGTTCAAACCTGCATTTACTGATCCCATTTTCACTTTATGGCATGATAAAGGTCTGAAATGTTTTAAGGATTTTTATAAAGACGGGGTTTTTTGTTCTTTCACAGATCTAACTAGCGAATTTGACCTCTCACCTTCACATCTTTTTAGATATTTTCAAATTAGGAACTGCGTAAAATGTTTATTTCCTAATTTTCCGCAAATTCCTCCTGAGCAGACGTGGGACAGTCTTTTACAATTGAATTTTTCACAAAGATCTTTAATTTCTAAAATCTATGGTACTATCCAGTCCTATGATGATCATTTAATCACTAGGACGAAGGAGGCTTGGGAGAAAGAATTGGGATTGGCCTTTGATGATGACTTGTGGGACTATGTTTTAAATGGTATTCATAAAGCCTCAATCTGTGCCCGCTTGACCTTAATACAATTTAAAGTAGTGTTCAGATGTCACTATTCTAAAACCCGACTATCGCAAATTTCCCCTACTACAATTGATGTCTGTGACAGATGCTCTGGTTCACCTTGTAATCTCGCACATATGTTTTTCCTCTGCCCAACCCTAGGAAATTTGTGGTAAACTTATTTTGACACCATGTCTAAAGTGCTCCTCAAGACCATTGATGTTTCTCCGCAAATAGCCATTTTTGGTACCCCTCAAGAATACCACTGTTTTTCATCAGCGCAGTTAGTGGTCTTGGCTTTCACTTCCTTGATAGTGAGACGCCATCTTCTTCTTAATTGGAAAGCAACAAATGCTCCATCCAGTACACTTTGGACGACTGATGTCATGTCTTTTCTAAAACTGGAAAAAATAAGATATTCTAAGAAAGGCAGTCTCGCTAAATTTCACAATAAGTGGCAACCATTTATACAATTTTTCCAGGCTAACTAGGCCCAACTCTTAATACGCACTCCCCCTTTTTATTTTATTTCAATTTTTTTTTTTTTTTTTTTTTTTAATTATTTTTACTTAACTACTGTGATAAATGTATAAATATATATTTTGTATTATTTATTTGGTTATTCTTTTATTTATTTTTCAAAAAAAAGGAAAAAGAGAAAACAATCTGGAAAAAAAAGAAGAGAAAGTTGTATACAAATATGTTTGTTATTGTTATCTAAGTGCCTTAACTTTGTTTTCGTGTGCAAATCAATAAATATATAAAACAGAGGAGAAGTAAATACAGACGTTAATAAGACTTAGAGCTTTAAAAGTGAAGGAAAATAGGTTAAACAATTGAAATAATATTGTTAAAAGGAGAATTAAAAGAGGTGAAGAAGAAATTAAGAGTAATAATAAAAACAGGGTGCACGTGGCAGAGTGGTTAGCACTCCTCCCTCACAGTAAGAAGGTCGTGAGTTCAAAACCCGGCCAATTTAAACATTCTCGGCCGACTCCGGTCTTTCTGTGAGGAGTCTACATGTCCTCCACGTGTTACTGTAGGTTCTCTCCGGATACTCCGGCTTCCTCCCACCGTCCAAAGACATGCATGTACAGGTTAATTGGCAAATCTAAAGTGTTCCTGGTGAATGAATGTGAGAGTGAATGGTTGTATGTCACTGTCTATGTCTAAATGTTAATCCTGCGACTAACTGGCCACTGTCCAGGGTGTACCCCGCCTCAGGCCCAAAGCGGCTGGGACAGGCGCGACCCCTAACGGGACTAAGCGGTAGAAAATTAATGAATGAATGAATAAAAACAGGAAGAAAAAAATATTAGGAATATAGTTCATTAAAATCGAATAAATTCACTACAAGGAAGTAATAAAATTATAAGAACAAGGAAAAAGGTTAGAGCCTAAACACTAATAATAAATTGGAGGATAAATAGCTGACGGCAAATCAGAATTAAATTAGTTAGAGCTGTGCTTTAAATCTAACAATAAAGGAAAAATAAAAGTAATACAAATTTATCTGGCAAATAGAGAAAGAAATAATTATCAAGAAGTAAAAGTAAAGTAAGTAATTAGAGGTTTGCGCTAAGACAGGAATAGATAAAAGCAAGAGTTAAATTAGCCGTAAATATAACTTAATTTTAAAAAAGGCCGTGCGGAGAATTATAAATACAAAAAGGGACGGTGGTCTCAAGAAAGTCTGAATTAATCTCAAAGTAGGTCTGGTTGTGGTGCGTTCTAGAAGCATTACAATTATTCTATTAGAGAGACATTTAGAATTTCTAGCGACATTACAAATCCACCGCTTGATGTCGCCGCTGTTAGAAAAACTCTGGGGAGACGGAAGACTTGTGAGCAGTTAAATGCCCGAAAAAAAGTAGGAAAAACTAGTATTGAATCCTGCAAAACATCAAGATGACAATGTTAAAGAAGAATTTGTTAAAGAAGAATTTGTATTAATATGAATAATTAAAAGAAGGCAAAAGGAATTCTCATTCCTTCAGTGGAGTCAAGATGGAAGTAAAATTCACTAAAAATACAAAAACTGGAGATGTTTTGACTCCATTAGAGGTGATTATTAAACAGAAACCAGCTCAAAAGAAACATATTGTGGCGCGACCGAACTGAGCAGATATATTTTAGATGTTTAAGAGTCTGTATGAAACTAATAGCCAACTACGCCACCCCGGGAATTTCACCCAGAGAATATTATGGAAACAAGGACACATAGGTTCACTCACTGATAAAGGAGACAAGATTTCAGTTTTGACAAAACAACTAAGATTTATTTATGTGGAGTGGCAGAAAGAACAAATAAAACCTTTATGAAGTAAAGAAGCTATTAATTTTATTACAATAATAAAATACCAATTCTAAAAAAGATCAAAATAATCTTTAAAAGAGCTACATGAATTCAAAGGGGCTGAGGCTTACCAGTGAGGGGGAGTGTGAAGAAGAGGGTGGCTACATCCAGTGAGAATTAGGGCATCCAAAACATGACACACGACACACAAAAATGGGCAAACCAAAGAAAAATATACGACTGGAGCACCACCACCAGGGGTCACCACTACCACCACATGGAACCTCAGCAACTGAAACAGATGATAAAAATCGTTAACAGAGATGGTGAAATCATTAACATGTCACAGTACCTGTACAACAAGCAGCTCACACCACAATCAATAAAATTCATATACACTCCCCTTGTACAGGGCGGGGGGTTCAGTCCCAATCGATCATAAAACAGTCCACTGGTGATGCCAAGGCACAAACAAATAGCAGCGAACAGCTGCCAGTAACCAGCTGCGAGTAAACAGCAGCCAGTTAACAAAACAGTAGGCAGCAAACAGCAGCGAACAGCTGCTAAACAAAAAAGCAACAAGTCCACAAAAAGGGGAAAGCAGTTGGCTAGTAGTGATGGGAAGTTCAGTTCATTTTACTGACTCAGTTCTTTAAGTCTCGTTCAGCAAAATGAACAAATCTTTTTTCAAGTCATTTCGTTCATTTCGTTCATTTCAGCAGAATCTAATTAAAATGTTGCATATTACAATTTTTAATACATTTAGTACTTTTGGAATAAAAACTATAATAACTATAAGCTAATGCATTTATGGCCAAACTTTGAAAAATAAATTATAAATTAATTGCAGCTTACTTCAGGCAGCTTACTTCAGGCAACTCACCTCTTAATCCAAATAGTTGTTTTCCTTTGTCACTTCATATTTAGCTTAGCATTAATTCCGTCAACATGTCTGGTCTGGGCCGTGACAGCCTTATGTAGCTGTAGCTAATACATCCGTCCGTCCGAAACAGAAAGGACTCATTCATCTCCAGTCGTTCCTTCGCTCGTTCGTTCGTTCGTTCACCAAGTCCCAGTCCCATAGAGAAAGAGTATGCAGTTACCGGAAACAGAAAGGAACTGTTCATCTCGAGTCGTCGCTCGTTCGTCGCTCACCGGAAACAGAAAGGAACGAACGAACGAACGACTCGAGATGAACAGTTCCTTTCTGTTTCCGGTAACTGCATACTCTTTCTCTATGGGGCTGGGACTTGGTGAACGAACGAACGAACGTAAACGAACGCAACGACTTCGAGATGAATGAGTCCTTTCTGTTTCCTGTATGAGATGTGGTGCAATGCGCATGCGCGGGTCTACACAAAAATGAACGACTCGCTCTCTGAGATGACTAGTCGTTCCCGAGTCATATTAAAGACTCGTTCAAAAAGAACGAATCGTTCATGAACGACTCATCACTATTGGCTAGCTAACTAGCCAGAGCTGCAACGAAGTGTAGCGTCGTTTCACAGGCAATGGAGTACATGACTATGCGCTGGTCATTTAGCCTGTAACCTGGCGCTGTAACCACCCAGAAGAACGCAGGCAGCGGGGGCCTAAACAGCTACAAAATAGAGACAAAATCAGGGTCGGCTTACAACATGCTGTCCAGAGTGAAACACAACAACGTACTTACATGCCCAGTTTGACCAGAACACTCCCAGCGGCGCGCTCTGAACAATGGAAATACCAGGAGGCCTACGTGGCTGTAAGGGAGTCATACCGGGGTTAAATCCACCAAAAAGGACACCGAAGTAAAACGTAGCCGTAGCCGGCTTCTACCTGTTTACCTGACACCGGAAGCGTTGCAAAGGGGAGTGGCGTGACAGAAGCAGAGGTAAGCGCTAGGGGTAAGGAAGCGCTTTTATTGGAGACCTGGCTAAGTGCCTCTTAAAGCCACAGTGCGACTGGTGCTGCCATATTCTATGGTAGGCGTTAGAGTGCTGACCGGCAGTAGCACGTGTAGTCCTCGGCACAGGTAATGTGTGGCTTTGGCTTGACGAAGGGACAGAAAGAGGACAAGTTGATGCTGCAGGTGGAGGTAGAGTGCCAATAGTTGTAGTCTGAGCCTGGGGAAGAACATTTGAAAGTGGCACAGGCTGGGCGTCCAGCCTCAAGAATAGGTCATCGGAATAAAAAGCCTCCTCGTCTGAAAACGAATAGGATGATGACGAATCACTAGCTGGAACGGCTACAGGGAGTCCACCATTGGCGGTGCCCCGGAATATGCATAACATGTGTTTATGTTCCAGTCTTCTTCAGCAGAGCCCATGTCACTGTAACAAGCTTATTCTAACAGATCACAGTGGATCTCATACTGAGGAACGTCCGCCGCACAGAGAGGTGTCTGAGGCAGTTTCAGAGAGTGAGACAGGCCTAAAGCAGCATCTGGTGAGTCCGCCCAACCCCCAATAAACCTTCATCAGATACAGGAGGTGCTGGATGTGTGAGCAGTGGAGCTGCATCCAGAGAGAGAGGGCCTTGTTAACATAACAGCAGGGCAGAAGAGAAATGATTATTCAATCTGTAATGTACTGGCTGAGATGACAACAGGATTCAGAACTAATACAGAGATGGACTAAAATGGAAAGAATACAAAGACTATTTAAAACTTCACAAGGGCCAAAGACGCAGTTACACTGTTCAGTGATTTACAAACAACAAGATGAAATGGACTCTGAGAAATTGGAAAGAAGCAACAGAATGGCAAAAAGCTTTCTATTACAAGACAAAATAAATATATATTGGGAAGGCAAGAAGCTACAGTATGGTGGTACCTCTTATTACCCAGTTTGAGACTTGGTTTCTGAACAAGAACTCAACTCCTTCTGTTGCAATAGTGGCAAAAGGACTGGAGTCTTGTGCACTTAAACCTAAGTTAACAGCTGTACTGTTACATGATCTACCTGCTGCTACAAGATCAGCAGATTCTGTAGCCATCTTTAAAAAGTGCCTGAAAACACATCTCTTCCGAGAACACTGAGTTCTACTTGCTTTCTATTGATTCCTTTCTTTAAAAAAAAAAATAAATAAATAAATAAAAATCATCCTTAGCATTGTATACTGCGCTGGGTTTAAACTGACTAGTTTTTTGTGCACTTATGCTTTTTGTACCTTGTGTTGTTAAAATTGCTTCCATTGTTTTTCCTCACTTGTAAGTCGCTTTGGATAAAAGCGTCTGCTAAATGACTAAATGTAAATGTAAATGTATGTTACAGATAATTAGCTTCAGCAGTGACTGGATTTAAAAAAACTTCAGTGATAACAGTAACAATCCAGTAACAATGTATATCACACATCAGTTACACGCAGTTCTGGCAAGTCCTAAATTCATCTAAACACAGACTAGAACAATATATGAAGTAATACTTTCCGTTCTGAATTAATAAAACAACAAGGTAAAACAGTTAACCAAGTTAATAAAAGAAAGATCAGCCCATAGCAGAAAAGCGGACTGTTTTAAATCAACAGACATTTCTAAAACAGTGAAAACAGATTCAAGTACAATTAACCTATTGAAGCGGAGTTAATGTTATTAGTAGATGTATTAGGTTTTTGAGACATGTAGGATATGACACTGTAAAACTGAAAACAGAGAATACTTTTAAAAACTAATATAGCATTGTTTAATGTAAGTGTCTGAGATTAAAGCATCGACTGAGGAGTGAGAAATGTTAAAGGGTTAAAAATGAACATCTCACAATATGGTCTGGAGTATGTTAGGCTTCAGTTTTAATGAGAGCAGATGACAAGCCATACATCAATGTTGACAAGTTAAGCCTTGTCCAGAGGAAAAAGGCCTGAACTAAAATTAGAATAAACACAGAGAGGTCATAAAAGGTCACTTAGAAAGAACCCTTTTTGAGATAAGAGTTATGGAGAACGCTTAGTCATCAAAGAGTTAAAGATTCTCAAGAGAGACCATAAAACAGATTTATAACAAATAATGTTTGAGACAACATCTAACATATTTTATATGTTATGTGTTTTAAATGTAGACCCAGTTAGTTATTCATTTAAACATATTAATATAAAAGACAAAACCTAATGTCAGACACACACACAGGAAGGACCAGATAAAGACGCAGGTGTCTGTTATCGGAGGATACAGAGCCTGAGGGAGAGCCCAAGGCCGTACAGAATGACATCAGGGAGTTAATGAGGAGATCTACCAGGCCTTACAGGATGATATCAGAAAGAGTTATTACTGTACTGTCATAGCAAAACTGTATAAAAGCTTATGTCTACTGTTCAAAGATCAGTAGCGCTGGGGAAGTAATCTTTCATGATTTATTTCATTCAGTGAATTTTATTCAATATAAATACTTACAAAATATTATTTATTATCCATTTCTGAGGCTATTTTCTCTGTTAATTCCATGATTGCCATTGCTGTGGAGTTCTTTGTCCTAAACCCATATTGACTACTGTTTAAAATGTTTTGTTTTTCAATAAATTTATCTAACCTTGTTACAAACACCTTCTCCAATATTTTTTACAAACTGTGAAAGCAACAAGTCTGGTTTGAAAATTCATGTTTTTTACAAGCCTCTTAACCTCTTAAAAGGTCCTTGAGTAAGGGCGCCAGCATACAGCAATATACAGCGAAATAGAGCGATATACCTCCGTCCACCAGAGGGCAGGCTCCAAAAGCAGAAGGAGAAACCCAATGGCAACTTTGAGTGTAAAAATCATGTTTACAGCCTGGTACAAAAGGTGGCTCCGGTCTCTAGAGCTATGTTTTTACTACGTGACTACTCTGGAGGGGAGGGGGGGATTTTTGATTAATACATCCGTCTATGTATCTGCAAACGATTTACGAACGCTGAAAAGCCCAGATGTAACTGACATTTTATTGCCCTGTCATAAAGACAATTGCGGTGAATAGGGGACCAATGATCGGAAGTTGTCCTTACTCTCATTGGTTTATCACCATTTTTGTAAAGAAGTCCTACTTTTGCTATTTTCGTGTTTTTTGGGAAAACGCCTGTTGTTAATGAGAGATGTAGGTGAATGGTTCAAATGGTTTACAAGTTTCATGTCTAGATCTTCACAGTTGATCTTTTGTTTCCACGTATTTTGAAAGTGACTTGATTTGATTTTCCGAGTCCGCCATCAGTCCAGCGCGAGTCCTAAACTCTCCAGTGGACTGTTGTGACTCTTCCGCCGTAGTGCGTCTGACGCACCTCGTCCTCCAGCGCGCTACATCTCTAACCTAAGGTGGCCTATACATTTACAGGCCGGGTGTCTGATAATAACATTTATTTATACTAATAAAAGTAAAGTCCGAGTGTATGTAAAACAGAATTAAAAATAGTAGGCTATTATTGCTATTGCAATTGATGATTATCACAATTATATACTACAAAAATTGGGTCTTTTTTTGTCTTAGAGTGTCACTGTATGTGCCGTGTCACTGAGTGTCCAACCCACCACTGCGGTGGCACGACTGCTGGTGAACAAGTCCATACTTCAGTCGTTTTACAATAGCTTCATTCAATCCATCATCACCTTTAGTATTCTGGCATGATTTGAGTGAGGTGAATAAATGTCACCTTAACAAAAATCATCAGTGGGAAGTGAGTGGGAATGGTAAATGGCATGCATTTATATAGCGCTTTTTTGCACCCATCTCGGGCACCCAAAGCGCTTTACATCGTGCTTCCACTCACCCCATTCACACACATTCACACCTGGGGCAGACAGAGATGGGGGCTGCCATACAAACGGCGCTCAACCTTCTCCGACCACCACCAAACACACCTCTACAGTCACACACATTCATACACCAGTGCTACGGACACTGGAGGCAAGGTGGGTTAAGTGTCTTGCCCAAGGACACAACGACAGTATGAACAGGGCAGACCGGGAATCGAACCGCCAACCTTCTGGTTATGGGACGACTGCTCTACCACTGAGCCACTCCGTCCCACTCTGTGTGTGTGTGTGTGTGTGTGTGTGTGTGTGTGTGTGTGTGTGTGTGTGTGTGTGTGTGTGTGTGTGTGTGTGTGTGTGTGTGTGTGTGTGTGTGTGTGTGTGTGTGTGTGTGTGTGTGTGTGTGTGTGTGTGTGTGTGTGTGTGTGTGTGTGTGTGTGTGTGTGTGTGTGTGTGTGTGTACGAACTTGCCTGACCCACAATGAAGTTCAATAATAGGAAACATTTTAAGTTTATTGAATTGAACTGACTCAGGGATGCTGCTATTAGCTGTTGGACTACATGGCTTGGCTATATTGAATTGAATTCGGCATAAAAAAAAACAAAACAAGAAAGTGTCTATTTCAGCATTGGCTACATCTGCTCATACAAAGAAACCACAGAAAAAGGAAAGACGTAATCTTGTATTTAATCTGTTTCTTCTTCTATTTGTATATTTAATGATCAATACAAAATAGTATAACAAAACAGAAGAGATTCTGATTATATTCAGTAATTAATATCTTGAAAGCGCATGGTAGACATTTTCAAGACATTCCAATTCCCACCAGTAGCGCCAACAAGAAGGCCAGGTTTCCCAGAAAGAACAAGCTGACCATGAGAGGACCACTCATCATCTGTGGACACAAGACAACAGCAGGATTAGCTCAAAGGAGTCAGGCTGCACTTATATCATTTACTATTTACAATTTGTCTTACCCGTTTGATTTGTGAATCTGAAAGATA
This sequence comes from Perccottus glenii, assembly GCA_024416835.2. NCBI lineage: Eukaryota > Metazoa > Chordata > Actinopteri > Gobiiformes > Odontobutidae > Perccottus > Perccottus glenii. Next base: position 7,372,521 of record CM044558.2, read on the forward strand.
AATACATAAAAAGGGTTACATTTACGCATCATTCTTAGTGACAGAAATAATAGCTTTACTTTTCTTGTTTGCGTCATATAGAAAGTTGAAAATAAGCATCAAATGTATTCAGATTCCAAAAATAAAAGAACTCAGTAGGTAGATCTTGGCCTTCCTCTAAAATCAACAATTTGTGTGGCAAACATTTTAATGGGGACTGAAAAAATATAAATTCTCAAAATCATTTTGATGGTTTTTAGACATGAGATTAGTAGACTCATGTCTATCTCACTGAGACCCTCAGCTGGACAGAAACCTCTAGTCCATTTGGTCACATGCAATTTACTAACACTAGAGTTGCTGTATTTTTTTTTATCAACAACTGTTCTATTTAATCTATGTTACCTGCATTATTTTGGCTACATCTCCGGTTCAGATCCAAAATGATGTAGTAGAGGCCTTCCCAGGCGACAAACCCACCCATCACTTTCATCAGCCATTGGTTCGCTGAGCTGTCAATCAAATTAAGTCCGGTGAATATGGCCGCCACTGGATTATGAAACAAAAGAATTATGAAATTATTTTTAAAATACTTGAATTAATAGCTTACACTATAACACTTACCAGATAAACCTTTAATTGCCAATGCGTTCAGAGCATGAGACCAGTTAAACAGGAACCGCCTGTAAAGTCAACAATGTTTGTGTTAGTCATCAGTTCAAATTAAAATCCTTACTCTTATTGCACATACTTACTTTGGATGCTGAGGAGCACAGCGCAGCAGAGCCCCAAGAGGCTGAAGAAGGGATAGGATCATCACCAGACAGCCCAACACAGGGTGCGCCCCCTGCAGGCAGACAGTTGTATTAACTTATGCTGGATACTTGGTAAACATACAAACCTTATTCTATAACCATATTATTTATAACATAAATTTTAATCAATCTAAAATTTTGAATGGCTACATCATTAACTGTGTGTACTAATTAGCATAAATATATACTGTAACATTTCCTTGTGTGTGCTCCAGTTTTGATTTTGAAAATGTAGGAGTGAGACTGACCCCAGACCAGTCCCTCACGTAAGAAAAGGCCAGGACGAATGCAATGGCTGTGGCTGCTAGGGACAGACACAAAAATGACACATGGACCTAGAGAGAAAAACATTTACAGAAGACTTCAATCTTGTGTACAAGTTAAAAATCAAATACAATGGTCCACTTTATATTTTAGTTGTGTATAAGCTCAGCAAAATAACACTCTGCATTTGATACACTTGATGACACTGTTCATGTGAGTCCCTCAGACAGAAGGCTACACGTGAACTGTTCACACTCCTCCCTCAGACAGAAGACTACAAGTGAACTGTTCACACACCTCCCTCAGACAGAAGGCTACATGTGAACTGTTCACACACCTCCCTCAGACAGAAGGCTACACGTGAACTGTTCACACACCTCCCTCAGACAGAAGGCTACATGTGAACTGTTCACACACCTCCCTCAGACAGAAGGCTACACGTTAACTGTTCACACACCTCCTTCAGACAGAAGGCTACACGTTAACTGTTCACACTCCTCCCTCAGACAGAAAGGCTACACGTGAACTGTTCACACACCTCCTTCAGACAGAAGGCTACACGTTAACTGTTCACACTCCTCCCTCAGACAGAAAGGCTACACGTGAACTGTTCACACACCTCCTTCAGACTGAAGGCTACACGTTAACTGTTCACACTCCTCCCTCAGACAGAAGGCTACACATGAACTGTTCACACTCCTCCCTCAGACAGACGACTACACATAAACTGTTCACACTTCTCCCTCATAACCTAAGGCTACACATGGCAAGGCAAGGCAAGGCAATTTTATTTATATAGCACAATTCATACACTGGGTAACTCAAAGTGCTTTACAGGAATAAAAGACAATTTAAACATAAGAAAAAATTAAAAACATTTTAAAAAGAAGAGTGCAGATAAAAGAAAAAACTAACACTTTAGGTTGTAGTGTAGGCGGAGCTAAAGAGGAAGGTTTTTAACCTCCCCTTGAACATTGTTAAAGTTGAGGCTTGTTTTACTTCATCTGGGAGGCTATTCCAGGTTTTTGCTGCATGAAACTTAAACACTGCTTCACCCTGTTTAGTTCTAACTCTGGGCACGAGCAGAAGGCCTGTCCCAGATGTTCTCAGAGTCCGAGGAGGTTCATAAGTAACTAGCATGTCAGACATATATTCTGGTGCTAAACCATTTAGAGACTTGTAAACCAGAAGTGCTGTTTTAAAGTCTATTCTCTGAGCAACAGGAAGCCAGTGCAGAGATTTTAAAACTGGCGTAATGTGGTTGTACTTCCTGGTTTTGGTTAGAACCCGAGCAGCCGCGTTCTGAATAAGCTGCAGCTGTCTTAACCCTCGTTTTGAGAGACCAGTGAGCAGGCCGAGAGCAACATCAATCACAGTGACATCTGAAATATGAACACCTTTAGTAATGACCAGGTCCAGAGTGTGACCTCTGTTATGGGTCGGCTACACACATGAACTGTTCACACTTCTCCCTCATAACCTAAGGCTACACATGAACTGTTCACACTCCTGCCTCAGACAGAAGGCTACACGTGAACTGTTCACACTCCTCCCTCAGACAGAAGACTACACATGAACTGTTCACACCTCCCTTAGATAGAAGGCTACACGTGAACTGTTCGCACACCTCCCTCAGACAGAAGGCTACACGTGAACTGTTCGCACTCCTCCCTCAGACAGAAGACTACAAGTGAACTGTTTACACCCTCCCTCAGACAGAAGGCTGCACGGGAACTGTTCACATACCTTCCTCAGGCAGAAGGCTACACATGAACTGTTCACACTCCTCCCTCAGACAGAAGACTACACATGAACTGTTTACACCCTCCCTCAGACAGAAGACTACACATGAACTGTTTATCCCCCCTTCTTCAGACAGAAGGCTACACATGAACTGTTCTTACCACAAACCAAATGTCTTTTCCACAGAGAGTTTGACCCTTAGCCATCCCTTTACCAAACCTGGCTACCATCATCCCCAGCGACCCTGTGCTCATCCAGGCGATCAGCATCAGGGAACCTTGAAGGACAAAGGGAACACTTATGTTTTGTTTTCAAATATGTATTGTCTTTGATTTTACTAAACTATAGATATGTCCAAGTAAAAGCATGCATTGTGTATGGGCTGTGTCTTCTCTGTGTGCTCTGTGTATTATGTGCTTGGTCTCACCATGTGCCTTAATGATCTGCGGATTATCAGCACTTTGTACAAGAACAGGTTTAGTAATGTCTATCTTTGCATCGCTGACAAAGGTTGATTTGTGCATCTCGATTTGTCCTGATAGAAGAACAAACAAAAAACAAAAGCACATTACAGACAGTAATGAAAGTATATTACATACATTATGAAATGAGTTTGCTGGGACATTTAATTGTGCGTGGTAAAATTGCATGTGATATTAGTTGCAGGTCATGCCTTCTTTAAAATATTCCTATCTTGCCAAAAAAAGAGTATTTTTCCCAGTGTTGGAGGATGGCATCATGCTATTTAAACTGTGTTATATGTATAGCTGGGCTGGGCTGTTTCCTACCACTGCTGCTAGGCCCATATGCGTAAAGCAGGTAGTAGCTCTTGTCGATCCCTGTGCTCCGCTGTGTGGAGATGGTGTTAGTGGAGGTGAAAGTGCAGCTGATCACTCCACCCTGCACCGAGGTTTTCACATTGGAAACATTACTCTGGAAAATAAGAACATTCATTAAGAATGTTTGTCATAGTCTGAGATTATTACACTAGTGACTAAGTAATCCAAAATGTCACTTCTTGCTCTTGACTTAACCACACGGAACTGTATAAAGGGCTTCCACAAGGGCAGGCACTTAATGTAACACTGGTATTTAGTGGAAGTGTTACCAGAGAGTACGTCGTGGGTGAAGTAAGCAGCACATAGAGAGGGGATAGCTTCACAGCATACTTTTTATTAATTTATTTATTTATTAATTGATAACAAATAATTTTGTCAATCAGCTACAACTACAATAAATTTATTTAAATTTTTTTCAAACAGCCCATAGTTTGGTAGATCCCTCGCGTGAATGCACAAATTAAGTGGAAGTGAGTAGGGCAAGGGTGTAGGGAGTCGATTCGAAAAGGCCCTTGAGAATTGAGATCCAGCTTAACGGCATCCCACAATTCATTGCGCAACCACCCAAACTTTTCCAAAAACGTCTGACTGAAACTAATCTCTATGCACTCATTTGTTTATATTTGTGAGAAACAAAACTTAAGCCACGAGTCGTTCACATTATTTCTCTAAATTGTCCTGTTTCCTTGTTAAAAGCATTCCTCGGTGGAAGAGAAGGTGCGCTTGTTGTAGTTTATTTTTGTGTAGTTTTTATTAAATTTCCGTGAGAGGTTAGTGGAGTCGGATTGTGGAAACACCACTGAAGCGCCTTTCCTTGGCTGGATCTCATTTCTCCAAATATGCGAGAATACGCTGGAGCTTCCTACGCGGAAGTCAAACTCACGGGGCAGATGAAAACCCCGCCCACTCCACGCGCTGTCGGACGAGACGCTCAACAAGATGTTTGGTTTATGGAGAACTTCAGCAAAAACTCTCTCCTCTCTGTGGCACCTCTGTGGGCGGGACTAAGACGCGAGGCGAGGAAAGGAGGAATCGAGTGTGAATATTTAGAGAAATGAGAACCACCCCTTTATCAATGAGGAACGTTTTACTGTTGACCTCATGACGTAGCTCACAAAGGTTAAAGAGTAGTGGTTAGGAACAGGAATCAGAAGTATCCCTTGAACAACATGTCGCACTGTTGCAACCTCAGATTTTATTTTAGTCGCACCATGGAGAAATCGTTACTCATGGGGTGATATGGGAATGGTCTTTTTCTTTTTGATATTTAGTATTTGACACATTGTTTGGATATTGTCCAACTCATAGTCATCCCCGATCAGAAAATACTGTAATTCCTCAGGAACACCATGTTCAGGGATGAATCTAAATAGAAAATGCAGCAGAAAAATTTACATGGACTTTTCACTTTTTATATAAATCCAATAAATATCCTGCTGTAAAGTATAAATGGTGCATTTATATAGTGCTTTTTTGTGCCATTCTCGAGCACCCAGAGAACTTTACATGATGCTTCTATTTACCCTATTCACATACATTTACACCTGGGGCAGACAGAGAGGGGGGCCATACACACATCTGTGACACTGTACATCTGTCAGAGTTTTAGACATTTGATGTTGGTTTATTGGTTCCTATTTCTACTCAACAGGAGAACAGGTGTTATGAGGCTTTGACAGGAGCCACTCCCTGAAGCTGGTGTCAACCAGAACAGCTTTACTCAAAAGAAACCATGTATTTGCAGAAATGAAGTGTACCATTATGTTAACAGCCTAAAAAACGTCTTGTGGCATTAGACACTAACATGGTTATAAAATATACATGTTCATTAGCATTTTACCTGCACTACACACATTCTGTGAACTGTGATATAAATTTGTCTTAAGCACTTTAAAAATGGAAAGTCTAAACTATAGGTGATCTCTCTGTCTCACTGCTATAGCTAAGAAATAGGCTAGACTTTTCTTCTCCAGCCTGTACTATACAGACCCAGCCTCATGTCCCTGTAGCTCCTGACCTCAGACCGGTCTTCTGCCTCTCCTTCTCTGAACTACTGCTGTTCCCTCAACCTGTCACAGAACACGGACTTACATGACCTTATTTTAATTCAATTTGATTAGTTGTCAATCTACACATTAGAGACTTACAACGTGCTGTAAATGTCTCAGAAGCATTGCCAATAGCATTAGAACAGCCTGTTGTCGGTAGCACTTCCCGCTCATTAACGTGATAAAAAATCATCATCCAGCCAATCAGAGAGCATATTGTTCATAGAGGCGGGACTTGTTGCAGAGCAGCACATGACAGGCTGAGAAAGGCTGAGTCAGTCAGAGCATGTGCTCTGTGACTGCTCTGTGTGAAAGGAAGGAACCATTCAAACACCACTTATTTTTGAGTAAGTCTATGTAAAGGCCGTGCTATAAATGCATATAAATGCACAAAACATTTATAGTCTGAGCACAGTCCCAAAAATGCATGTGCCTCTGTAGCCTGTAGCTACTATTTTTTTAGTTACTGGTGGAAAATGATATGTCCATCATTTATATTATAGCGATAGACCTTAATGCAGATTTGTGTAAACAAGGAAACATATCATTGGCCTTAGTCTCTTCTAAAGCTGTGTATTTACAATAAACAGCAAGAGTGCGTATAGCTTAATTTGCATAATAAAGTCCACAAAAACAACGTAAACAATCCGTGAAAAGACTATGGGTGTGTCCGAATCAACACAATGGCTGTGTTTAAATGCACTCCCTAGTCCCTAACCCCTCAATCACTATATAGTGTTGCATTATATAGTGCACTCAATTAATGAATGGTTTTGGACACTACACAGATGTTTCTTCTGCCAATAAACCATAACACCTTAACAGTCCTCACATGACTGGTTACACATCAGCACGTGACATTCAGTCGACTCACTGCAGGAAGCACCTGTAGCACTGACATCATTATATCATTCTATCTTGTATTACTTTACATTGTGTATTATTATTATTATTATTATTATTATTATTATTATTATTATTATTATTATTATTATTATTATTATTACACATGTATTATTAGAACTGCATAGTGATAGAGTAATTAAACAAAACATGGCTGTCCATTGTTTTCAATGGAAGTTGCTAATTGGCGCAGGAAGCCAAAAAAGTGTTTTATTTCCGCATAGTGTGGCCCATAAACGCACCTACTGGGCAGTAATGACTATTATTCTATTCTATTTACTAAATTCGATTTTGCCTAAAATGAAAGTGCCTCCTTCTGGAGAAACAGACTGAGCAGTCTTTTCAATCAGAACACCAAGAAAAAAGAGGCTGAATGTCAAGCCCATTACAGTGCAATGCCAATGAATTATGATGATGAGAGCATTTTAATTGAAGCTGGTAGCTATCTTAGATAAGGTTATTTGAAAAAAAAAAGTTTGTTATTATACTATAATAGATAATAAGAGTAATATTGAAAAAGCTATTGAAAATATTTAAACTTAACTGTATCTAGAAGCAATCAGAAAGCTAATATGCCACTGCACCAGTGCTACAGCACCTCACTACTCCAACAAATATTAAAGTTGATTACCAGTTGAATGGTCTGTGGTCTGGTTGTCCCTGTGGAAAAGGCATGCTGCAGCTGCACCATGCCACTGCTGTCCACAACACAAATATAAATGTCATCGTTGCCCTGAGAAAAGACACAATTATTGATAGTAAATGATAAAAGGCAATCTACAAAAGCTGTTGAGAGTAAGTATTTACCATTTCTTGATCATCTGAGAAGCCAAAGGCAGTGTAACCTGTGTCAGTGTCAGAGGGACCGGATAGTTCATAGCTGACAGCCGTGTTATTTGGAGACACTAACATGGCAGACATGAAATAACAGCCACTGTCCTGAGCAGGGTTGCAGCCTGACGGCTTACTGAAACACACCTTCGAGACGCCGCAGTTCACATTGGACATGCCCTGCTGGAGCAAAAGATTAGAGCTGCACAAAGACAGTGTAGGAAATGGGAGTCGGTACCAGATGGCACATATGGGTGCATCATTAAAAATGTAATTCCCCACTATTGCAGAGTCTGAGGCAGGACCAGGTGAGACATGGACATGTAAAGGTAATCCACAGCCACAGTCTAATGCCTGGACACACTCTGTTGTTGTGTTGTCTCTGTTCAGTGGAGAATACTGTATATGTCCTGCATTTAATGCTGTTAGCGTTAAATCTTAGATATTTTGAGGCAAACAAAGGTTTAAAAAAGACAGCAGTTAGTGAGTTAGTGTTGCCAGTATATATAGTGTATATTTCTGCCCACCTATAATTTGAAGAGTTAATTTGCAAAAGCAGATAACTTTTATCAATTGTCAAAAAAGAGAAAGTTTTATCATTTGCTAAAGGTGATATCAGTCAAACTAAACTTGAGTGGCTTTGTCCACTAAAATGGCTGTGAAGGTTCTCAATCATCCAGGACATCTTGAAAAAAGGTTGAAGTAAAAGCATCTGGACTTGGTTTTCAAGGTGAAGATGTTTCGTCTCTAATTCCAAGAGACTTTATTAATTCTGAGATCGACTGGTAGGAGAGATGAGCTTATATCTCTAGGGGGAGGGGTTTGACCTGAAACTAAACCTGATGGACCAGGCTGTTCTGGTCTCATGGTTGTTGGCTCTGAAAGGGAAGTGTGACTCATGATGTGAGAGTCGTTAAGGCTCAGGAGAGCTTGGTTTCAGGGGAAACTCCTTCCTCTAGAGATATAAGCTCAGCTCTCTTACCAGTTGATCTCAGAATTGATAAAGTCTCTTGGAATTAGAGACGATACGTCTTCACCTTGAAAACCAAGTCCAGATGCTTTTACTTCAACCTTTTTTTCGACCACTAAAATGGATTTGGGCTTTGAAAACAGCTATGCAAATAATTAATTACAAGCCTCAGTTCAGTAATTTCCAAAATAGCCTTTATCTGTTTTTGCAAATTAACTCTGGACTGGCCCTGCTGACAAGATTGGAACAGCAAGGATTTAAAAACACACCTCGAAGACAAACTACATATATCCAATCCTTTTTAATGTGGTCAAAAGAGGGTACAAAGTTAGTCAAGTTGCAAAATCCAGGCAAACAAACAAGAAGGAGCAGACAGAGACAGGGTCCAAAACAATAAGATAAACTAACTCAGTAACACCAGAAAAAAAGCAGAGGGGTATTTTCGGGTCAGAGTTCATCTGAATCGGCCTGCCTTACATTGAGAAGTCTCTTTTTGTTGTGATAATGGTCCCAAAAGGAGCTTCTCTAGAACACAACCAATCACCATGGAGACCTATTCTGCAGTTTAGCCTGGTCCGGTCTGGTTCAGAGCAGTTCTCATGTAACTTAAAATTAGCCCAGACATTTGGTGAGACAGAGCTCTTATATCACAAATGAAGGGAATCTGTCTCGGACATGTTTTTTCTCATATTAATAAACTTATAAAGAACAAATAAAGATGAGGTTACTATGACCATCTTTTTCTCAGATCTCTAAATAGTTTGTGTAGTTTTGAAAATAGCATGTGCCATATGTAAATGAGGATTTAGTGTATGTCAGAGCTGAGTCTTGGTCATGCACCTTAAACAAAATATGATAAAAGAGCAGTATTCATCGGGATAAATAAATCTTGTGGTATTTGCTGGGTCCAGATGATACCACTAAATGAATGGATAGCTGGATGAATTTCAAAAGCCACATCTAATTCTCTACTATAACATGGGACATACAAGAAAACAAAGTTTGAGAAACACCAGCGACAAAATTACGCACTGCTGACTCTGAGTCTGAACGTATCTTTTTGATGCTATATCTGTAAGCTTGACTTTTCTGAGTGGGCTTTATGGAATATCCCTCTGGAATGTCTGCTTCAATAAACAAGACAACCTGAGGCAGGGGGAAGGCTGACACCACATAAGCATTGGATAAGCCTGAAGATTACAACAGCACCCCAGGTTCAGCAGGGACACGTCAGCCCCAACGATCACAGAAGGCGGGAAACTACGAACAGCAGTAAGAGACTCTGAAAAGAGACAGAGAGTTAGTTATGTCATAGTAAAACAGGAAGCAGACAAATATGACTAAATACAAACTGTTTGAACTCACATGCCAAGCACCAGCTGTAAAATTCAAACAGTCCCCTTCCATTCTCATGGGAAATTACTAATGTTGGTTGCATTTGGAGATAGAAGTTTTTGATTGAATCCAAACTATGCTGTTCTCTGTGTATTCAAATGGATTTGATTCAAAGACCGACAAAAACTGGCCCACAGATGTGGGTCCACAGAGCCCATTCTACAAAAGTAGTGGAGAGTTTTTTCATCTCAAAATAAATAGATTTTTTTTTATATAAATTTGCTTTAGCCATTTTTGCTTTACCATAGCTAAATATAATAAAATCATAATGGTGTGTTCATAAGTACAAATATATACAGTATATACGTATATCAATAACATTATATACTATGGACAAGTTCAGCCCATTGGTCCCCTATTTACCGATATTGTCGTTATGACAGGGCTATAAAATGTGTCTTTTATTTAACATTTGCAAAACTGATTTTAAATATGTTTTTTGAGGGGCAACAGTTCGTGACACTTTTGTAGAATGGCACATTGTTTAGGGTATTTTAGATTTTTTTGTTAATTTCTAATTTCTTCTTTAATATTCAAGTTTTCTAAAACTAAACCTGTTTTAGTGGCTTCCTGCAATGTAACATTAATTCGTACCAATACATTTCCAGGCAGGATGGTGGATGTGCCAGAACCAGTGACTGTCAAAACAGGACCAGGAACATCAACCCAGAAAGTATCATACGTCTGCACGAAGGTTGCACTAAAGCACATTTTGAGTCGTTTAAAAAACTGTAGCCAGACATAAGAAACAGAATGAAAGAGAAGAGTTGAGTCTTACTGGAACTGTATGGTCTGGTTAAAGCTGGCTGCAGGTCTCCATGTCACCTGGATCGAGCTTTTAGCAGCAGAGGTCGAGTGGGACACAGCTGAGTTCTGCAACACACATCAGCATAGTTTAATGTCACAGGGATAACTCAGCTACTTACACAATAAGGCTGTACAATATATCTCAAATCTATTGTCATGGCAATACTATTGTTCTGGCAAACTTATTGTTGTGGTGTGTCTAAATAAAAAGGTCTTGGTTTAGAGCTGTTTATTCCTACATTCAGTCCTTTTTTAGTCTTGATTTAGTTAGACTTGGTTCAGTCTTTAATATTTAATATTTATCCTTCTTTTGACGACGTATTCTTATATATATATATATATATATATATATATATATATTCTAATTTTCATCTTTTAGACAGGCTTAGACTGTCTTCTACTTTCTACAGAGGTAATGCACAGGACAGTGACATAAAGCGGAGCAGTGCAAACAGGTCGGAAGTGAAAACAGGATGAGTCTCTTACACTGCTGTCCGTATGAAAGCCACGTTTGACGGCTGCTCAATCACCATTACTTAACAATTTTAGAATGTGGAACGGACGTGCAAACACTAACAGTATCCTATCTTCTGACAGTCTTCTGCAATCACAGTCTTTATAGCTACTTTCACACATCCAGTGCAGACGGAATCAGGGGTATTTCAACCGGCCACAATCCGCATGTTGTTGTTAGCACAGGCAGATTAAGTCTACAAAACAGCCATGTGGTTAATGTTTGCACATCTCCTAAGCAGTTCAGTCATGGTGACTGTCCTAAGAAGTGGGAGAGGGAGGAGCAGGGGGTGACACTTAATTAGCTTGACGGAGAAATCACAAAGATAATTAAAGCCGCAAGCGGCGATAAAGGCCCTCGCCTCCCTTGAGACCGCGGGGACACATGCACTCGGAGGATTGCATTTCGTGCTTTAAAGTGTAAACTTCATGGGAATGTCAAATAATCGGGCCTGTGCTACTGCTGGGGTCTGCTACACCACCTTGTAATTTAGAGTTAAAGGTCTCCACAATCCCTGGTTTTCCTGGGAGCTGTCTGAATCTTTGAAAATAGTAGATTATGCTTGGGCTAAGGCGAGAAAAACAAAGTACTGGCTGGAGATTTGAGATGACTCAGGAATCACTGCACCCCCCTGTTTAAAAAGGCAAAATGTAAATATTACTTGTCTAAAAGTACAAGTTTACAAGTTCCAAAGGATTCTGAGGAGTTTTCTAAGACTCTAGCCGTGGCTCTGGAGGGGCCTCCTCCAAAGGAAGGATCCTGGCAATTGGGAAATGGCATATATTTCCCAAAGAAATGGCTGCCTCTTCACAGACTCATTACGACCACAGCCACAAATGTATCAAAAAACAAATTGATAACTTTTTTGACACACGTGTCTAGATGATACTCACCAAATTTGGAGCTGTTTAGATGAAAAGCCTTTAGCACAAGGGGTGCGATTTAGGTGGTCACGCATTCCACCCAACATAGTAGATTTCCTGTTGAGTTTACGGTATGGCTGTAATAAACTTTTCTGTTTGACCTGAGGTGTCCTATGGATGTACCAAGTTTTGTATTTCTACATTGGAAAAAAGCTACTTTCACTTTCCATAGGTCCAATGTATTTTGACTTTTCTAGGGGTCGCTACTGAGTCATTTTTTGTATTTTTTTTTTCGGGGACTTCAAATACATAAATTTTTCGCCGAGCTTGAAGTCTGGGACCAATAAAAATGACTTTTAGTTGCACGTTCACTGGGTCAAATTTAGGATCATTTGCAGAAAAAAAAAATAAATAAATAAATAATCCGAGCAAAAACAATAGGCCCTCCCAGTCATCACCGGCTCGGGCCTAACAAACACGCTTGGTGTTCTCATCATCAGCTCACTGCAGAGACTACACTGTAAATGTTCTCACAACGGTGCGCTGTGAACGTGACATTAGGGTTCCTGGATTAACGAGTCCGGATGTGAAAGTTTGTGCTTACAACCAGAGCATGCGAATACAATCAGCAAACACTCCGGATCTTAGTGGATGTGTAAAAGTGGCTAAAGTCTGGTCCTCTGTATCTTTCTGAAAAAATCAGGAGGAGGCTAACAGCTCTACTGTTAGAACATGGTCCAGACCAGTAGCTGTTTATTGCTGATTTTGTTGTTGTAAATTAAGCATAAAAAACTAAGAATGTTTGGTCTCTGGAAACTTTTTAAAAGGTAGATATCCCCTGTCCCAGCGGTCTACAAAAACACTAAAAATTCTTCCTCTTCCTGTCCCGTTTGTTTTAACCTCAATGCCAATCATAAAGCCAGAGCAGCGTTTTTTGATTGTAAGTCATTTGTCAGTAGACTGTGTCAATCACAGACTTGTCATGGTTATAGCAATATTAACCAAATGATTAA